>CM030007.1:199256098-199635709 GCA_017639485.1 Pluvialis apricaria | reverse complement strand
ATGTAAAAAAAGGGCATCGAAGAATGACCAATGGATCCATCACAAACTCGCACACGCCGGCAGACACACACACATGCGCGTGATTGTCTAACAGGTAAGAAAGATCCAGTATTGCCACCACCCACAGCAGCTTATGATCGCCTGCAGCTGCTCTGCATTGAGTCACTGATGGTGGGGGACACACAATGTTCCCTCTGAAAGCCTCCTTGCTCAAGCAGGGCTTTCTGATCTCCCAGGAGAGATGCTGCTGAGTCTGCATTTTAATTAGCTTTCAGGTCCCAAGACAGATTTTCATCAGGCAAGAAGACCTTGCTACGGGATGTTGCACTACATCCTCTCTTCTCAAGAGTACTCTCATTTTTCAGAGCGAGCGCCCACAAAAAGGGCATGATGTCAGGCATACCATCTGCAGGATGTGCTGTGCTCCTCCATTACCGACCGCAGACTGACGGACGCCGCTGCTCTGTCACCCCTGGAGGAAGCATTACAAGCCCCTTTCAACACCCACCCTCCAATTTCAGTAAAGATTCCGTGACACTTGGTGGAAAAAAACAACATTGTATTTGATTTACAATTAACAGGATTTACAAATAATGACAAAGAAACAGATTAGCCATGAAATTAGGATGCTTTTGTTGATGAAGGAGTAGCTGGCAAAGCACCTTTACATAGAAGTTGTGTACCTCAGTCCTAAACAGTGTAAAATAACTTATAGCCCAGGCAGGTTCAGGAATGATTCTACACAAATGCAAGAAGTCGAGTACAAAACGAACCAACAAACCCCTCCCAGCCTACTGGGCAGGAAACCAGTTCTGGCGAGGCTTTTGACTTTCGGGAACTGAAGGAAAGGCCCACTGACAAATACTTGGAAATTCTCAAAAAGGGAAAAAAATATCAACAACCAGGAAAAGTCACTGTGTGACAACCTACCGGGCAGGGAGAGCGGGCAGCAGACACTGCGTTAGCTTGCTGAGAATCAGCAGAGTCCAGGCGCTTGGCAGGACAATGAACGAAGGAGTACAGATGGCAGCGCTTCATTAAAATGCTACTTTACTGCCAAAAACTTGCAAGACAAAGAGGAATAAAGTTCTCTGATGTGCAATACAGCAATTTAAGAAGACGTACCTAACTTTTTGATTTGTACGGAGCTTACCTATATTGTAAACACACACTTTCTGACAAGTTATTTCAATTGTCTTTGCTATGGGTTATGGTGTGTATTCAACCAAATGCAGCATTCCAAGGCTCAAAACTGGCTGAGTGGTTTTCAATAGACGGGTATATGATTTTTTTTTCCAATATCATACTAGTATTTTACATCACAAATACAATAAAAACAAGTGATGGTATTTCTAGGACAGTTCCAAGATTCAAATAAAAAATCATCAGAACCATTCTAAAATAAGATATTATACATAATCAAATCATGTTAAACAGCACACTCTCGGCAAGCAGCTAATTACAAGCATTCTGCTGGTCATGTTTTTCACACAAAAATCATTCAATAGCACATAAATATTTCTTTTTCTGATCTGCTTCTTTTTACAAAACCATTCATCAGATTCACAGAATTAGTACAAGTAAGGCACATTAGCATATATCATAAAACTCACAATAATAACAAAGAGTTGTAAAGTTTTAAGACTAATTCATTCTTTGCAGTGATTTCTGAACCAAATGAGACTTTACCAGTAGAACCCTCCTACATTGACGTTACTCTTATTTCCGTCACAGCCAACTGTGGTGGGTGCAATACTGTGCATCACCATGGACATAAATAATTAAATTAAGAACTGTGTGTGGTAGCAAATCCCATTTTCAGATTTTGCAGAGAAATCAGACACATTGTTCACGACGTCTGTTATGAGCATAGACTAAGTTTTGGAGCTATATGGAAGTCAATTTCCAGTTATCAAAATAAAAGGGGATATTGCATGTGTCTCTGAATATGCTATTGTTTTCCTAGTACAAATATTGCTTAACGTAGAAAGGATGCTATAGTATTGAATTTACTTGCATAATGAATCCTAAATGCTGATGTCTCAGATTCTACTAAATTAAACGAACTATAGGTTTTCCTTCTTCCACCCCCCACCCTGCCCCCAACCAAAGGACTCTCCTTCCCACAGAAGATTCATTTACACACAACACAGCTTTTAATTAGGAGCATAATTTACAGTAAAAATTCTTTACATTACACCTCTGCTATCAAAAAAACATGAAATCTTTCATTTAAAGTTGTAATTATACATTAAAAAATAGAACACTATTTCCTTAACAGGAAGAATGAATTTGAACATCTTCAGATCAGATTTCTTTATTGCGGCTTTTGAGTCAAAGGTCAGTCACTTTATTCTCTAACGCAGCTGCTATTTGCTGTAAACGGAAGGCAAGCTGCATTTTTTGTGCAGCTGGATCCTCTTCAAGTGCATTTATAATCTGGAAGAAATAAACACAGAATGTTTAGAATCATTTAGCTTAAAATATACGACAAGTATATACCCAGACCAAGTGTTTGATACTACTTTGGTTGTAAAGAGTCTTCTGTGTTCACTCTGTACCAAAGATAAAATCCATCTAGTAGGCCCCATGTTCTGTTTTTACACAAAAGCAATAAAAATGATCGTCTCCATTACTTTATCTAAGTTGCTGTAATGTTTTCCATTATGCTGGGATCCAAGCAAATTAGTAGGTAGTACTTGTACTTTATCTTGTGAAATATTACATTCCAAGATGGAGCAGGCAGGGGGCAAAACGTCTTTATCGCTATTTAAGAGACAGTACTTTTACTTACAGTGCACCCTACAAGGCTTAAAGGTCATTTACCAGCAGTAATTAAGCCCCAGCCCCACGAGCTTTGGTTATGAGAAGCTCCTGGGTGGTCCACGCACCGGCATAAGGTAGGGCAACACAAGGTCTCTTGTGTCTACAGGCAATATGATGAAGAAAATGGTCTGGCCACAGTGTCAGGGAGCTGCCAGCAGCTCCCTTTGGCTCTCACCAAGAAATGCCGAGACTCTGGCCCAGCACGACGTAGCTCAGGAAGCAAAGAGCTCGTCAGAGGAGAGCCCCAGCATCCCGCATGCAGCCTCTGCTGCACGGAATATATATATATAGAGAGAGAGAGGAAGGTATGACTGTAAGACACAGGGGATTTGAAAACAAGAGCTAGAAAAGGTCAACTGTTATGAGAAGGCTTTTCTTCAAATAGAGTTTTTTAGGGCTTCTCAAGATCAAATTTCAAAGGTTTCAAAAGGTTTTCATTTCCACCATCCTTTCGGGAAACTTTTCCACTGACTATTAGATTTCTCCATTAGAAGAATGTGTTACATGGCAAAACCATTCCTTTTCTAGAACTGGCTTTATTAATAACAGTCAGACACTGTAATCAAGCAGAAACCTTTAGCTCTGTTTAAATACTATATAAACTTGCCGGTACAAGAACTGGAGAAATAGAGTTTGCCTGTCACTACCTGTGGCTCATTACTTCTTGCACATCATTGACAATGGAGATTAATGCAGTCAGTATCAATCTAGCCAATAACTTCACTCTGAAGGGCTGGTATAGCATTTGAGTTTCAAACGCTGGAGCAAATTTGTTTAGAAAGAATTATTTTAATGGATTTGTTTTTAAAGCATGAAAACATTTTTACAAGACAGTTAATAAACACTTATTACAGTATTTAAATTGGGCCTAATTTAATTTGATATTGTTCCCTTAATTTAAACAATTATATCTAGCTGTAACTCCTCAAATCTAGACTAAATAATTCATGATTATCTCTGCTGGTGAATATATCCTTCATATAAATGTGGACAATTAGAATGTACCCACTTAGTCATTGTCAAGCCCTGCAGAGATGCAGAAGGTACAGCGCATGCTGGGAACCACTGCGTTAGTAATAAAGACAAGGGCAGCTGCGAAATGTTCCAATTTATGCAAATTAAAACATTTTCATGGAAAATAAATAAGCTCGATTAATTTTACTGAATGGTTCTTGACAGATTATCTCCATAACTCTGAATTAGCAGCCTTTTCATCTGATGCACCTTGTTGTGATACAGTGATGTATGCGAAAGGAAGAGCTGCGGCTACGCGTTGGGGTTTGCTGGGCTGACACTGATAAATCCCACAGATTGGTGACTCCACCTGCGCCTGCCACCAAACGTGACGCCACGAGTGGAAGCAGGGACACGTGGGTGTGGAAGAACAGAGGCTTTATGGTCTGTCATCCAGGGTCCCTGAGTGTTTCTGTAAGAGGTCAGGCCATGGGAATGCGTCAAAAGTCAGCTTGGTTAGTGCTGGGGAAAAGGGGTGAGGAAACCAATGCCATGAGGTTGGCCTGCATTCCTCTGGCCACTTCCCCTACTGACCCCCACTGCAAGAATTCTCAGGGTGATTTGATTTTCCCTGCTTACATCTGTTCTAAAGCTGTGACAGTCTGGCTGCTCCTGTATAAAGCAGCTGCAGTGAAGCTGAGGATGAGACTCAGTGCCTTTAGAGCTAAATATAAGTGAAAACACGAACTGTGCTGAGGTGCAAGACAAACCGAAGACAGCTCACATGTGCTGTACTCCTTTTCAATTCAGCATCTGTTCTTACTTGCTTTGATTTAACTCTGAGAGTTTTCTGGAGGCATTCATTTCCATGGAAACCTTTGAATAAAAGTTTCCTTCTCTCTTTTTGTTTTCAGATTAAGTTTGGAGAGCCATAGCCACAGCCCAGCTACGCTGGGATGTTCTTTGTCCCCCTTTCCACAGGGCCTGAAGAACCTAAGAAATGTTTTGGACCGAATCTGTGAGTCTCCTTTTGAATCAGACTATATTCAACAGTTACTCTACTTTGGTCTACCTTGGGCAGGCACTTCATTTGGCACGGCAAAACGGGGACGGTAGCATGCATGGAAGTTGTAAGTGCATCTTAACTAATAAAAAAGGCACGGCCCCATTCCTACAAGTAAACCAAGTCTCATGCGTTGTTCCTAATAAAAAAACCCCACTGGCTTGAAACCTGATACAGCTCTGACGAGTGCTTCTTGCTTACGTCCTAATTTTTAGGAATTACCATTCTTAGGATGGTAGAACTGAAGAGAAATGATTTTTAAATCTCTTGCTGATCTCATTAAACTATCACTACCAAGACCAGATAGCCCATAAAGAAATTGTTCATTTATAAGAACGCACCCTTGACCGGTGTGATTGCCAAGCAAGGTGTATCTTTGCAAACTTAGAACTTTCTGCTCAGCATTGCTTTTACCCGATTACGCAGGGAATTCCAGAAGTTGTTCCTTTAGCCTGTTGTTAGCCTTTATAACTTTTTACCATTGATACTAATAAAAAATGAAAACAAAAGCCGCAACTTACCTCATCATAGTATTTGTTAGTATACTGGTAGAGTTGGTGTAGAGCCACAAGCGTATTTAAGGAATCGGTATGTGCCTGTTAAACAACACAAGCGAGCAGCAAACACGTCAAAACATGATCACAGACAGCTGAAAGTTATCCGCATGCATGACTGCCAGATACAATATTTCCAAATGCAAACTCTGAATCCCGTAACTTTTGTGAAATGACGGTTGGTACAGAAAAAAGGGGTGAGAAAACTTTTGTTTGGTGATTGTTAGATCAAGACTTTCCCGCTGGTGTTTTTCCAGCCTGTCCACAACTCACACTGGAAGTGGAAAATATTTTGAACTCTGAATGTCAAACCACAGACTACAGCTCAAACAGCTGTTAACAACATGGGTATGTATAACTAAAACATTTAGTCAGTACAATCTATGTATTGTTAAGATATTAAACACTGGTTGTGTCACTGTCATGGTTGTTTGAAATCCTTTCTCCAGCTCTGTTTAACTCTTTGAAATTATTCACACCTCACTACAGCAAAGGTGTAACTCATCAAGATCATGAGCACATGTACGTTTGGAAAAAGCCTTCTAAATCACAAAGATGGAAAAGGGGAAAAAGAGAGACAGAGAGAGAAAGGACTTTAAATGAAGCAGGAAATAATCCCTCCATTACCTCTTCCTCCCTCCCCCCAGCTATACCTGTCGAAACAGATGGTTTTCATTCAAATGTATAGGATTCAAGTCTCTAGCTATGCCTTTAGTCTTTTAAGTTAGTTAAGAAAATGAAGAATTCCAAAATATTGTCACTGGCATAAATGATTACCCAAGGCATAAAGCAGCAGAGAAACATCCATCTTTCCTTGCTCTATAAAAGTCACTTCTGGTGCTGGTCAAAATTTGCAATGTTCGATTACTCCTTCCATATTCATTTTTATCATAATTTATAATATAAATAGAAAGGATCAACACATTCTGTGGATGTTAAAACATTCTATTGAATTTACTTTTAACTACCAAATGTTTTAATTTTATATAAATATCAATTTGTGTAATAAATAAACTGAACTGGAAAATGAAATGTCACTGCAGATGAGTTTTGTAGTGAATGACTGAAAATAGAAACGCTCTCATGAGGATGTTGATCTGCAAAATGTTAGGTCCTAAGGGCACCGAAATAAACAAACCACAAAAAATTCCCCAAACATCCTCCTTATGCTAGAACTCTTCAACTAAATGAAGCAAATCAGTAAACCAGCCAGTAAGTACACTGTCTCTTTGCTGAGGCTAAACATCATCTTTTAAGACTGGTGAGGGCCTCTCCTGGTTCTCCAAGTTAAATTGAGTGCTTCGAAGGCACGAGCCTGCTCTAGCTAAGCTGAGCTGCAGAGCGGACAGGCTCTTTGAAGACTGAAGCAGGTTTTGTAGTGTCTTTGCTCCACCAGTCTCCAGCCAGAGAGTCCCCAGCTAGCAACCAACCCCCTCTGCTCTTCTCCGTGAGAGGTAAACCCCAATAGCCTTTAATGCAAAAAGTGCCACTGAGAGGGCATATGAGCTTCTCACATGCAGTGTGAAGCAAAAGTATTGCACTTGTATAGACAGCTCTAAAATAGGCTATACTTAACATGTGTGCACCCTCTTTCATTTCTGAAATCTAATTTCTGCTGTGGTAGCACTCTGAATTCAGTCATTACTTGTTACCGGTATGATCAATACTAAAAATCCTCTATATGCTGCGGAGAGAAAACACCATTCAAGAGCGCTATTGTTTTTCCACAATGGATGTGAAAAAATCGGAACACTTTGCTCTGGCGCCTGCATCACTCAGATAGGTAAGTGATGATAACCGTTCTTAGTTCCATTCAATAATCAACATTTCAAAGGGCTAAAAGGCATGACTACAGTAAGGAGTATTTCAGAGATGTTTGAAATAACTCGTTTGATGTTTGCACATACAATAGACCCACTTGTTGAGTTGGAAAGAGAAGACAAAGAAAAACACTGCCACACTTGGCTCCAATTTCGGGACAAGAAAACGGAATTTATTCTTACCCTAGAAATCTCTGCTAGATGGGTGTTCATGTCTTGGTCACTAACTGGCACCATCTGACGAATACCTTTGTAGTAACTGCAACAAATGAAAACAAACTTTCAATTAGGTGAAATATACTCTCTGACTTTCTGGTAATTCTGTATTTCGATTTTGCAATTATTTTAAACAAGCTTCCTAATAATGCAAGAGATGTTCTGCCACAACAGACCAATGATTCCTTTAGTAATCCTGTCTCCCGACAGTCATTAGCACCTTTGCAACAGAGGCAAATCACACCTGATTGTACAGGGCCAAACCATAGGAAAGATATCTATTTGTAATTGCAGCTGATGTTTATTTTAGGTCTTCGAACTTTTGAAGTCATCAGCTAGCAAGGGTTTTTTCCTGTGGCAGACCTTCTGTGGTATTCACAGAAGTGCCAATTAGTAAATGAATGAAGCCAGAGACGGAACAGAAAAAAAAGTTTTTTGTGAAAATGTTTTCAGGATTTGATCTCTACTGAGTTATGGAAGTGCAGTGTTGGTTAGGCAGATCTTAAGTGTGACAGCAACGGCCGTGGAAAACAGCATCGTCTTTTCTCCTGAATAACTCTATCCATAAACTTATCCATCTGCCTGCACAGACATGAGCACGCACTGGGTCATAACGGCACTTCATTTCAACACTGCCAACACCACCACCAAGGGAACGTTTTAACATTCAGATGTAAAATTTTTAACATTTGACAGTTGACTATGATGACCTCAGCACTCGCTTTTCCTCTTATTGAGTACATTCACACAGGGTTAAGGCCCTAACAGCTCTGAATAAACAGGAAAAAAGTCTATACTTACTCTTCCACCATTTTCTTATAGTTAAAGATTTCTTTTGCGTAAAGTAATTTATTACTTGGAGAATCCTGAAAAATTTATAATAGAGAGAAACTTGGTTGATTTATGAACATCTCAAGGAAGCAACAGAAACTCAAGAACTGTCCTGGTTTGTTTCAGTGACCAGTCTGGCCCGAAGCACGACAAGAACCTAAGATCAAGCTTTATATTCGCATGCGCTTGAGCTTTACAGACATTAACATGGGCATGCTTATTATTACAATTTACCTCGGTACATGGGTGAGATTATTCGCCTTAGAAGGATGAAGTTTACACACAGCATTACCAATACATCAGTGCAAGATGATACTAAATTATTGCTGGACATGAAATAATCAGGTCTTAAACATGCTTTTTATAAAAGCAGTTGATGTTTTCTCCTTTTTATAAAAATCAATCAGCAGACTACACAGTAACACTGACATATTCACCAACCTGCTAAGTGGTGAAATGCGAACTTCATTATAAAACTAAAAAGAAACTATCAAGGCTGTATCTCCCCAGAGAATGGGTATTGTCTGCGAGGATGCCCTTTGTCTTGTCAGGCATGAGCATAGTCAGGATGTAGAATGCAAATCACTTACTCTGCTTAATTTGTGCTCTGTTCTTGTGCAAGCATCCATGAAAGTCTGTGCAATGACTGACAAGGAAGCATCCACTACTTCGTGAACATGAACATCGAAGATGAAATGGGGATTTTTCAGTATGTTTACCCAGAATCTAAGAGGCAGGCTGCAAAGCAAGGAAAAAAAGATAAATAATCCTTTTTACACAATAAATGTTCTACACCAAGCAAATCACATGAAATTAAGTACAGGTTTTGCATTTTGATCTCCTCACAACAGTGAAGCTTAATTTTCTATTTCAACATTTATACAAGCTATCTGTTGTCTGGTTTCCATGTCTGAAAACTAAGCCTTTACATCTCTCTCAGAAAAATTAGAAAAACTTGTATGAGAAGAATCCTAAGCGCCCCAAAATAGCACGAGAAGATGTCTGCATGGTTAGAGAAAGTACCCAAGTAGTATTTTCTCAGGTTTTGTGCTTTGACAGGTAAATCTAGTCCCGTTTGCCTCTTGCTTTCCTCTTCTCTGAGGAAAAACAAAAAGTAAAGTGGTAAATGACAATGACAACCCCATAGGTAGGCTAGTTTCATTTTTGTAGCTTCTAGGCTTATGGGGAATCCTTCTGATCACATAAACACATTATCTCAATTAAAGTGATCCTTAGAATTGTAAATGAAATTTGTGGTAAGAGTGCCAGTCCATACCTGGCAATTACACTCTAATTTCTCTGCAATGTAAGCATTATTCTGTTCATACTGTACCTATTTGTTTTCCAGATGTGAATGGTATCTTCATCCTTGATGTCATGTTTTTCTGCTTGCTCATCAAGAAAGTCAAAGAAGTATTTCACAGCTGGGGGCACCACGTGGTTTGAGTTGAGCACACTATGAAAGAAGTTATCTACAAACTGCTGAAGTGTCCCCTAAAAGCAAATTTAAAAAAATCTATTACATTTGTGTTACAGGCTGAACTCAGTGCCATCCTAGAGTCTTTTATTCCTCCTGACACTAAAAGCTAGTTGCAGTCACTGATGGCCTTTATCCTGAGTTCTAAGGGTACCAGGTGACAAAAAACAAGCACCTTCTTAGTGCAGTGACCTTGCAAACTGCCAACACAGTAAAGACCTTCTAGAGAACAATTTTATGTTCTAGTCTGAAAGGTTGCGACACCACCAACTATTCTACAGTTGGCACAGAAACATGTGCTTTCTGCTCAACAGAAGCAGCAAAAACTGGTTGCTAAGTATACAACACATTTATGCTTCAGGGTCGTTGTGCACATAAAATAATTGTTAGCTGTTTTTAATGGTTTTGCAGCTTCCCTCCTCCAGTTTCTCTGACTCTAGAGCACCATGCAATTTTTAGAAACAGAATTAGAGGCCAAGTACCAGTGACAATTTGACTTTTTTTTAAGGGCAAGCACTTGGGTCTCATGAGACACCCAGCCTGGTCCAGCCCCATGAGCTGCACTGAGCCTGACTGAAGTGTTCCCAGAAGGACTGCGTGCTTGGCTGGATTCGTGCACATGCCTGGACCTTAGAGACTGTGACCTCAGAGACTGCCCCCTTGTTTCAGAGATGATGCTGTTGAGGCCACATGCAGTTCGTCCCCGCTCAGCTGGGTGGCCCTACGGACAGGTTTGAAGGGCTGCATCCTCTCTCTCACCATCACTCCAGCTGCCAGCCCCAGAACAGGGCAGGGACCGAGAAGGCAAGGAGCCCTAAGACACTCTGCTGTCAGCAAGGACACACTGACAGTCCTTGCACTGTACGGGTAGCTGTGGTCCTAACCATCACACCTCACCAGCTCCGCACAAGTTAGTAAAGCTCCAGACTGGTAATAACCTACAAACTGGCTAATTGGAATAGAAAAGGGGTGGCTGCATCTTGCTGGCTCTTTGTCCTGAGTCTATGTCATCTATACACAGACTTTCCTTCACATCCACTTTCACACTTGGACAAATGGCCTTAGCTGGAGCCAGATCACCCTCGTCAGGAACCTGGCTTTAGGATCATTAAACACATTATTCTAAATTCTTTCTGCAAGGAGGAATGCTTCACAAAATTATTTTGATGGTGATCCATTCTACAGTATAAGCACTACAAATACTCTAAAAGGACTACTATTTGAAAACATTTTTCTAGATTATATGGCAGCATTGGCCACAAACAAAACCAGGGAAATATAAGGCTCTTGAGCAGTTCATAAAGCATTTGGTTCAAAACAAAAAACAATAGGATATTAGCTAAACAGGTGGCACGGAGGAGAATGTCCATCTCTGTCTTGCAAGAAAAATCCTTATTTAACGAACACATAATATCACAGTTCTGAGCTTTGATTGGGAGTTATACTTTATCTCTTTCCCTGTAATGTTCCTTGGGGCATATTAATAACTTGAAGCCCTGAACACCAGCTTGTGTGTACATGAGGCATATTCAAAATTGCAGCCAAATGCATGATCAATAGTTGCATTATTTTCTTCAGTTGTACCGCAAAATCTATAGACATAAGGTGTTACCGTGGCACAGCTGAGCCTTACCTTCACAGAGAGAAGTCTGGTCAGGTAGATTTCTGTAATAGCTTTGGTCCTCTCTTTTTCTTTCACGCTGCCCCGCTTTGATTTACCTTCATCTATTTCATCTACTGGCCGGACTAGATGCCAGACCTTATTTTCATCTTCCAGGAGTGCATGCCCTAGAAACAGCAATTGCAATAATTACAAAAAATGCCCCACACCCAATTCAGCAACACGAAAATAATCATATACCTAAGTACAGGTAAGATCCTGGTTCTCTATCCTTAACTTACCTTTTCTCTTGCCAAGAGGATCGAGATTACTCTGGTCCTGTCCAACATATACAACTCAAGTACTAAATATTGAGTAATGCATAAGCTGAAAAAGCAGCACTGAAGTAGGATTGTGGCTTGCTTTTGTCAAAAGCAAAGGGAGAGGAAGGAATCACACAATAAAGAAACTCCCGTGTGGTCACCTAAGCACAGCATGTGTATTTTTTTGAGGTCCACACAGTGAAATACTCTACCCCTTTGTGAATTCTCAGATATATGATCAAGTTACAGAAATTCAGCAAGGTCTGACCCAACAGCCACCACAGAAAGGGCAATCGTAGCCTGCTCCAGGGACAAGGCAAAATATTGTTGTAGCAGCTCTGGTGAATTTGGCAGTTGCAATTTAAGAATTTATGATATCAACCTTTTTTCTAGTTATCATCATTACCCTAACTGCTGAGTTTAAAATATGGTACCTCAGTTCAGATCTGCCTTTACCAGCACCACTTGACTTTGCAGCTAAAAGGAAGTAAAATGTGTTCTTTTGCTGAGAGGATGTGAACTCCAGCAGACAGAGGTAATGACTACAGCAAACTTATAATCTATTATAATAAGATTTTTAAAAATTTGTTTGTCAGTATTTGTAGCTTAAACCAGGGAAAGAGTCTCACATCAAGTCTGTTAGCATATAGCAGAAACAGGAGTAAGCTCTTGGATGCTTATGACAACTCATCTGATTACAGTGCCTTGCTATGCTACCTATATCCATGGCTTGGTCATGCATCTGGTCCCTGAGCTAACATCAATGATCATACAGTGGAATAAAGGGAGTCTTCCATTGCAGCATCAACATGAATGTTCAGCTCTATGCTTGAGAATCTTTTGTTATGAACGCTTCTAAAAGAGATGATGTAATTGTTTTAACTTGTAATTAATATCCCTTGAAATAAAGATTCTGTGTCACAAGCTTAGTTTCAAATCTCCTGGTTTTGCTTGTTCTTCCTCCATGCTGGAGGGGAGGAATGCCATCCAGAGGGACCTGGACAGGCTTGAGAAGTGGGCCCATGTGAACCTCATGAAGTTTAACAAGGCCAAGTGCAAGGTCCTACACCTGGGTCAGGGCAATCCCCCAGTATCAATACAGGCTGGAGGATGAATGGATTGAGAGCAGCCCTGAGGAGAAGGACTTGGGGCTACTGGTGGATGAAAAGCTCAACATGAGCCAGCAATGTGCGCTCACAGCCCAGAAGGCCAACTGCATCCTGGGCTGCATCAGAAGTGTGGCCAGCAGGTTGAAGGAGGTGATTCTGACCCTCTAGTCCACTCTTGTGAGACCCCATCTGGAGTACTGCATTCAGCTCTTGAGCCCAAACATAAGAAGGGCATGGACCTGTTGGAGCGCGTCCAGAGGAGGGCCACAAAGATGATCAGCGGGCTGGAGCACCTCTCCTATGAGGACAGGCTGAGAGAGTTGGGGCTGTTCAGCCCGGAGAAGAGAAGGCTCCAGGGAGACCTTATTGCAGCCTTCCAGTACCTAAAGGGGGCCAACAGGAAAGAAGGGGAGGGACTCTTGATCAGGGAGTGTAGCAATAAGAAGAGGGTTAATGGTTTTAAACTGAAAGAGGGTCGATTTAGATTAGATATTAGGAAGAAATTCTTTACTGTGAGGGTGGTGATGCACTGGCACAGGTTTCCCAGAGAAGCTGTGGATGCCCCATCCCTGGAGGTGTTCAAGGCCAGGCTGGACGGGGCTTTGAGCGGCCTGGTCTGGGTGGGAGGTGTCCCTGCCCATGGTAGAGGGGTGGGAACTAGGTGATCTTTAAGGTCCTTTCCAACCCAAACCATTCTATGATTCTATGACACTATGAATAAGCAAAGTTATACTGATTTTAGCAGATATTCTTGTGAACTACACCCTCAGTGTGCCACAGCTTGCTAGAGAATTGAGTTCTTTCACTAACTGGTTGTATGTGTGCGCGTTTGTTTTTTTCTTTTTTTTCTCTGCTGTTAGCAAGATACTCTCTTTCTTATTCTCCTATCTCTTTCTGATAGGACAGGGGGAAATGGCCCCAAGTTTTGCCAGGGGATGTTTATGATGGATATTAGGAAAAATTTCTTCACAGAAAGGGTTATTGAGCATTGGAACAGGCTGCGCAGGGAAGTGGTTGAATCACCATGCCTGGAGGTATTTAAAAGATGGGTAGATGTGGTGCTTAGGGACATGGTTTAGTGGTGGTTTTGGCAGTGTTAGGTTGATGGTTGAACTCGATGATCTTAAAGGTCCCTTCCAACCTAGACAATTCTATGATTCTAATTTCTGAATTTTGATAGCCCCTAAAATCAATGGTGCTTTTCCAGTGGAAGTTACTGAATCAGTGCATTTAAAATCATTAATGTCTTTAAAATGTGAAAGTAGTTTTCTCATAAAAATTGTGATTCAGCCCTATTGCACAAATTATTTTGCGTTACTGCTAAGTTTTATGCTTTAATATATATGTCTAATGTAACTGAATCCCCGTTACAGCAGAAAATACTGGTTTCTAACTGCATGAATTTTGTCCTTTCAAATTTTTGGCCACAGTAGTTTATTAACTAAGTTCCTCAACAGCTACACTAAATTTACTAGCTTGCATGCACGTTCGATACTTTACAATGCAGAAGAAAATAACATTTATATGTAATCTGGCCAAACCAACACTTCTGCTTGAATCTACTTTCTATATCTTCACAAAAATCATTAGCTATGAAGCCTTCTGGGGCCTTTACTTCTTTTTAACCAGGTAGGGGAAAAAAAATAAACGCCACATAGAATCACATTGTCCTTTGAGAGTCCTTAATTTGACTTGGAAGTTCATGTGAACAAGGCAAGAAAGAAATAAAACTATCACTTTGTTTTGAAACAGCTGCGATTTCGCAATCGATACCGTTCATAGCAATCACCCGCCAGCACAATAAGAACCGCTGGTGGGCCTGAAGTCTGGAATTTCTTTTGCAATGCCTGTTATTTACTTTTGTAAATTAATAGATCAAATCACACAGTTAGAGCAGAAATTATTTCCCAGCCTTATGTCAGTCACTTGGCACTCGTCTGCTTCCTCCTTTGATTCAAAGGAATTTATCCTCTCTTTGCCCTCCTGATGGTATATGGCCCAGTTTAACTTTGGAGAGAAGAGAAACAACCAAAGGCGTTTCCACTGAGATTACTGGCCTTTATGTGCAACTTGATTTGGCCCATTTGTTTAGTGACAACAGAACTGACTACTAGTGAAGCAGTAGTTATTTCATAGGAAAGTAGAGATTAAGAGACTACAGCTCAACCAGACGGACTTTTGCAATACAAAGATCCCACTTCATTGCTAAAAATAGCAGGAAGAAAGAGGAAGAGAAATTCAGAACATGGGGCAACAAAACATGTTAGCAGTACGGTTGCTAAGAGAAAAGAACATTTCTGTGAGATAAAATTTTCCCCAATGGAAAAAGTAGGAGGCGAAGAAAATAAAGGATAGGGGAAAACACCTCCTTTTTTATTGCGGTAGCCACATTATGCGTCAAGCCGTAAGTGGGGAGAAGACTGTGCCTGCTGGGTCAAATGCTTCCCCCAATCTCTGTGTCTTGGCCCTGGGGTGCTCTTTGGCCAATATAAAATAATACTCTGTGCATGTGTGTGTGTTAATGCCAAATATTGGCTGCGCTGACTAATTATAGTGGTATGAACCATGATGTAAACATGATGGAGGCAAGTGAGACGGTGACAGGCAATGCAGCCCCTTTTCCCCTTGCATGGCCTTCAGCAAATTACCTTCCTTCCAGTCTCCTCCCCCGCTGTGAATACCCCGCTCTGTGGAGGTGAAGGAAGGGCTGCCCTACACGGATCTGCTAATCAGTATTTCTGATCTGCAACCCTCTGGCTATTTTTGTTCAGAATTAAAAAGGGAAAAAAAAAAACCCAACCCAGAAAAAAACCCAGAACAACAGAGCGTGTTGTTTTGGCTTATAGTTCAGTACAGAAATACTAGCATGAAATCATTGAAACCATTCTCCATCTTGATACAAATTAGTAATTGCATTTATTATCTCCAGAAGCAAAAGATGCTGCATTTAATTTGTCACAACCTCCAGCTTCTAGTGTCTTCCTGTTAGAAGCTGTGAATCAAAAGCAGCATGGAAGCAATGCCAGGTTTTAGAGGAACATCTCTGAACATGGTTTTACATTTTTGTTCTGTGCAAAGCCTAGTACTTTGGCAGACAGTCAATGGCTTCAGCTGACACTTCTCAATGCAAAAGGTGCAAGTTAATGAGAGACTCTGGATAAAAGGAAAACCACTTCATCACAAGACTCATTCATAGAGCTTGGATAGGATTTCTATTTATGCCAACCCTGTAAATCCCTGTGTCATATAAATGTGTATGTGTGGGAGGGGAAGCCTCTGATCCTGTCCGCTCCCTTTTATACACATAGCATCTCACAAATCACTGTCACTGTGGGCTCTTGCTTTGCACTAGCTTTGTAACATTTTACAGCTTTCCAAAAGAACAAGTTGGCACCAGATAGCTCCGAGGACCTTTTGGTGCTAAAGAAAATGGTCTAGCCTGGCATGAAATGCTGTCTTGCCAAATTTGTACACTACCATGGTGCAAGACCGGGTGTGGAGAAGAAACGTGGTGGAAATTGTCTTCAGTCCATACTTTGAGATCTGAACTTTCCCCAGATTTTTTCTCATGTACGAGAGCCCTTGTGTGAGAGCACTGTCCCCAGAAGTCTGCTTTTCCTTTACAATTTAGGATGCCACATGTATAACTAAGGAGTTCATCTTGGAGTACAGATCATGTATGTTCAAAGAGCTTCATCATACTGAATCATAACTAAAGATGTAATTGTAGAGAAGGAGGAAAGAAAAAAAAAAACACCAACAAAAGAAAACTGCATGGTCTGGTCCGCTACTGCCTGCCACAAGGGTAGCGAGGTGGGAGGATGAAGACTGGGAGCCCAGAACGGGAGACTGAACACCGCTCTGTGTTAAGAAAGCAAAGCACGATGGGACACCACCAGGCTCCATTCATGGTCCACTCCACTTCTTTATAGTGGAAGCAACTACTGCCTCAGCAATTATCTCGGCAGTTGGTGCAACCAAACTGAAAAGGGACTAGGAATCAGCTCCTCGCCTGGCTGCATTTCACTGCCCTCTATATTAAACTGGATGGCTGTTTAAGTTAACATGCTGGGTTGTCACCTGCTGTGATACAGTAGTCACCACTTGGCCAACTATGGCAGGCACTTGCAGTAAACGGGTGAGAGGATAGCAGCAGAGGTGTAGCCACGACCATTAGAAGACACTTCAAGGATGCTGGGAAAAGTCTCAGCAGAAAGCATCCAGGAAGAGAGAGTAAAAAGTAAACGGCAAATAGTTCTGCCTGTCCTAATTTCCTGGCCAACACTCAACACAAATGAAATGGAAGTCTGCACATTTTTGGTAAATGGTGATATATGTCAGAGCTATCAGCTGGGACCCGTCTTCTTGAAAAGATGTACATTTCTGGCATATTATTTCTGATCTGTTTGACTGCCCAGCCCTTAAAACCTATTAAATCTAAGATTAGTAAATCTGTTTAAAGGAATGAAACTATTAGATGAAGCAATGGCTTTTGCAATCAGTGCATAGAAAAGCATAGCAAATGAGTTCATGGAAGGAAGAATGATCTCAACAATTATAATTCCATAAATCTACCTTCTACCTCGTGTAAAACAACTGAATATAAAGATTTAAAAAAAAAAGAGAGAAAGTGAACATCTGAAATGTAAAGGAAATACATGTGACAAAGAACATAAATTTACAAGTAAATATTTCCATAAAAATCTGAGTGCATTTTAGGCTGTAATGGATATTTTGTCTCAAGTGCTTTTGAGATAAAACAAATTGGTCTAGACAGAATACTAACATGTAGAAGTAAAAGCTTTAAAAGACCGCTTGCAAGCTAACAGGTTGTCTTTCGCGTTGAGAAGTCCAGCATACTGTAGCAGACAGCAGTATAAGAATTATGCAACAGCTGCTTCAGTGATGTGAAAGAGAGGAAACATTATAAAGAAATTCCTGACACTAACTTACAGTGGATTGCAAACCTCAAAAAGAACAAAGGAACTGTGGAAAACACTGCATCTAAAGAGATAACATGTATGGAATGAATGAAGCCAACCAACAAACACTGGAAAAATCAAGCCAGCATATCTGGTGAAACATCACTCAAAGAGAGGGAGACACTGAATAGCAATGTACAGAGATAAGTCTGCAAGGCAACGTAGTTGTAAGAAATGCAATAAAAAAATTACATTAGATCCATTATGTCCCAGAGAGGGGCGCTGGTCTCTACTGTGGTTCCTCTAGAACACTGCATTCAATTGTCAGTCTAATAAAAAGTGGAAGAAATTTGGAGAGGAAAGTAAGAAAAGGAAGAAGGAAGGATAAAGAGGTCTAGCTTTGGAAAGATGAAACATATGGTTTCACTACAGATGTAGTAGAATTAAGAAACAAAATACGCAAGGAAATATTTGCTAAGAATGCTTTCTATTAAGTTGGGGTATGGACTCACAGCAATTATGGTTAAAGCACCATTATTTAAGGCTTTTATAACGAGGACAAAGAAAACCACTGCAAGTGTGCAGTGGGTGACCCACAACAAATAAGCCCTGTATCGTCTGGTGGGGAATATCTAGCTCCACAGACATGCTCGAGAAACAAGGTCAAGACAACAGTGTCACTCTCTCTGCGTGGGTTTTGACTTCCAGTTATTTTGGGAGGTAGTGAAGCCACAAGATACTTACTCTCCCCTGGGACATCTTGCTGATTATCCTCTGGCTGCTGGGAAATTCCCATTTTTGATAAGATGAGCGTGGCACCATCTCGGACCTTTAAAAATACAAACACAGGGATGTTATTCAAAAGAAGTATGCACTACTGAACCTCTTTCTTAACATCTAAACTGTGGTTTCTGTAATCATTTGCAGGGAATCTGGACCTATGATTAATGCTGCCCTTACAAAGGCTTCTTGGGCAACTGGCTCTGCAGTTCAGAACAGACTCCCTCCCCCCCCTTTAAAAAGAGATTGCATCAACACCTCCTCTGAGATTACTGAAAATGCTAGAAGCAACTCCAAGACTTCAGTGGTTCCTCAGTCCGGTGTGGGCACCCTTTGTACAAAAATGGGGTTTATTATGAAGAATCGGACCTGTCTGTTTTCTGAGGGATAACTAACTAACCTCTGTCTTTCCTAATCAGGATATCTGTTGTCAGAAAGCAATAAATGGCATACAAAGCGAAGATAAGTGGGTTGCAAGTGCTTGGTAGAGTGCACAGTACGAAACCTAAAACAGACAGTACAAAAATGTCAACATCTGCTCTCCTGACTGGGCTGCTGAACAAACCAGACCAACCCAAAATCTATTTAGCAGCAGAGCAAGGAGAAAGATAATTCTCAGGGGTAGGAAGTGGTAGAGAAAAGAAGAGATGAATATGAGACCTAGCAAAAGGAGCTTTTGAGTGTTCAAAGGGGAATTTGGATTTGGACACTGCAATGATGAGGAAACCAAAGTGCTGGCATTTAGGTGACGTGGTTTTGGTAAGATATTTAGGCAATGTGTCCAGACCTAGCCTTTCATGCTTCCAAGCTTTTACTGCCTAGACCCAGAGCTAGGGATTTTTTTTGATTCTTTATGTAGCACAGAAGTTTCTTTAAAAACAAATAAAGATTTTATTTATTACTAGAGAACAGTTAACAGATGCGAACAATTGCTCTGAAACACCTCCTTACATTATAATGCATTAGTGTGTTGATACGTTTCCATCTGCCATCTCTTTGGGATGTTAAATCCAAGTCTGAGAGGATCTGTGCAGTAGAACCTGGACGCCACTCTAAGGGGTAATTAAAATAAGAAAAAACAGTTTTTAACCATGTGCAAAAATAACTACTCCAAGAATGTTTCAGATTAGAGACCCACTGACGCATTGTGGAACATTAAAAGAAGTAATTTGGTACATGCCATGATGTGTGTTTTTTATTGCTTAATAGTTTGGCCTTTGTTACAGAAGTTTGCATGAATTATTCCTAACCACGCACATGACTTCTGATTATTTTCCACAGAAAGTTAAATTCCTTTGCATAGAATACTACAAATACATATAATAAGAACTGCTATCAGTCCAAAATAGAGGAGTGGGGCTTTGTATGGAATAGAAAAGGCAATTTTAGGTAATTTACTAGAATCTTCTGAAGAGGAAGAATTGCATCCTCTACTTTCAGATTAAAGCAGTAATGAAGATATTGCAAAATTATTAATTGGAGCTTTTATTATGAGATTATTAGGCCTTTTAAGTTACGTCAATTTTTTTTTTCTCAAGAAGAGAACAGCAATTTTGAAAGCCTTCAAGGAGGATGATTTTCAGAGGCTGGGTGGCTCATCATCTCCGAAAAGTGCAGCTCCTGTAAGTTATAATTCTTTTGAATAACCATCATAAAGGCAAGTCAAAATCAGTACCAGTTTCTGAAATTGCATCATTACTTCTCCATCAGTTAATTGTCCATGCTGTCATTATCACATTAATTAGTACCTGAGATACTGACTCTGTCAGACATGAATACATTTGTGCTAACAGTCATTAACAGGCTTTTTGCACACTAATGACAGTACAACAAAACTTTTAAGAGTCAGGAAAAAGAACTCTGTAAGAAAGCATTAATTTTTAATGCATATTAAGATTGCTGCAAAATGCTGTATTTTTGCATCCAGCTGAACATGAATTCAACTTTTTTTTTTTAAACAATCAATTGCTTTTATAGACTTTTTTTTTTTTTTTTTTTAAATACAAAATCACACAACATGTTTCACCTGCTTAATATAGCATCAGAAGTAGCTACTTACCAAGAACTACACTCTCAGCTTTTGGCCACTGAGAACACGGCAGATTTCGATAGACTTGGTCTATTATCTTTTCCTTTACTTGTGATATAGTATCACAGTTCAGCACTTTCACAGGTATGGAATCGGTTCCTCCATCTTGTACATATACATTTACTGTCTGTTAAAAAAAAGAGCGTACATGGTTGTTAAGACAAATCAGTGCTGAATTACCTCTGAATCTGTTTTTCTGGGCAACTGAAACGCAAACAATATCTAAAATTCACTATGCAATGATTATTGCACAGCAGCACATATTTGCAATGGGAGTATGGACTATTTGAGCTATCCTTCGCTCTTATGCAGCCAACCAGCTATCATAAACGCCAGCTAATTCCTCCCACTATGGCAAAACAGAAAAGATCAGAATAGATTTACTCATGTCTAATATGCTACTACTATTGAGACTTGGGAATTTAGTACAGAGGAACACACAAGAACAAAGCAGCTGGACCACTGACTGGTTACATAGTTCTCATATGGCCTGCTAACCTGGGACACAGGAAAGCATGAGTAACGCAGTGTCCAAACTTAACAAGTTCCAAATAAACATTTGAGCTGCACTTTGCTGAACTCCTAGAATATCGTATGCTTTTGCCTTCCTTTACACTGTCTTCATGGTTGTGGTTTTACTTCTCAAGTCGAGCAGACGAGGTCTGTACATATGGTGATTTAACACAGCTCAACTGATGAGTAGTGACTTGTTCAGCTCCCGTAACTTTACCTCCTGTGACCAGCTGTTCATGAGATATATATAAATACACACATATGTGCACACACACATATATATGTATATATAAAAGCCATGTATATCACATTTGGTGTTTGAAGACTTCATTTAGTTCTTACTGTTGTCACAACAACTCTAACAGCTCCACAAGACATACTTATGTAGTTTATGCTAGTTCTGAAATATTAGTTTCCTGATAGTATTGACATGTTTGCTTTTTTTTAATATTAAAGCAAATTTCTTGAAAGCCTGTAATTTGCTAAATCTAGAGTGATTTTTTTAAAAGTAGCTTTGCTATATAGATGTCAGTTTTAATACAGACAAAAGTAAATGAGAAAACGATGGCCAGGAAACCTCCCCAGGAGGAAAAAAAAACCCCACCAGAACCAAATAGATGTTATGAAAAGCCTCTTTCTTTCACTAGCTGAATCAGTACAACAGCTCAGAGCCCTCATGGATGTTTTACCAGTCAGGTAGCTTTGGAGGCCAGGCACATCTGAAGCATCGCAGCTCTCAGATACATACGGTCCTGCCAACCATAATGCCTGAATTTATCATCTCAAACCTCAGAAATAAACTTGCATGACTGGTATTTTTAAACAGTGAAGAAAAGCTACGCCATACGGCAGTCAAATTAAACATGATTGCACTGTCCCTTGACAGAGCTCTCAAACTAATCATGAGATTTCACCTTCCTTTTCCTATTAGCTTTATGGTAATTAGACATGATTTTGCTGCTGGTTCAGTATGCAGCATGTCAGTATAACCAGTGATGCAAAACAGATTCATCTTTTAAATAAGAACAATTAGAGAGCAGACAACTGCTCTATACCGTACTTTCCCACTGTGTCTCACTTTTAGGCAGAAGTGAACTAATTAACTTATGCTTTAACCTACCTTGGTGCACAAATGCTCCCTAACTGTTCCCTGTTCCCAGTTACCACAACAATGTCATCATCATGCTGAAGATCCCAGTAATTTATAGCAACAGTAACCCCCTTCATAATCTTTCACCATATATATATATATATACACACAAATATATCTCATTGTCTTCCATGCACATACACACATAAAATCTTTGTTTGATGGGAAATCTGTAAATCTGGACCAAATACTGCTACTGTACAATGTTATAATGTTTAATATCCAGTTAGTATGCTTGTTGTGCCCACATCTGATTGCATACACAAATTCTCTGCTTTCACACTGCATTCATTTAGCTTAATTGCAGGCATTGGCTTTTTTGTGAAAAGAAACAGACTGAATAAAGAATTATCGCCTTCAAGTCTTACATGATGTACAGTGCAAGTAAATTTTGTTCTCCATACACAAGGGAAAATATAAGCAGCATTGCCAGTCAGTGTGGTTTCTATGGGTGGCACTTTCAGTTCAGATATGAAGATGATAACTCAACTAATCCCCAAAATATCAACTGAACTTAAAATATTTCTTCTTGCCCAGCACACCCTTTTCCTCCAGGCAGTCTAGGTCACAGTCTAGTGATTTGGTGAGTGAAAGTCCTACAGCAATCTCCTCACATCAGCCCTCCCATCAGCATCCCTTCAGAATACACAAAATGGTGATTTTTTTTTTTTTTTTTACAGGGACTTAGTAAAGCTTTTTGTTAAGTTTCTCTTTCCACATTGCAGATATGTCACTGCATCTTTCTCAGTTGGAGACAATCACAAATGGCTCCTAACATGTCAATAAAAGAGAAATCAGAGAGGGAAAAAAATTCCTGTATTGGTCTTTGAAGGACAGTCTGTGCATCTTTGATATTCATTATGCTGTACCCTGAAGAAAACCAGCAAGACTGTCAGAAAGAGTAAAACTAAAATTTATGCTCCCTAAACAGCTAAAGAGTGGGCTGCTTCAGTTTTTAAAAAGGTAGTGAATCCGTGTGCTGAAGTCTAGTTGGAAAAGTGGTGGAAATTTGTGGCAGTGAACAGAATTAAGACAAAGCAGAATTTGTAATAGAAGAGAACTGGACCATGGCACTGGTGATCAGATTCAGGGGGCGGTGGAGCTCAGAGGGGGAATTCCTGAGGCGGGGATGTCTACTTCGTCCCACTTACAGCATCTAACACAGGTCTCCAGAACTGCCTGTAGAGGCAGCTCCCCCTCATCACCGTAGGGAAATAAACGCCTTTCAATGCCAGTTGGGCTGCCCGTTTTTGACTCACACACGAACAAGTGCAGAAATAGGTTCATAAAGTGTTTTGGAGATTGCAGAGCCATCTCACAGGACTGTACAGGAGTTCATCCCGGTATACTAATAAAACGATCTCTAAAATGACGTTTGATATACTGACGAGCAGCAAGCACAAGGGAGAAAGACAACCCGAAGTTTAAGCATAACGTTAGTGCAAGAATTCTGCAAAAATCAATTGCCAGTTAATTTAGATGGGAAAAGGGAAGGAGCCAAACACCCTGACCACTGTTCAGATAGACTTCGAAAATTATGAAAGGGATTTACTGAAACAGATTCCACAGTGGCAGGACTTGGATTTAACATTGAGAAGATACTTTATAATTCTATTTGTCTGCCTGGAGACTTGCTTTGGTCAAACTATTGACAGGCCTGGCCATGACCAGAATTTCTATGCAGCTCACAGTAGTCCAGCAAAGTATGTACAGACTTAACACTACAGGACATAATTTTAAAAGAAAAAAATATTTTATAATATATTACTTATGCTCTGCTTACCAACTGCGTATACTCTACATCATCTCCCAGTAAGCCTGTGTCATTCAATGTATACTTGGCTTTCTTTAGTACAGCATCCACTGGGCCCTTTTCTACCTGGTGTTTGATAGCCTTGAACAATTTATAAAGAGGTTCCCCGGCATTGTCCTGTTTAAAGGAAAGGAAACAAAATGAAGCAAAATCAAAAGATATACTCAGTGCAGCATATGTAAGTATTATTGATAAAAAAATCCCCACAGGCAACAGACTTCAACTCTTACCTTGAGGTACTGGTATAAACAAATAGACATCCAGTTAGACAACATTCTCTCAACAACCGTTTCAGATCTGAAAAAAAAAAAACAACCCCGAGTATGGTAAGGGTACCTAATGACAAAGTTTTAAAGAAAAACATTGCTTGCTTGAAATACAATATTTTTACATGCTTAACTGCATGCACTCTCCTAATGCAATGATTTCCCTATAGAGTCTTGAAAGCATGTACTTGCTTTAGGATAAGTGCTTTGTATTGCTCATCATTCCCGGGTACCTTCAGCTCATTACTGAAAAGCACACATCCTTTATGCAGAATCTTAAATTGGGTCTACGCTGTAAGAGCTAAAAAATTAACCCACTTGTGCAGTTACTGGGAAATAACCTACAGATTACAAAGCTACAACATACACAGAGCAAGGTCTTTTGTAATTTATTTGGGATAACAGCAGGGTTAGAAACACTAGAGCAAGCCCCCACTGAATGCACAATACAAGCTGATTATGCATGCTCATTATGGAGATGATGTGTGGTATAAATGCTAGATCATTTGGAATAAAATTAGATTAAAAAGTAAATTAAATGTTTGGTATTGTATTTTGAAGTAAGGTAGATGTTTCAGCAATCTTGATGCAGATTCTACACTATGGTATTTGAATCAGGAAATCTGTTGCCAGCGGTCCTGGCTGTGCCTTCCACAGCTATTCCTGGTGAGCTTGTCTTCCTAATATGCTCAGGCCAGGCTATTTCTGACTTTCATGAATAGTTGGCATTTTAATAGAGTCACATTGCAAAAGAAATACATTTACAGAAAAGCAGAGGACTACAGAAAATATGACAATCATTCAAACCTTCTTAGCATCAGCTTTGGGTTTTTGGCCACAACATACTGCTCCATCAGTTCTAAGAACAGCGTCCTCATGATGTCAGTATAGTATTCTAGTTTTCCATGTAAGGCAACTGTCAGTAAAGATGCAAAGTACACTTTAGCTCGAGCAGAGAACTCCCTTTGGTTTTCCAGCGTGTGAATGAACTGAAACAGAAAACAAATGTAAAATCAAGTCAGATGACAGGTTTCTGAAGAACCTCAACAGTTGTCTGCACTAAGAAGACAAGCAATATTATTTTAACATTAATCTCCTAAGCAGGGATGGAAAAGTTTTCATAAGTTTGAAAAAACTACTTATAAGAAAACGCTACCTATAATTTGTTTTTAGATACACACACAGTGTACTGGACTAACTCAAGGAATGATTAGATATTTTAACTGAAGACTTATCTAAAAGGGATGCTTTAATTAAATGAAAAAGAGGTGTTCTGTGACAATTTTTTGAAAGAGGAAATCAGCTCCCCTCTCCCTCAAATTCCCAGTCCCTTCACAGCAAATTACAAAGACACTAATCTAAGCACACTTGGGAATGCGCTCTCATCTGCCATAAACTGTAATGCTACCATTAACCAGCTCAGCACTGGAGCCTCATTTAAAAAAGGAGAAAAAGTTAGAAGCTTAAATCTATATTTAGGTGTCTGACAATCAGCTCAGTTTTTAAGAGTGAGCAATTAGAAGTCTCTTCTGAGCCGCTCTGAGCACTCATCAGTCTTGATGAATAGGCCACTTGAGGAGCCTCTGCCTCTCTGGGACAGAGAACCAGCAGATGGCTGCCCGCAGGTGACTCCTGTGATGAACCAGGATGGAATCGGCATTCCCTGATCACGTTTCTTAATAGGCTAAACCAAACTTGTAACAGAAGTTTTTATGCCAGATTGGGTAATACCTGTTTTTCTACAGCCACTGCAATGTTGACTGACTCCATACTACGTGACCTGGCACAGAAATATGATGATGCCTCCCTGCCCCACCAGGAAGCTCTGGCTGTGATGCCACAGATCTACATTGGTTACTGTGGAACCAGAACCGTACGAAAATCACTTATTTTTAATAATTTTGGTTTTGTTGTGCTTGCAAACCTACTGTCTTGCACACACAGGCATGCCTAGATAAGGGACAAGGCGAATCTGCTTCAATACTCACGTTAATGAGAAATGATTTGCTATTGAGGAGGTTGGAGAACTGGTTCAAAGCCTGCTCCACAGTCTGGCGCCTGGCCTCTGGAATATCCAGCTTCCCTGTAATCATCACGTCTTTCTCTCCATCTTTGGAGGGCAAGAAGAAGACTCTGTCCGTGTAGGTTTTGTAGTCCAGTACTGGAATTCCAGCTTCATTGATATCATTAGTCTGATCCTCCATCTCTATCATTAGATCTGGAATATGCAATACAGTTTAAGGGTTCATTTAAAAAAAAAAACCTGCAGCTTTTTTAGGCAACACAACGTCTTTGGGTACCTTGTAATGGAGAAAAAGTAACTCAACACTGAAAACTATTTCATCTCACATTTTCTCTTGCTATTTTTACCAATTATCCTGTTAACTATGACCACAGCTAATCCTATGGTGACATGAGAATAACCGCCTTGAGCACAGGCTATTTCCTTGTTGCTCCCTCTCTGAAAGAGGGCTTTAAAGGACGTCTGGCTGAGTTCATACATACAAATGTAGGATTGTAGCACAGAGCCAAAAAGAAGACACCGCAATATTATTTTTTTTTTCAGTGCACGTTCTATTCCCTCTGAGTCCATGTAATAAAGTTCTTTTTTAAAAACACGTAACAATCAAGAAAAGAAAGACTTAAAGTGTAAAGCACACTAATTTAATTGGAAGGAAAGGGATGGCAGGAAGGAAGAAGGTTAAATGGTTCATTGAAATTGATGGAAACATTTTGGTGGGACTCAAAAGCTCCAAAGTTTTTAAAAGGGACAACAATTAGGGAGTCATCCTTTGGAGCAGCTATTCTAGCTGAAGGCTTTCCAATTACCTAATATTGCTGATTGACTAGAATACCATGTTAATTAATACAGCGACCTATTGTCTAAGCAATTTTATTGCTCCTCTTCATTCATTTCCCCCTTTGTTTTATAGCATTCAGCAGAGCTGAGGCAGAAAGCATCTTGCGGTTTCCAGCTTTGTGGTATTTGTACTTCCTCCCTGATGTCCCTTTCCTTGGCTATCTTTGGTCCCATGTATTTTAGACTGTCTGCACTTGGTGCTGTTGATATTACAGTTTCACAGTATGGATCCAGAAGGTGTTTTGACTTCGGTGTTTCATTTTACTGTCAGCCAAGGTGGATGCAGTTTAGGAACTGGATTCCTCCTTAGATGTGTATTCTGCTTCCCCAGCGTTTCTGCTTGGTGGAGCAGAGAGGAAACCTTCAACCCAACAAGCAGCAGCAGCCTGTAGCCCCCTACTAGGAGTGTCAGCCAGAGAAAGGCACCTTCTCCTTTCAGAAACAGATATGAAGTTGCACTGGAGAGGTGGTGAGAGGGAGGGAGGGCTGTTAACCTCGATCGATCCTCTCTCAGTTCAAAATGCAGTTTGAAATAAAGCCCATTTAGGAATAGTTCTTAATTCAAAGATTTGCCTCTGGGTTGTGTCCAGAACCTGGAAGGAGTCAGTTTGCCGGAGCCAGCAAGCTGATACAAGAAAAGAACATCCTGTCCCAGAAATGCCAGGAAAAGAAGACTGGGAGAGGCTTCCAGCATGGCCAAAATCTTCGAGATACCCTGAGCTTCTAAAATTAATTTCAAACTCTAACCTCAAATTGCTGTTTAATTCAATCCTGCTCTTTAGCCACCGTCAATATGAAAGAATCTATTTCTCTTTAGAAATAAAACACACAAGGTTTTTTTTAGTAGGCATTATTTTAACATGACCCAACAGCAAGTATAACTCAGATAATGAGGTGACGTTTCATGGTAATCATTTAGGCCAATATTTGCAATGTTTGCATTCAGATGCTTAATTTAAGCATTGCAGTGAGTTGTTCAACATGTAGAAATGCTGAGCCTTCACACCTCCCGCTGCCTTCCCTGGGATGATGCCTCTATATTTACACAGAACAATTAGCTAGCTCCTCAAATCAAGCTTAAGGTTTTCCCACGATAAAAGGCCAAAATGCTATTTCTTTCCTGTGAGCTTGCCAAATTATCCCTTTGTATGCTGATTGCTGCAAATAAATTTTGCAGCTCTGAAAACAGTTTTTAATGTGCATACTTGGCACGTACAGCCATTGAGCTAAATATTAAGTCCACGGTTACTATAAAACATTCTTTCCTCCATATCAGTGGCCACTCATATTAATGGCTATAAGTAACCCCAATCTCAACTAGTTTCTATTTCCCAGTTGCTAATTCTGTGCTTCCTTTAGACTAAAACTGTCCATTTCATTTAATAACTTCAGGTCCCTATTTTATTTTATTTATGGCTTTCTTATAAAACAGCAAAATACATGCTGTATGTCAATGTCAGTAATCAAGACTACTAAGATCTACTACTTATTTCTTCCCAGAAGACGGTTTTAGCAAGATGGCACCATTGCTGTAGCCCATCTTCCCATTGCTCAAGAGGACCCACGGGAGTGCAACTATCTGTCATACCTGTGAATTCCTTCTTGCACCGGTCTCTGACACTCTCCTCCAGGCCTTCAAGTTGTGATTTAATTTTTTCATACTCTCGTTCTGCTTGTTGGCTCTTGCGTCTTTATAGAATAGAGGTAAGATTTTAAAAAAGTTACAAACTGCAAAAGCAAATCATTTGCAACAGCTCTGAGTGGGAAGCCAAAGGACTGGAGGACATTTTCCTGGGTTTGATTTCTTTTTAAACGCTGGCAGCAAAGAGAGAATTGAGGAGAAAAACAGCAACAGTGGACCAAATCTTCATTCAGTGTAAATCAATCTGGCACCACCGTTGGCCTGCTGCTTCAAAGCACACTTGGGCCAGTGATTTAAAATCCAGTGAGCACTAGCTACAAATGCTTGCAATCACATATTAAGTACAGAAACTCAATTTGTATGTGCTGAACAAAGATTGCTTGCAACATGTCCTGTGCTGGCTCTGAGCCACCCAGGAGCGTGTCTGGGACTGAACCGAGAAGGTTGCGGGAGGTCCATGAGAACATCAGTGCTGTACGGCGCATACTCCAGCACTGCTTCGGCTATATTGATATGCACCGTAAGAGTGAATTCTGCCCCCTCCTGAGGGACAGTATGAGGCTCTCATTACTAACCTTAAAATTGGGCTAAGTAGGTCTTAAGTGAAATACAGACATTGTTCTGGCCCTTTGTGAAGCATAAATTTCACCATTAATCAAGGAATTTGTGTGTGGGTTAACACTTATCTCAGCTGGAAAGGCCAAAATGACCCCTTAGCCAAATCCATCCAGCTCAGACCTACAGTGCTGACAGAGGCTGCATAAACGCTGATGTATATGTATGCAGAATAAGTTATCTCCTTCACAGGAGGCACTTTAGCTGCCATTTCAAGAATGTATGTGTGCAACTCAGTCTGCAATTGTGCACTTGGCAAGCCTGGGACCAATTGTTGTGCTTATGTATAAAGGACGGACTGGGCTGACTGACACCAAGGAATTTGGTGTGCGTGAGAGGAATAAATTGGTGCTCATACATATTTCCAGCTGTAGCTGCCTTTCTTAACTCTGCAGCTCATAAAAAACATGAAGATCATTTCTGTAGACTGAACTGAAAACAATCAGGCAGTACCTTGAAAGCTCTAGGACAGGAAAAACACCTAATTAAAGGAACTTACCTGTAACAGATGATAGAAATGCCAATGATTGCTATCATAGGAATAAGTACCAGTGGCAAAATAAGATTCAGTGGGATGTCACTCACACGTGTATCATATTCCACCCTTCCGAGGATCCATTCTCGGAGTCCAAATTTCACCTATTAGATAAGCACAGACATTTGTCTCAAAAAGTGCAAATAGGCAGTGGTTCACTTCTCAGTTGCACTCTAATTTCTTAGTAATTCTCACTAAGTGAATTTCTAGCTCAAAATACCAAACAAAGGAAACATTTCTGAATATTTTATACTGAATTTAGGTCACCAGCACTTTATTCCATGAAGTAATTTTACTTTTCTTAGCAGAGGAAGAAAAATCCCCAGCCTGTCTAGCTACAATTGTACATTCCTATGTAATGAAGGTAGAAGGCATTTGGCAGCTTGGGACTGCTCTTTACGCGTGACTTTTTCTAGACAGCAGGCAGAAGCTGGAAGAAGACAGAACTGCAAGGAGTTTCTTCATGGTACTACAACAACTTTGAAGAACAAATTACTTCAATGAAGAAGCACTGTATCAGTGTCACTTACAAAGGATATCAAATTCTATTGAAAAGGTAACCTACAATGAATTCAGGAAGGTTATTGATGGTATCTCTCTTCTGCCGTTTCTTTGGCTGAGGCTGTACTTCTGGTGGCTCACAATATAAGTCTGTTTCAGTGAGTGTTTTTATGTTGCAAGGCTCGTCACCCACAAAAGCCTGGGCCTCGTCTATTGTCATGGCTTTGTTCAGGTTACTGCCCTAGACAGAAAATACAAGGCTAAGTCATCATCACAAAATCTTGGAAGACAAGAAGTCCTGAGCTGCAAATTTCCATTTGGATCATTTTGAGCAGCAGATGTGATTCACACTGTGGTGTACAGAAGAGCAGAGTCATTGGGAATTATGCAATTCCTCTCCTTTCCTTCCTTCTGGTGCGAGAAGAGCTGGCCCCTCCAGTCCTTGGGAGCTCTATGGCAGAGGGCATTTCCAAATGTCAGGCTCAGCAGGAGGGGACATCCTCGGGAAACTCAAAGTATGGCTAAAAAGACAGCTACTACCTCTGAGAGGGGGAGGGAGGAGGAAAGGGGAGCTGAGAACGTTCATCATCTAGCAGGGGTAAGGGAGTCTACCAAGCATTTTGGGTACAGTAGCAAACAGCTGCTGCTAAGGGTTTGAGAAAGGAAGGAAAAATTCCATACACACTTCAAGGACAAAATGAGCAACCACCATCTCTTGACAAGTTTACCTTTGCATTAATAAGTTTGTTGACTTGTTTTTTGATGCCATCTGTGAAGTTTTCAAAGGTTGGGTCTGCAACATAGGCAAAGGAGTGGCTCTCATTTTTTACAACCAAATGATAATGATCCATTAGGATAATAGTGGTAATGTTATAGTTTTCTGGGTCTTCCAGTATTGGTAGGGAAGAAAAAACCACCGTGGTTTCATTGAGTCTTGTAACAAGCTTTCCATCAAACTGTAAGAAACAAGACAAGAAGAACACACACATTTTAGAGTTTGACTCGTTCCTGTACATAAGTGCTGATAACTTAAGACTGAAGAAATAAAACCACTGGATTTACATCCTCTCCATACAGCAGAAATAACATTGTATGATGTATTTTTCCAAAAGAAAATGAAACAAATTTGTTGATTAATAAATTGTTTCATTATGTTCCAGTAGCTGCCTGCAGAAAAAGCTTAGGCTACAGATCAGTTTCCATTGCCTCCAAATTCTGTGGCTCTGGAACACACTGAGGTGATATCGTTAAATTGCTCTAAGATTTAGAGGTTAACATGGCAGCTTTAATCCATACCATCTTCTGTACCATTCAGTATCTCAGGTAGATTCTTTTCTACTGACACTGTAAAATACCTCGCTGAAATTCAATACAATTACTAAGTGAAACTTCAGAATAAAATTTATCAATTGTCAATCAACTACTCAAGGTAACAACTCAGTTAACCTGTCCTCCATTCCCGATTACATCAATGTTTTCATCCTACAAACTCCTTCAGTAGGATGGTAGGAGTGGGCTCTTCTTCCATGGAAACCCTGAACAGACCCAGAAATCTGTTCAAACTTTATTCCACTCCAAGCCCAGTGAAGTCCAGTGGGCAAACTTAAATGCATTTTTTGAACAGATTAGATGTTATGCATCCAGTGTGATGCCTTTGTGGGGAAAGAAAGAAAATTACCGTTTTGAGATTTGTTTTCCCTGCTTCTGGACGCTCTGCATATACCACCAATGAGAAACTCTGGATGAGCTCAAAACCGGTTCCAGTTACTGTAATATTTCTCCCTCCACTGAAAGGCAAAATTAAAAAAGAAGACAAGTCATTGGCGAACTATCACAGCTATAGACTGCTTTATCCTGCACTGGTACTGCTTCCACCAAAAACAGCTATGTAATGCCTATATGACAATTAGATATCCTACACAAGGGACTTGTGTTAAAGCTATTGATGACCACAGCATTTAAAAGCAGCAATGTCAACTTCAAATGTGTTTTAAAACAGCAGAATAAAAAAGGTACAAATTGCTTTGTCAGTGTTTGTGGTTTTTCATCGATGCCTATCTTTGTGTGCTTTACTTCTCCAATGTTTTTGTTAAGATCACCCCACCTACCACACACACAGAGACAAAGGTGAGAGTGTATTTTCCACAGGTCTGTAGGGACCTGGCTTCTCTGTTCCCTTTCATTTGCAACACATTGTTTAAAAAATAATGCATTTGCATAAGAAGAAGAATGCATGCAAGTTGCCAATGGGAATTAAAGTCACTAAAGTAACATGGATTTAGAAGGACAGCAATCCTCAAAGCAATCCATTAAAGTAAGCTTCAGTTTATACAGAGGGAACAAAGAAGTCATTTAAATCCCCTGGGGTAAATCACTGTTGATCGACCAAAAAAACCCTCAAGGCCCCCAAAACACCCAAACCAAAAATCAAAAGCAAATATTAAAAACAAATCCTATTTTACATAAGTGGCTACTCAATATTCAAGGAGGCAGGTACAAATTTCTCCAAGAGAAGTCACAGCCAATTTTATTTTTAATGTCCTGTTTGTAAGGTCACAATGTTACACTTCTTTTTACTGAAAGAAAGTGGAAACACCATGATCTCTCTCTGCCAACTGTACCCCACTAAGCAGAAAGACTGGAATATTAGGGAACAGCAGAGACCAACAAGAATCAGGGTCACAAGTTTGTCCCTGGATCAGTCACAGAATGACTTTCAAAACCAGAGGTATGCTACAAGAACTTTTATATAGAGGATTTGCCATATTGCTACAAATATATGAGTGGCATACATTTCTTTGGTTTCACAATTAGTACCAGGTGAGGTTTTTTCCAGAAAGAACAGCTTACCAGATGGGGTGTTAGTGAGTACCACCACAGAAGACAGCATACCTTTTAAAAGCATTATTGAACCCTAATCTAGATTTCCTAAAAATATACTTTTTTTGCCCACTGGACAAAGAGATGACAAGCCATAACTTTCCTCTGTTTCCAGCATACTTATTAAAAGCTGAATAGAAGAACTGCTGGAAACCTTTTCATTAGAAACCTTTTATACAGGTTATCCTTATAGGATACGGATTTGTAAGTAACGCAGAGATCATGTTGTCTGGCATCATGCTGAACTACTTCAAATCTCCTTCTTTGAGACATCTTCATTTAAAAGAAGCTCATTACTTTTTCTGGTTTCAGGATATACCTTTGAATTGGGGATTAAAGTTTGGAGGTAAACAGAATACTTTCAATTATCAGCGGCAGTTAAGAAAGATCACAAACTCTATGTATCTAAATGCATGCGTGGTTAGAGTACAGGGGTTTTTATTTCAAACAGTTCTATATGTAATAGGTTTATTACCTATTGCACATATTTTAACCCAATTGTAAATGAAGTTATGACAAACATGTCATTACCTGCTGAAGCTATTTACTGGCAGGAACCTGGTGACAGTAGGATTCTCACTGTATGAAAACAGCCCTGGTACACTAATTGCTGTGCCCCCATAGTTCATCGTGACTTCAACAGCTTCAACCTTGCTATTAGGTCCCGTAACGCAAACAATCTCGTCTCCAAATTCAGTGCTAGGTTGGAGAAGAAAAAGAAGATGAAACATTTTCAGTTACTAACATTACAGTGATTTTTATTCTTTACAGTAGTACCCCAGAAGCAAAAAAAAAAAGGGGGGGGGGGGGGGCCCTCTGTTTTTGCTAGGCACTGAGTAGTTATGAGAGGAGACAACACTTATCACTTAGAGTCTTTAAAAAAGATGTAGGATATGAAAAGGAATAGTGTAGAAACACAAGAACAATGCAATGTCAGCACACTTCGTGTAGTTCCTTTTTTGGGGGAAGAGAAGGGCAGCAATTAATAAAAGTAAAAGAAGTGAGAGGAACAAGCCAAGTGGCACTAAAAGATTACGATTTTATATGGAGCCACTGAGGAGATGCTGAATGAAAGCATGAGTGGGTTTGGAGCATTCTGTCAAGCAGAGAAAGCCGAAACTGGAAAAATCTTTGGATATCTGAGTTCTCCCACTTTGGTTGTTTTTACAGCTGCTCTTCCAGCTGGAGCCTCTGAGTGAGTTTCTGTCTGAATGTTACGTGCAGAGCTCCGCATGGGATGATTCACAAAGAGACAGACAATGGATTTTTTTAATTTCTGAAGGCCAGAAAGCCAGAAAAGGTTGGTGCTTCATTAGGACACAGCTGATATTGTTAGTTACTCAGGGTACGTACACATTGCAAGGCTGGCTACCGACTGAAACTTGAACGTCCTTCTTAGAACCGGTGGCCAGGTTTGTACCGGTGATGGTAAGCGTGGTCCCACCTGCTTGTGGACCACTTTCAGGTCTTATTCGAGAAGGATGAGGTTCCTGCAAAGAGGAGATGGTCAAACTAATTAAGAAAATAAAAATAAAATTTACACTAGTATTAATTGGTATAATAGCTAATAGAAGTTTAATATTACTACCTGAAAAATAATAAAATTAAAATAGTTACAGACAATTCTTCTAAAATAAAACAAAATCTTTCATTATTCATGCTGAAGGAAGAAGTAACAGATGATGTGAATGTACTTATATATTTTCCACACTGTATTTTACAAGGCTTTATATGAATTTCAATTCCTTACTTATGAAAATTAGAGTTAGCTGCCATTAAGTTTGTGAGAGGTTCCTGTTGGATTTCCTGTTTTCATACTTATTTTATGATTTCTCTCTTCCTTATGGCTGAGTCTACCTTCACCTTTCCTTACCCTTTCCTACATTCTACATCAGCTACAGGAGACAGAGCAAGGTTTTCAAAACTAGTACCGAACAGAAAGAATATTAAGATTCTCTTTATCTCGTAAGGCTCTTAATTGCAGTAAAATTGTTATCCTATTTTTGAGCAATAAGCTTGCAAAGAATGAAAATCAGAAAATGCTAAACTTTTCTTAATGCACCTAGAAACTTGGAGTGGATTTCTTAAAACCAATTGAAACAAGCAGTCACGCTTCAAATTGTTATGAAATTTGTTGGATATTTAAATTTCTCGAGTAAGTTCCCTCCTTTTGTTCTCAATTCAGTCTTTGCTTCCGTGACTGTATTCCGGGAGCTACGGCAAATACTGTAAATTAACAGTGAGGGCTTTTCATGAACAGTGTGATTTAATTACTTCATGGCCAAGTAGTCCCCGCTTCCAGTTGAAAAAAAGCATCCTTATTCAGGACAACGCTGAAGCTGCTGAGTGATGAGGATGGCCGAAGCCGTGCAAGCTGCATGAGATGGGTTACCAGCCGGCTCCAGGCGAGTGCTGCCCGCCGACTCCACGGCCTGGCCGTGCCTGCAGACGTGCCGCAGCCCTCGCGCCAGGGCGGTAGCTGCTGTGCGTGCAGGCGGCAAGGTGGTCCCACGCAGCCAGCTGCCACGTGCGCCACGCACACAGATAGGATGCCAGGTCCGAGAGTGCGGCAGGGGCACTGCCACCAGGGAGCCTGCGTTTGCTAAAGCATACTGGATCACCAGCTTAGGGAGGCTGTGAGTAGGTAATGCTTTTTCTGATGTATAACTGTGCCTCTTCCATCCATCTCCAAACACAAGCTTTCCTTAAATGAGCCAAATAAGCAATAACCTTACTGTCCAATCTCATGTATATTTGTAAATGACACCTGCTCTCCTCCTCCTGATAATAAAGTCCAGGCTTGGGGCTATTCCATATGAATCATATGTAAATAAAGCAAGAACGAAGAAGTTTGAAAACTTCCCTTGCTGATGAGGGCTTCCCTGATCACCATCACACTGCGCTGATCTCCCACTCTAAGGGGGAAAAGCCCTGCTCAGAACCAGAGAGCAACAAGCCTCCACCTTACTAGTCGTGCAGCAAAAACCTTTCCCCCGTGTTGTTCCGCTCAGGCACAGACTGCCATCTCTGTGTCAGCTTACAGCTACAACACTGAGGGCCCAGGAACAGCAGGGAGATGGGGGGACTGATGTACCGCACTTCGGTTCGAAGCTCGGTGAGCCATCAACAGGTTTTTAACAAGCAGTGGGAATCTGTAAAAACGCATCCAATTGACCTTGTGGTTACTTTACAAATTTGCCTTACTGAAGCACAGATATTATAGAAACATGGGGAACTCGTACTTGCTGTGCTTGTTTTATATTTTCATGTCTGAGCAACTTCCCTCCGAAGGAATGCATCATGGTTCAGCACACTTCACAAATCCACAATGACAACTGTAATTTGCTCTCAAGTCATTGAGCTTTAGGAATATGCTTTAACACTAATTGGGTGTCAATTGCTTTTCTTCCCTGAGAGAAATCTGTTTGTAAACCCTTCACTCCTCAAGATGTACATCGCCGCAGCATATGACTGCTCTCACGTGCAAACCTTTGATTTTGTTTTAATTTAATACATCACTCGGGTTACAAGATTTTATGTAGGGAAGTGACTCAAAGTCACATTAAAGCATTTTGCAAGCAAAAAGAAGCCTTGATTCAATATAACAGAGTTGACTAAAATTTGCTCACTTAGGTCTGTACAAGCCTCTATGCATGCTCTTTGTTGGATGTAATTGCTTGCTGATTTAAGCTAAACTGAAATAAGTCACACTGCTGTAAATAAAAAGTTTGAGGGGGTCAGTTTTAAAAAAAATCGCATTAGGAGTTTAAATTAACACAAGTCTAGATGTGCACTTCACAGAAAAGCTCATTTATGCTTTTTTGTAACACAATTTTGTTGCTAAAAAAATGACAATCGAAATTGTATATAAAATACAGTCAATAAATTGCTTTAAAAAAATGTATCAAATACTTTAAGTGTAACCTTACCACATGGACAGAAAACCACACCTTTTATTGACTTTAAATTAAATCTTAATTGCTATAAATTGTTAAGCATGTTGGACCACTACATCATCTGCAGTAAAAATCCACAGCAATGACTAGCTGCATAACATGCCTGGGACAGCTTTCAGAAGAAAGTATCCCCCAAGAACCACTAAAGAATCAGTATGGACAAATTCATTCTCTCTGAATCTCAGAAAAACGGTTTAAAACTTGTAGCCTTTTCCCTAAATACTACCTCCACTGAAAGCCTCGCCTCTAAAGACAGACTTAGGAAGGAAAGGAACAAAAAATGGTTTCTGAAGCATCACACACCACTGTTCTCTGTAACCTCAGCATGAAAAATGAAAGGTAGCTTGCTAAGAACTTCTGCTAGACAGCCATATTCCTTTCTTCCTGCAAAAATGTGAAATAATTGCCCTGTTAAAGCTCTGCTGGGTTATCTGATGGGTAACTTTGGCAGGGCGTCAGCCAGCTCTGTTGCTAACAACCAATAAACACCGAGTGAGCCATGAACTTGAAGCAGAACCATCCAGCACCATTTTCTGTGGGGGACCTTTTAGTGGTGGCCTGTGTTTGCCTCCCTAGGAACAGGGATATGTAAGTAACCAAGTAGCAAAATTATCTCTGCATAACACAGAATCAAGGGGGAAGGGAAACAAGTATCTGTTCCATTTTCCCCAGAAATTGGTTTTTCTTAGCAAGAATTTGACTCTGCTGGAAGTTAAAGCCCAGCTGCGGCGGACAGGAGAACACGCCACCCACACCTCATCCCATCCACGGCACAGCTGCACCATGGGCTCAGCACATCTCAGCTTTGCTTCAGACCGAATGGAAAACCAAGACCAAGAACCACTCTGGGAGCGAAGGCAGGTAGCAGCCAAGGAGGAGGTGGAATAGTTTTGGTTTAACCCTTATGTTCTCTTTAATCGCTAGTCTTGCAGCAGTTCCTCAAAGGCCTATTTTAAAACAGCTTAATTCAAAGTATTCATATTTAACGCATTTAAAGTAATTTTGCAAATACCAAGAGCTCTCCAGAGACCAAATAATGTGGACGCCTCATAAAGATGATCTAATAAGGAGAAGCTGAACCGTGCTCTGTGTGCAGAGGAATTCTTCAGCATGACTGCTAAGACAAAGCATCATACAGTAACAGTTTGTTGCTGTAAACTTGTCAGGAAAATGATTTGATTAATTTTAACTTGCTATTTTCTGTTTCACGTTTCCCCCTTTTCCCTTCTGCTTAAGGACCTGCCTGAAAAAATGAGTAGTTAAAATAAATTATCGAGAATTGTAACAATTTTAAATAACCATTTTATTGCAAAACCAATGTGCTACGAGCACATTAGTGCTCTTCTAAAATATTCATGGATGGCTCAAAGAGCAAAGCTACATCAGCCCACCTGGCGGTCTTCTTAAGAGTACCAATAAAGAAAAAAAAACATTGGTTCATCCAAATGCTCAACCGGAGAGCATTTTTCAAAAATGCGATTAGGTAGCTAGGATCAGCAGGAGAATGGTATTTCGCTGAATGCCAAGATAGTTTGAAAAAGTACCGTCAGTGGTGGTCCAAGCATTCAACAAGAATGGTGTTAGCTAAGGAGAAGGTAGCCCCTTCCCACGACTGACACAGCACTCACCAGTGGGACAGAGAGGTTCAGACCCTTGGAAGCTGCCAGGTCTACTCTTATCTTACACAGTCCCATCTTACACAGCCCGGCAAAGCCGCACCTAACCCACAGCTCTACATTGCTCACCGCAGCCCTGCATGAGATTCCTTCTTCTTGCAGAGGCAAATGAGGGGTAAAGGATAAATCCTCCACTGCAAACTTTGTTTGAGGGATAATAAAGATGCTGCTTTTACCAAGAGGCAACCCCCTTTAATTTGGACTCAACCCTCAGCAATACTGAATGTTCAAGCATTACAAACAGCACGGATAAACCTGGGACCTCAAGTGCTGCAAGATCAGCGATGCCATCTTTTCAAAATCCCCTCACGGATTTCTTCTCTCCTTGTTTCTGCCCTTTTCTCATTTCAGTCTCTGAATCAGAAGTACGCCCGCCGTCATAATAAATACCCTGCTTCCATTTTCAGCCCTCTGCACCTCGGGATCTTTGTTCGCTCAGTCAGAGGGTGCCCAGGGGAAGTCACACTTTCTATAATGTCGCAGCGCAGTGCACCACTATCACATCACACCACAGCGCTCGATGCAATTATGATGTTAAGCAGAACATTTGATTATGTGTCCTACATGGAATTCATAGCAGCCTTGTAATAATTCTTCTGGAAAACGTCAGCCCTTGCAAGGACTTGGCAATACTTCATTTCTCATGGACACAGTAAAATTTAAACAACCCTGCAAACACTAATTTAACCCTTGTTTTATAACTCCTTAAAGTATAGAAAATCAGAATTCATATCTATTTCAGTCTTTTCCTTATTTTGCTTGAAATGGAGGAATGTTCTTTCAGGTTTTTGTCACCAGGCAAATATTGTTCATGTCTTCCAGGTAGCTTGATGTTTGAGCATAACTCTTTTCTGCAATAACAGCTTACCTCGTTACTTGGGTTTTTTGATAGTCTAGTTTAAAAACAGCCGGTTCCAACATTTGTCAGTTGTTCAGTGGCCTGTTTCCTGCTGAGTCTGGTAAGCCATCTCTCAGCAAAGGGACTTCCCACTGCCGGGACTCCCCACCACCTTACGCTTTCATGCTCATATCGTGTAGGAAGTGGATTTGCAGTTTGGTTAAACATATGCACATTCACAGCTATGCTATTCAGAACAGAGTAGAATAGTTCAGTTGGAAGGGACCTACAACGATCATCTAGTCCAACTTACCAACAGGTGTAGCTTGCTCCCTACTGCATGGTTTATCCTGAAAAAATAATTGGATCTCAACAGGATTTCTTGCCTGTAGGTCCGAGCACAGATTGTGGCTTGTCAGTTATGGGAAATATGAGCATTTTATATATCTTACATACAAACCTTCCTTAAATCCTACTTAGGTGTAATAATGTTGAGCTAGAGGTCTCAATGTCCACCTGCAACCCAACTTTCCCATGTTGTACCAGACTGCTGGGTTAGGATTCCTGAAGTGAGAAGCAGTTTTTCCAGCACTTTGATAACCATTCATCAGCTTTTCTGGAAGGATAATAATGCTACAAGAGCTAATGCTCTTCTGTTTTATGACTGTGGTTGGTGCCCATCCCATTGACATGGTTTACCTGAAAGCAGTGGTTATCCGCTCCAATTTGAAACAGTGACACAATGGCAATTTCTAAGTCCTTGTACATTGCTGAGGGTATGTAACGTTCAAGTAGCGCTGGTTTGTTTGGTAGCAAATTCACTTATTCTCTGTAATACCAATGAATTCCCCTATGTGACATTCGCATTCCTGCGTGCCACTGCCATATTTTTGCATCAGGGACTAACCTCAGCTTCTATATTTTTTGGCTTTGCCTCACAGTAAAGTCACAGTCTTGCAACAATATGTCCTCTGAGGTGCTCTGTGCTTCATCAACACAGAGGTACTGAGAAAAAAAAAAGAAAAATACTGGCAAAAGAGCTTGCACTGGCCCAAGTATGTATATGACTGCACACTCCGGCCATTTTCCAGTGTCCTGTTTTCTTTGTCACCACCAGAAGTCTTTCCTTTGCTTGCTCTGTTTGTATCCTTTGCCTCCTTCTGTTCACAGAAATGCTGATATATTTTTCATTGTTGTTTCATGCTTTCTGCGTGCTAGAGGGTAAATTATCTCCATGTCTGTTCCACTTATAATCACATTTAGATGCGAACTTACTTATTAGCAGTGTACACGACTGCTGCTCTTACACAGCTACTGCAGACCCTGTGAGCATTTGCATTTCAGCTCTTACATTTTTCATCCTGTTTATTAATCTAGAATGAACTTTTTAATCTTTTAGCATTTTATGAATTGCAATTGGTCTTTTTGCACAGTTAGGAAGGAGATCTCTTATTTCTTCAGGTTTCTGATTACAATTTTAGTAAAAGATACCTTTTACAGGCTGAAAATGCTTTCAGAGAGCTCCCAGCATTTTAGATCTCTGTGGTTTGCTGGTGCCAAATCAAAGCACAGCTTTTACCTGGCCTAACAGTGGGACTACTGCTATTCCCCTCTTCTTTTTTTTTATCCAGCTTCTTTGCAATTTTCCCATTAAAGATATGCAGGTGCAAAAGAGGACCATTCCTCCAGCCTCTTTTTTCACTCACCCGACTTGCATTTGGGATCTGATCTGCCAGGCTGATTCATGTTCTTTTTCACTCGGTTTGTTTGCCTTGCAGCTTTCCTGGTTTACACTGTCACGTCCAGCCGACTCACTTCTGGTCCCTTGCACAGTATTCAATAACAAGAGGAGTGCGCTCCTGCGGAGCACTACCTAGGTTCTGCATCTCTTCTTTTTCCATTTCTCTACTTTTCCACTTGTCTGTCACCAAGCACATCTTCAACTTTTTATATTTCTGGCCATTACTCTGTAAATAGGGATACTAACTATTATAATATTAATCTGCAGCAGGCAGTTTCTAGCCCAAGAACTACACCACTGAGATAAAAGTGGTTACCCTTTATCCTTCACTAGTGCAGAAAATCAAAGAGAGAAGCAACCAGCCACCAAGGAGGCTACTGGTGGATCACAAGAGGGGCCAGAAATTCAGGAACAGTTGGAAGGCAACAGAGGAGGGGAGCCTAACGGAGATGCAAGGAAACCTTGGCATGAAGTGTATGCTTCAGAAAACGCAACCGTGCCAGACCACAAGCAGAGGGACAACTGGGGAGGGAAAAGAGGATGGTGGCAGAGTATATCCCCGTGATGCCGTGAGAGATGCCAGCTGCAGCGCAAGGGGAAGCCAGCAACAGATGGATGTGTTCAAATGGACATGACGGGCAACAAATGGCAAAGCCACCTAAGCCCCCTTCTGCCAGCTCCTGTAGGCAGTAACCTCCGGTTGGGGGTTTGCCTTTGATGCAAGTGCACATCTTCACAAGTAGAAATGGGCTCTTGTGCTTCCACACAAGCAGAGCACAGGGATGCTGTGTCAAGGACCTGATGATGGTGCACAGACATGCGGATAAGATTTTCACAAATGTGCAGAGCACGTTATTGCTCTGCATTTATCTCATCCATCCTTTCCTCCACAAGTAACCTTTCTCTTTCCTCATCCTGGACCCAGTTGCAGTAAGTTCTGACTCTTGAAGCAGGTCTGTAAAACAACTAATTTTTTACCAAAATTATCTGCTCCACACTGAAAGCCAAATTATTCTGCCAACCCTTGCATATAATGCACACAAAAATTAAAGCCATTCAAAGGTATAGCCCATGAAGCGCTGTAGGCACCAGCCACCTTGGAGGTCAAAATGTCGTTTCATGGACTATAAAGGTAACCACGGGAGCTAAATTAAGCTTCTGGAGGGGGCATGCAAGTCATCAGGAACTGCTCTTTCCCCCTCCACTTCCCTCTTTTCTCAGACTCCAGGGAGCCTGCTTCTTGTTTCTTCAGACAAGCCACCCACTCACAGGATATTCAACCAGAGAATTTCCATTGCGCACTCTTGGCAGCCTGGTGTTCACCGCAGTGGCTGACCTGACCCACCAGCTCGCCTTGTCACAGCATCCACAACACAAGCCAGGCTTCAGTTCCTGGGTTATTTCTGCAACAGCAGAGAAGTGAGCCGAGTCTTGCCTTCCTGGGGCTGCTTGGTCCAAACCTCACCCCATGTGAGCTGATCAAACGCTTCCAGACATTCCAGGTGCCCAGGCAGAGCATTTGCCTGGCAATGCATGTTATGTGCTGTCTGCTGTGGATGGTATGCAAAGGGTTGATATTTTAAACAACCAATTTTTTTGGACTGCAGGCAGCATCTTTTTATCGTGAGGCAGACACCACATGATTTTCTGAAAAGACCACAGAGCTTTGCTGACAGGTTTGATGGAGAAATGGAAGCATGCATGACTGGAAAGTCTGCATTATCATACAGCCAGTGTTCACCAGCAGCTTTTAAGCAGAACCACGAACACTGGATGATGGGACATGTGTTTAAGTGCATAGCTCAGATGATAGAGAACTAAGTCTAATAATACCCACATGAGGAAGGGCTAGCTTTGCTAAAACTCAGCTACCCGGGAGTTCTCCTGGCCCCTATGCAGCCTGATACACAAACAAGATGTGCTCCTTGGACTCAAGAATAAAATCGCCACAATCCTCTCTCTGGAAGCAATTCCAGACTGCTGCAGATGTGTGGTTTATCAGCATCAATCATAATGGCAACAAGCATGCAACATCATCCCCCCCCCAAAAAAAACAACACCCAACCCCCCCAACTACAGTGTAAAATGCATGTGTTGAGGTAAAGACTCATGGAGGAAAAATCAAGAAGTGAGCTAAAACCCTCCACAAAAGCCTTGTGGCACTAATGGCCCTGCAGTGGTGAGAGCTCCCACAGCAATTGCTTCAAACATCAAGAAGGAAACCAGAGGATGGATGAAGGTAAGAGGAAACTGTCAAGTTGGGAGTAGGTTAAGGTGTAAGAGTGCACCCTGTTAAATGTAACTGTGCTGCCAGGTTCACATTCAAACTTCCAGTATGGTGAACAGTCATCTTCATGTTTGTTTTTAGATCAGATCCTAATTTGTCCCCCTTCCTTCCTCTTTTTGGTTGTTCACCTCATCTTGTTTAGGTAAAGAAACTTCCCAATTTACTAAAGTCATTATTTCCGAGCAAGTCCCTAAACTACCTTCAGGGGCTCAGAAATGCATTACCATTTTGAAAGGTCCTACCTCTAATTTCACCATCTTACATTTATTTGAGCTTTCTGAAACCATATAGTCTTTTTAAGCTGCACAGCCTAAAAGTCACAGAATTGCTCTTGCAAACAGATGCTGGAGATCCCAGAACTGCCTGCAAGCTCTCGTTCTGGTGGCTGGAGTCTGCAGACGAGGTATTCTGAGAAAGGAATCAAGCTTCGATGGGATCAGCAAATCTGGGCCACATACCTAGGAAAAGCTTAACTCCTTCCTTTGATACTGCTTCTCCCTGCCATAGTAACAAGCAAATCAGATAAAGTTAAAACCAAACGAAAAAGCAGGCCTGGCCTTTAGCTGTGCCACTGCTCCACCTGTTTAGAGACCAGCCAAGCTGTCAGTGCTCCAGATGTACCACATAGCTGGATATTAAAATTTAGCATCACTTCATTTCTATTTCACTAAACAGAAGACTGGTTATTGCGTGATCCTGCTTATAATGAAACAACAGAAATGTCAGTGGATGAGGACTGGGTTACCAGAATTTAATTTTGCTGGAATGGCTGGACCTGACCAGCACTCAGGTTGGGTAGAGAAATTGTGATAGGTAGGGAGAAAGAGAGCTTTCTTCCCCTGTTATGCAGGAAATTTTGATGAGGTGTTTACTGCACAGCACAGACCCTTGTGGACCAGGGCATTTTAGTTCAGAAATAGTTTTAAATTCCTTTTAACTGGATTTTTGACCCATTTAATGGAGGTCTCACGCTTTCCTCAGCTCAGAAATGCACTGTGCTGGCATGAGTCTAAGCCCCAAGTCGTGCTGACTATTGATCCTCATCAATCCAGCTTTAAAAATGCATCTCATCATTCAGACTGGGTATCAACAACAGCCAAATGTAGTAGTACTTATCATAGAATCTTAGAATGGTTTGGGCTGGAAGGGACCTTCAAAGATCATGTAGTCCACCTCCCCTGCCATGGGCAGAGACATCTTTCACTAGATCAGGTTGCTCAAAGTCCCGTCCAACCTGGCCTTGAATACTTCCAATGATGGGGCATCAACAGCTTTTCTGAGCAACCTGTTCCACTGTCTCACCATCCTCATCACAAAAAATGTCTTCTTTCTTATCCATTCTACTTGAAAACTAACTACATGTTTTTGGTGGTAGACACTAGTCACAAAGATGATATTGAAACTGTGGGGAGTACGGACGCAACTCTAGCGTACATAGACACATCAGATTGAACAGCTGCATTGTGTCCTTGTGCACTGCTTGTGCACTTCTGCCCTGCACCACCACACACCACACCTAAGAGTGGTCACTGATAAAGCTGAAGCTATTGTGCTTTTGGTGATCAGAGCACACAGCAAACCCAGTGTTAATTACCAGCAGGAGGGTAGCCAGACAATGTGCCAAAGAAAGGGAAAAATACATAACAGAAAATTTATTTTAGGAAGGCTCTTGGAAAGAAGAGTATTTTCTTTCCTTTGTATATACTGAATAGAAGAGGTTTTAAACAAAAGCACAGATTTCACGTCTGCTGAAAGAAGTCACCAAAGAACTGCCTGAGAACAGCAGTGAAGCAAGATTGTAGCTTTTAAGACAACATCAGCTGATGAGATTGTCTGCTCTGATTGTCTGTTCTCATGCCAAAAGCACTTGTGTCACACTTGTAGAGGTGTGTGTGAATGCAATGCCCCTGTACTGACTTTAATCCTACTGCAGTCCACAGTTGACTTCATCTTCTCATGAAACAGAGAAAAATGAAACTAGAAACCAATTTCACCAGCTTTAAGGCATGAACTTGCCTTATTTGCCATTGCTTTGCATTTTGTAGAGTCCCCATGAAAAGATTTTTGCAGTAAATAAAAATGCTCTTTATCGACAGTTAGCTCTGGTATCTGATGGCTCAGTAGCCTCAGTGCAGGCAAATATTGACACAGAGGAAGTCCTGGACTTGCAGTAAATGTCTACCTGGATGACGTCTGTGCACAGTGGCTTCTCCTAGTGCCTCACTGATTGGCAATCTTTCCCTTAAGTAGCCAAAAGCAGTGGCTGCTTATTTTGCCTCCCAGATGTGCTGAGCAGGGAATCACACCAGCGCAAGTCCACAGACCGGCTTTGAAGCCTACACGGGGGCTTCAGATTACATTTCAACGCACTCAACTTCTTCATGTGGTTTTCATGCAAACCATGGGGGAACCTTTACACACAGGAGACGCACAGGACAACTGTTGTTAAACATACCCAGCAAAATGGGTTCATGTCAAAATCTCATCTCATGTAGGGTTTGCTGTCAGAACCTCTGTCCTAGTGACCACAAACACATAAAGATAGGAGATTCTGTTCTTCTCTGGTTAAAACGAATGAGATTGAGGAAGAAAGACTTAATTATAACCTACATTTCCACAAAGGAACAGAGGGCATCGTCAAGCAAAAATTGTAGTTTTGCAGAGGTACCACCAGGGAGAGGAGGTATTTGCTTGGAAATCATAGAAAACCGACTTCTACGCTGTTTTGTGAAAACAAGACTATCATCCTCTCAGTTGAACGTCATTCTTGGCTTATTCTGCCTCTTACTGCTGACTCCTTTCCTTCTCACAAGATATCAAGAATTAATGAAACAGAAGTTTAAATAAGGGAGAAGATAAAAGCCCAACCCACTCTTCGTTTTACAGATTTACAGTTTATAGACCTAATTTTAGGTGTCAGTATGAGGACAGAGATTATTTAAACATCTCAGATATCACAGGCTCTTATAGATTTTGAAGACCTCAGATACAGATAAAGCTACTTGCTGCTAAAACCACCGGCTAAACCAGCTATAATCTGGGGCCCCATTTGGAGTAAAGCAGTTAAAACACAAACAAATTCTCCTTCATAGTGACACTGAAAACTAAGCACATATGTAATATGAACACACATCACACTGTCTGTGGCTCTGCATGCCATATTTTTGAATGAAATAAATTATTAAAAAATTAATGTACCTTCATTACTTATTCCTTAGCTGCTCTGCATCCTTTCTTGTAATTAAGAACACTGGCTAGACTAAACACAGTGATTAAAATAGTGCAGTAACTGTGCGTCTAAAGAATACCTAATTTTTTGCAGGGCTGATTTTTTTTATGCAATAGTGACACTTAAGAGATATTGTGTTACTACTGAAAAAGTTGATTAGTTTCTTTACTGCCACATCTTTTAACTTGAATTGCAAACAACATCATTCTATTTTGAGACTCTGGATCTATTATCAGAATAGATTTTCGGTACACCGTTTGTATAAAGAAATGCTCCAGTTAAATGTTTTCTAACATACTTGAATGACAGTGCTATTGATGAAACAAAGCTTGCACGACAAAACACAAGCAAGACTGTGCTAAACAGGTAAACTTCTAACTTAAGTCATGCACAAGGTATAAAACAGCTCACTGAAAAAAATGCACTTACCTGGTATGTAAACTGCACTTCACTTGGTGATTTACCTAATTTTCCATTGATGTTAACTTCAATTTGACCTTGTTTTGGTTCATTCATTGGTCCAACTTGACATACAATCCTAGCAAGAAAGAATGTAAGTTTATCTGTTAGAAGTAACAGCTGCAATACCAATGCAATGTATATGAGCTACCACACACACTGCCAGCAAAAACACTAACTTTGCTTTACCCTACACAAGGTACTTGAGCTCTACAACAGATTCGCAACAAAACCACTCAAGAATATTCTAATCTTTTATCTAAAGGAAGGTAAAACAGAAATGTTTGCACTGTACACAGCAGCTACTTTAGCAGTCCATTACTAGAGGTGCCCTCTATAGAAGGCTCAAATTCAACCCAGAAGTCAGAGATGAACCTCTCCGATCCTACGCAAGGTTTTCACTGGACCTGGTGATGTTAAAAAAACAAAGGATCCACCCCTACCTTGATATAAGAATCAGACTACCAGCTTTCTTATAACTTTGTGTATTTTAGCTCTAATACTTTTGTTGTGCATCCTGCTACCTTTCAGCTTTAAACTACTGTATTTTCACACTTATGATCAAAATCCCTTTAGAATTACTGTTCTCTGAAAATAAATGCTCAGATAACCCACGCAAAATCAGAGGTCAAAGAATACTGGCCAAGAAAACCCTGCCTTACCTTACACTGCTGCTGAGTGATACCTTGGATGTTTACATTTTTATTTCAAACAGGTGATCCACAGAATACAAGCACGAAAATGCTATAAGGATTCAACACACTTGAAAACTGGGACAAATACTTCATGGAGAGCTGATAATACAGTTAGATTAGGACATATGCAATGTTTGCAGCCTGCACAGACGGATGGTTTCATATGGGACACACCCCGAGGATCACGGCTCGTTTCCTTCGCTCCAGGATTATTGCTATTCTTCGTTAAGCAGTGCATGACTGCTTAGAAAAACCCCACTCAAACAGAAAAAAAAAAAAACCAAACCCAACCACCCCAAATTACTGGGTGTAATGTACTTAAATCGGGACTTAGAATAAAAGAATTGTCAAGTCCCACTGCAGATCACTCCAGACTTTTTTTCCTGGGTACTGGCAAATGGACAAAATTCTCTAAATTCTTGCATGTCCTGGCATGTGTACGGCTGCCTGAGTCTGTTCCTCATCATCTCTCTACTGTATTCTTGGAAGTTGTATCTTCTTGTCAGGCAGAAACAGGAAACAGTGCCTTTGGAGGAATTTCTACCATATGTCAAGCTAGGGAAAGCGGTCAGGGGCCGGGACCGGGGGTGTGTGGGGGGAATGCTGTAACGTGGTTAGCAGGGATTTTAATTGAGAAAAGTTCCCTCCCCTCCCCGGTGTTGGCATTGCCTCCCTTCCCCCACGTTACAAATGGAAAACTACAAAGAATGAGAACACGACTTCTCGAAGGCCAGCAATTAAATCACCGCAGAGGCAGAAAGCAGCCTTAAGTGCCTTAAATCTCGCCGCTCTCCTGCCCATGGGAGCAACTGTCTCCTAAAAACGACTAGCTTTTCACTGCAGAAGGATAGGGGAGCAAGACTAGGTACTTACTATTATTCTTTTTTATTATTATTAAATTAAATAAAAGAAGGTAATAATAAAACAAAAGAATGGGGGAGAAAAAAGACAGAAAATTATAGATACCTATTTGGACATTTTGAATAACTTCTTTTTCAAGGCTTCCCTAATTGAGAACATCCTTCAAAACCCCCTAATTTGTTGATAAATGACATTATGCAAGTTGCAGTTGTTCTCACCCATTACCACACTGGCAGAGCTTAGGAAACCAGTAATGTTGCTATGATACAAGGAACTAGTCATCTCAGTTCTGGCTCCTTTCCATGCATTTAAAAATATCAAAAAGCTTTAGAAAAAGCCAAGAGGCTGGGGAAATTCTTGTAAGGCTATACTGCAATTCAGTGCAGCTTTTGCAAACACTGAAAATAGGAAATGGGAAAAGATGACCGCAAAAGAATTGGGAATTTTGTGGATGGTGGTACACATGTAAACGCGTGAGTGATGGCAATGGATTTGGGAAGCAGTAAGAGATATACAGCTATATATACATTCTGAAGTCCTAGGGGCCTGGGAAGCTTCTAAATGCCTGATCCACAAACTGACTAAAGCTAAACATTTTTCAAAAGCTAAAAAACTTGCTTAGGTATCTTCAAAATCCCTTTCAAAACACGCCACAGAAACAGCAAAAAGTTACTGCATTACACTTCAAATTAACTGAAGGGAAAGAAACCCAAGGTTTCAACTGCAGCTTTAAATATCAAAAGTGAATGAAAAAAAAAATCACACTGCTTAAAATATGTCATTACTCTTAATATTACTACTGAATTTTCATGCTGTGTTTTTCATCAGCTAATATCAAAAGGGTATTTCCCTCTTGAAATTAGATGCTTGATAATATCTGTAGTAAACAACTAGATACCTAGAAGAATTTAGGCACTTTGTTTTAATTTTTGGCACTGCTTAAGAGTGTGACAAGTAATCCACAAAACATCTACCAACCTGCTTAGGCAATTCAACATCCATGGACTTGTTGGCTCTGCAACGAAACTTCGTCATCTAAAGCTAAACCAAAACTCTGGGCTCCCTCCCTGCCCCCAGGAAAGAAACTTTGTGGCTGGACTAAACCAAAAAGATGTAAGCTTCCTCTTGCTTTGCCTACTTTCCCATAAATCTTGTATGCTTGGCTGCACTGTGGTTCAGATTTAGCAAATATTTTAAGGACTAGATGCACACCTACAATGCCTTCAATTTAAAACCAAACAAATAGTCTTGAGATATCTGCAGTAATAGTTTATAAAAGCTTTTCAAACAAATAAGGAAAAAAAAAATCAATCAATCAGAAGCAGGACAGTACTATGCTGTTGTAAATTTGTTGCTATATTAAAATCTGTAACAATTTTAAACAGACTCAGACATGTTACTATGAAATACTGCAGGTATCTTGCACTAGTTCATTCTTCTATTGATAATCTTCTATAACCACAGGAAGATCATCTTCTGAAAATGCACAGAGGTTCCTTTTTTTCTTCTAAAACCTTGTGAAAAATATCCGGCAATTACCTTGTGGAAACAGAGTAGAATTCCTCTTTGAAAAGACATTCCTTGTCCGCTACCGTTATATTTTTTACATCTCCTGCTTTTATTCCCAAATTAGATCCCATTATGGTCAAAAGAATTCCACCACTTAGTGGTCCAGTTTTTGGCTCAATCTGTGTTTGCATGAGGGAAAGAAAAAAAAAAAACCACCAAAATTAAATACTGCAGTGACCATATGGCTCTTCCATATTATTTAAAGCTACTTCGACTTACCCATACTTGAAATTCAAAAGATGTTTCTGGTAGGAACCCCACAAAAACACATTATGAAACTTTTTAATGTTAATGAATCATTTGCTAGCTCAGAACCAGTATTCATCAGCTGCAGATTTTGTGTCTCCTGTGGCAGACTGTTATGTACAAAACTCTTGCCTGGTGTTTACTCTAAGTTTGCTTCCTCCACTAAAGCACTGTGATTTTGAAAAGCAAATGGATTGGGCTCCTCTCAGAATCATTTCACAGAGCTTTTCCAGCATTTTTTTTGCCATGATTTTCTCCCTTTAGGTTCACATCAGAACAGTGCACCTTCCTAACACACAGTGCTGCCCCACATAGTGTCTTCAAAAGCTCCTCTAGTCCCCTGATCATCCTTACTGCATCAAATGGTAGGATGCTGCAGTACATGGGCTGATGCTAATTAAATAATTTGCAATTGAAATGAAGACTGAGAAAATCCTGCAGTTACAGTGGACTTTTCAGGTTGAAATATGGCCTGAACAGGCACTTGAATTCTGAATATTTGTTGGGAGACTAAACTGCTTTCCTATTTGGTCTTCAGCTTTGGAGGGCTGCAAGTTTACCAGCAAGAAGAGGGAGGTTGCACAATCCCAAATGCAGTAATTGGAAGCCAAACAAATATAGCTTCTGAAAGTCTGGACTTTAATGTCTGCTCCATCAAAATCAGAGTTTCTTAGATCTAAGCAAGCCTGAGCACAGAGACGTGGCTGCTGCTGCCTGCTGCCCAGCCCAGCTCCAGTATCACTAGCTCTGCTTTCCCACTGGTTCAACTTCCCAAAAATTCTGCCCACTGACCATCTCTTTGTACTCAACCCATAAATAAACTAGCTGAAAAATGACTCAACGCTTTGTGTAGACGTTTCCAAATATTTTGTCCAAATCTAAAGCTAACAAAAGTTTTGAAAAAACTAATACTTTAGTATTTAGTATTTAATCCACAATCACGTACAAACAGTGTCCCAGGTGAAAACACTTTTGGTTTTCTTAATTTTCCTTTTCCTTCCCACTCAAATCATCTTTATCTGGGCACAGCTATCACACAAGTATTCTTCTCCACACTTTCTGTCGAGATTTCAGGGTATTTGCCTTCCCTGGCAGACTGTTTAGTTGCCATTTCTTCTTAGATACACCATCATGGCCAACCTCATCCAGCCTGCTGTTGGTCTGCCTGTACCCACACTGCACCTTGAACTGCACAGCCTCAGGAGATTCAGCGTCTCTGCCAGTTTGAGCCACAGGTTTCAGAATTGAAGAGTTCTACCTTATTTGGGTGAAACATCCCTGTTATGACTCTTAACCTCTGTCGTACAGTTACTGCATTTTGTGACAGCCTGGGGTATGTTCTTATCAAACGGTGTGTTTGAGTTTCAAAGTACTGATACCACTGTTGCAGCAATTTAGATTTGTTCAGTAGAAGTAAGTATCACTCTTTTCTCGACAATTATGCCCAGAAAAACAGCATTTAGCTTGTTGCTGAAAAGAACAAGGATTTATCACTTCTTGCTTTGGCTACTGGTCTACCAAGGTGGCCCTGGGTGAATGCTCCAACCACAGAGTAAGTCAGGGGTGCACATTTGGCCTCTCTGACTTCTTACATCCAACTTCTACAGCCTTGGGTTTGATTCCAGTGGGGACTGGAAAATATCACTAACACCTGGAAAACACATTGTGACGCAGAAACAACCTGCTCCCTTATTAAATGCTCTTTCAAAGTCTAGTCTGAAGCCTGTTAATGAGCCTGCTAACTGCTTGTAGTTCCGGGAGCAGTGAACCTCTTTATAGACTTATTTCAGGTAGAAAGGATTTCAGGAGAGAAAAAAAAATCCATGCTAATTCCCAAGAATCAAGTGCCACGTTTAAGCTTACAGTGCTAGCCTGGCTTCTAGCACAGTGAGGACAAGGCTTGAAAAACAAGGAGTCTCAAAGACTCCATTCAGTCTCTTATTTTGAGTCTTTACAAATCTCTCACACACATCGCTACTGGCATTATTTCCTTGCAGCTACTTCAGAGGCTTACTTAACACCCTAGGAAAAAAAATGCCTTTCAGTACGCGCTTGCTTGGATGCTTTCTCCTGAAAAATAATACACTGGTAGGGGGAGAAAAAAAGCAATCTTACACGAGTGATTTCTGGATGAGGACACGTGTTGGTGGGAGGAGCGTGACAGAGTTTTTCATAAACGCACTTGCTGGGTTTGCCATCTTCTTCACACCAGACACAATTATAGTCGTGATGGGCTGCGAGGCATAAGCTGCAGTCACTTCGTCCATAAGAGCAGTTGTACAGAGTCACTGAAATATAAACGGCAAATGCACTTAGACACTTTCCTCTGTTTTACGGATATTCAGTAGGCTGTAGGAAGGAAAACTAATCTTATGCACAAGGCCTGCCTGTTGCTCAGTTGAGTCGTGTGAAGAATATGCACACTCTGTACTTAACCCCTGAATGATGCTGTAAGAAAACTGTATTTTTCCCTGTATGGAAAAACCTGAAATCTATCCATGTGCAGAGTATGAATAAACTATCAAGTAGAACCCAAACACACTCTTGCTACTCAGGCATTGTCAAAATGCTTAAGTACGAAGTTCTTTCTTTGACTATCTTCAATGAACCTGCCTATACAAGTGTTCAAAGACTAGTTCAAACAAACAGGTCCTCCTGGTACACCAGGAGTCAAGATGTGGAAGGGTATAAACTCTGCATGGGTGTCGGTAGGGACAGATATCAGCTGGCATGGGACCGCTGCCAGTTGCGTATTTAAAGGAAGAGAGCTGCCTTTGTTGGCTGTTTCCACGGCATCTGGGCCTTTCCAAAATCATCACTAAAGCCTGAACTGAATAGAAAGTTAACATTTAATTAAGTGTTATCCTTTGTTCAAGCTAATACCTCTTAATTTCTCCATTCTTCACTATTTTCTTGCTTTTGTTTCCCCTTTTGCCTTCAATTGCCATCCTGACGTATGCCTTATTCCTTCTGGAGTGGAGTTTAATTCTAGTTTTTCAGAGCCAAGAAATCAGGTCTGACAGTCATGCCTCTCTTACTGAGGAACCACGCACCAACTGTCCCAGACACTCAGCTTGTTTTGGCCACCATCAATCTCTAGCATGAGGCACAGTCACCGAACAAAATTAATTTTCCCAAATTGATGCAAAGCCTCGAGACATAGCTGGGTGGTTCAGCACCATAAGGAAAGCCTGGGCTTGCAAGAAAACATTTGGAGATGCACTTGAGAGCTAGCCCAGAAGAAAACAGACTGAAAAGATGCCACACGTTTCTCTAGGGGAAGCGTGCAAGTTGCACATATTACTCAGCGTGTGAGTGCTGTGCTTCCCTGGGAAGGTGAGCCAATTATCGTAAAGAGGGGAACATCTTGTTCCCTCCTTTTCTGCTCCTTCCCTTCATGCCTGCTTCTCTCTATTTTTGGCTGCTCTTTTTTTCTGGCCACATAGCCTCACTCTCTGCCACCGAGGCTCTGGCACTTGTTGAGTCTTCTTGTAAATCAGCTTAACTTACCAGAACAACAGAAAACTATCCAGGTTTCCTCCTGTGCTCTTTCAAGAGTTAAATGTGCTCACAGATGGGAGTGGGGAGTACAAGACAGAGACTCAACATGTCCCCTTTCCAGTAGCTGTTTTATGTGCTCGTTAAGTCTCAAGAAATGGTACCCTTCGTGACATTGGGGTTTTTTCAAAGGAGTTTCATCCTTAAAGGTGCAGGAAGCAAACCAAAGTAAACAACGGTGATCAGATGTGGGCAAAAGAGACTAGGATAAATCCCTTTGAGACTGCATATGGTAAAGGCCATCAAAAATGTCTTTTTAAAGAAAGTTTTTATTCTCAGAGGAGCAGGACTCTAGGAAGGACACTAGCAAAAGCACCGTCCAGTCACTAATATTTCAATGCACTTGATATCTTCCTAGATAACAGCAGCAGCAGCAGCAGCTTTTTAAATCAAATTCCAAGAGACTACCATGTCAGATTCCTACTGAAATGAAAAAATAAAATGAGAATGCTGGTATTCCATTATTTTTCAGCAGTGCCGTTATTCCCCTGTCAGGCATGAACAATATTACAGATGCCCAAAACTTGGCTACAGTCTCTCTCTGCCACTTGCAGGAGAGCATAACCTCATAAGGGCAGTTTTTCTGTAGATGATGCATATTTAAAAACCTCAGCATTCAGTTTCACAGCTAGTCTTTAGTAGAATAACATGTTTTTATTCTTTCCCTTACACTGAGGAGTTAAGGCAACGATGAAGACTGGTTTTAACCCTTCTTACATCTAATCAGCATATCCACTTGATTTCAAGTAGCTTTACCAGCCCTAACTCAGTTGAAACATCATTGGAGGTTTATGCAAAGCCGAGGGACTTTGGCATTTGTAAGAATGAATCGATGAGAAAGAGCATCCGTTTGATTCAACCCCTATCTTGAATCCTCACGGAATCGATGAGCACAAAGCAGAAGTAGCATCATTTGCTTCATGTACTGAGCACATCGATATGGAAGGCACTGAGCAACAAATATAACCCAAGCAATATTTTCAACAGTCTGTGTGTTAACTACTCACTCTGTATGTTGGATGTGAATGTAACGCTGGGGAAAAGCACCAGACTGACAGCCCTGGTACGCTGCTGTTTGCTTTTATAAGCAGAAGAGACAGTGCAGGCAGCGGCAAGGAAAAGTTTCCTCATGTCTGCGCTGCAAATTGCTTTCCCAGGAACCGGATTGCCTTCTTAATCCAGCACTCTGAAAGGCTGCTACTGCACAGGGGCCTGAGCAGGTAATATTGTTAAACAAATCTTCCCCCTTGCCTTCCTAAACTCTGCATTACCCACTCACACCGACCCATCACCACCTGAAACAGCACGGGAATATGCTTACTGAATTACTTTGTTATCCTGCATCGGCTGGACAGGGATTTTCATCCCATCCCTCAGTAAACAATGCCAGCACTGCATCGTCTTGACGTCCCTCACATCCAGTTGCACAAATGCAATGGAGAAATGTACAGCCTTAAAGCATTAAACACTCCCCCTGTTCACTGATCAGCTCATTAAATGTACCAGCAGCAAGCCACTCATTAGATTCAGACTCTTATCCATCACCTTGAGATACCAGCTGTGAAATCATTGATAAAAAGGACAAAGGATAAAAGGGATATATTGGATTTCATACTGTTCAGAACCCCTGATGGCTAGAGATGTAAAAACGCTATCGTAACTTAGTATTCACTAAGTGTTATACAAAGAAAGGGTTCTTTCACTGGCAGGTTCAAAGGTGCTTCTCAGAAGCAACCATATACCCAAAGCCAATTCTTTTCAAGATGCATGAAAAACATTACAGTCCTGATTTCATATGGTAAGGAAATTTAAAAGCAGGAGAGAATTTGGATTAAAAAAATCCCTTTTATAATAAAAAGAGACATTTGTTGATATTTTTTCAGTTCCCCTCTGGCAAGGGTTCTATATTTCAATTTGAATTATAACATTTCTTTAATAATTTAGCTACTTCTTTTTTATATTTTTTTCCCAGACTGGGAAAAAAAGATGTTGGGAATATTTGGTCAAAATTCTGCAGTTTTAAACACCACAGCCTTTGGAATGGAAATTAAGACAGTGTGAGACTGTAATATAACCTCTCTGTAACATTCATGCCAGGTCCTCTTTTAAGTGCTTTCAACACTGCACACAGAGCCATAGGGAAAATTTTCTAAAAACATACTTCTATGCTGCCAATAAGAAAGGGAAGAAATTTAAATATTGTACAGATGTAAAAATATGGTCTGAAGATTTAATCTGCAGGGGACACTACTTGGGGGCAGGATTAGTTTTCCTGACGTTGACTCATCAAACAAGTAAAAAGTGCGTTGCCTCGCAGTTTTTGCAAGTTTATGCCTTAAAGTTCTGTCCAAAGGAGTGTAAGGTATGTCCCAGCTCCCAGATTCGGCTCCACTCATTTTGACAGAGCTTCCTCACCTCAGCTCAGGACTCAGCTCACAGATATAACTGCTTCATTGTTGTACATTGAAAGAAATTAAAATAAAGAAATAAGCAATTTATATCAAAGACCAAGTCTTTGTGCTATAAAACTTAGCATACTTTTTGTTGCCATAGAAATAAATGAATAAAATCATCAGCTGAAAGCACACTGAATGTTTCTCTGTATTGCTGATCGTCAGCAGACGTAAAGACCGCAAAACCTGTCTGAGCTGAGACCCAGCTGGAAGTTGAGATTTCAGGTGAAATCCATATGAGCGGCAGTGAGAAGTGTCCCCTTTCTGCTATTGGAGGGGGAAAGTTAATTGGGGAAGGGAAATGGCCATTGAGAAAACATAAATCAAATTACTTAAGTACACCTGAACTACGAAGCTTTGCTACTAAGATTGCCCTTCAGAGCAAAAGCAAACTTGAAAATAATGGTAGCATATTTAAAAAAGTCTTTAATACATACAACACTGATGTTTATTTCATGAGTTTAGTATTAATAACTTTTGATCTGTCAGGTTTAATTGTTTCACCCAAACCAGTAAAACCCACAAAGGTAACATTCTTATTCACGACTCTAAATTATGAAGGAATAGATTACTGTAATTAACCTCCCTTTAATCCTGTATTTCATACTTACCCATCAGTTTGCTGTCAATCTTGACCTTATCTGTTCTTATGGATAAGTTAAGTTGTAGGGTTTCATTTGCACTATAGGAGAACTGGAAAAGATGACACAATAGAGATATTTATACCTTCATTTGGCAAGGTTAATTTCATGCGTTTTCTGTGATACTCAATTATCAGAGCTGTGAAGGTTTTAGAAACTATCCCAAACCTTATGGTCTTTTTTTCATCTTGGCCAAATACACTTATAGAAAAATGTTTTAATGAACCTAATTCTTCACAATCAGAATTTTCAAGTATCAAGGGACAGCAATATCTGAATACCCGCTTTTCATTAATTTAATTTACATTTGGTTATAAGTATCCAAGTAGCAAAGGTACTGTTCAGATTCAGTAAGTGTAGCTGCTGACCCTGCTGAGTTCTCCCTTCCCACACCATCTGGCCCCATTACTTCTCTGGACACGGCAGACTCGCACCACATGGAGGGGAAATCTCTTGCATCTTTTGCAGTGCAACCCCCTCGTTATAGCCAAAGCACAAGGTTCACATGCTCCAAGACATAAGCTTCTGCTCAGGTTGAAAGACAGCAGCAATAACAACCAGTGGGAAAGAAAAAGAGCAAAGAAAAATACAATGGCTTTATAAAGCAAATGCTTTGTGGTAGGCTCAAATGCTGCATAAATGCTAATCAGTTCTCAAATCTAGTCTGTTATGCTGGTAAGACATAGAGGTTAAAGTCAGCATAACATTTGTGAGTCCAACTTTCAGCATGATAGATAGACTATTTTTTTAATATAATTTCCTTTCTCTGTAAAATAAACCAGAAGAAGAAGCAGCAGCAGCATAGCTAGTAAGTAGCATACTGTTACCATTCCCATTGTTTCAGATGTAAAATGGGAAAGATAATGAATTGGAGAGGCAGAGCTCTGAAATTCTCATCTTTTATCCTCAACGATTTCACCAGATTGCATAAAAAGTGAAGAATAAAAGAGGAATGGTCCTGAATTCCTCCAGGGACAGTTCACCGAATCCATGGATTGCATAAATAGAGAAATCAGAGAGAAAGATCGAGGGCTTTGAGGGGAGACCCCAGGAGCTCTGAACCAAAGCTGCTGCCTTTGACTGCTACTGCCAAAGGAGAATCTCCATCAGAGAAGATACGTTTCTGGACACACGTGGACACTGAAACTATAAGAACCGAATATATTTGGCAGGTGAATCATATTTCTGCATTTACCTCTTTACTCATGAATGAAAATTTTCCTTCATCTGTTTTGTCAACAGGAGCTTCGAATTCAAATTGGCTGTTTCCGACCACAAATTTTTTATCCTATGGAAGAGAAAAGTTCAGCTTTAAATTTGTACATCATCACCAAGTGTAATAAAATATTGCCAGGCAATATCCTGTTCAGCACTGGAAGTAATAAGACCAAATGGAAAGGCTAACCAGCTAAAGTCATCTCCTGAAAGCAAAGCTAGTGAAACATCGAACTGGTGCAATCTGCTGCTTTGCTGCACCCTTCCAACGTTAGTTAAAGGTGGAAGCACCAGAGCAGTACAAATAAAGCAAGAACATAGCTAGCACTCCGTTTCAGGAAACAACAAGAGAAAGCCAAGAGATGTGAATACTGGATGACTTCACACATCAGATGTGTTATTAACAGAGCTGTGTGAGTTCTGCCCTTTAAGGTGTTCTCTGTAGGGATCCTGGGCAGAGCAGGAATGCAAGAATTACATGAGAAACTGGAATGAACATCTCTCAGACCTTGCAGGCTTTGTTTCTCCTGCCTCACCACGACTTCAGCTGTGTTCGCACAGGACAGTCTTTGATAGCAGCACCAGCTTAAGGGTATTCCTGCCTCCTAGACACCTTCTTTCCCCTCTCTTCTCCCTAGGCCCTAAATCCATTCGTTCCTGCCTTTAGGCTGCAGCACATACCGACCTGCACCGCGCTGGCAAAGCTCACAGCTTGGTTGTTCTGTGATTCAATTGAGGAACTGAGCTGGCTAAAAACCAAACACATCACCCCACAATGCTGTTTCTGTGCTGGGTCATTCTTCTGCTCTGGCCCACAGCACAGCTGCCCAAACAGCTTTGCCAGAAGAACCAGAGAAAGAAATAAGTAGCAAGGATATTTTCAGGCAGTGGTGTTGGTAAATACTTATGAAAGCTGAGGCCACTGGGGGACGAGACCACTTTCACCTTTTTAGAGTCACAGAATACCCAACACATACAACAAATGTGTTGAAAGTGAGCTTCAAAGATGACCTAGTCCAACCCTGCTGCCATGGGCAGAGACATCTTGGACTAGATCAGATTGCTCAAAGCCCCATCCAACCTGACCTTGAACACTTCCAATAATGAGGCAGCCACAACTTCTCTGGGCAACCTGTGCCAGCACCTCACCACCCTCATTATAAAAAATGTCTTCCTTATATCCAATCTAAACATACCACCTTTCAGTTTAAAGCCATTGCCCCTTGTCCTGTCACTACAGGCCTTGGTAGAAAGTCTCTCTTTCTTATAAGTCTCCTTTATATATTGAATGTCTGCAATAAGGTGTCCCTGGAACCTTCTCTTCTCCAGGCTGAAAAACCCGAACTCTCTCAGCCTGTCCTCATAGGAGAGGTGTTCCATCCCTCTGATAATTTTTGTGGCCCTCCTCTGACCCTGTGCCGAGGGTGCCAGAGCTGGACACAGTACTCCAGGTGGTGTCTCACCAGAGCGGAGTAGAGGGGTAGAATCGCCTCCCTTGACCTGCTGGCCATGCTTCTTCTGATGCAGCCATGGATACAATTGGCTTTCTGGGCTGCAAGTCCACATTGCTGGCTCATATCTAATTTTTCATCCACCAGCATCCCCAAGTCCTTCTCCACAGGGTCCTACTCTCAATCCATTCATACCCCAAGCTGTATTGATATTGGAGATTGCCCTGACCCAGGTGCAGGACCTTGCACTTGGCCTTGTTGAACTTCATGAGAATGTCACTTTAATTTCTTCTGTGGATGTAAAGAACTAGTTACTGGTTTTGTCCAGAACCGCTTGAGTCTTGGAGTACACAGTAAAAAAATGATAGCTACTTGATTCCTCTTTCCTGCTCCAAGGGTTAGTAAGTTGTCTCCTGTTGTCACATCTAAGCCTCATGTATGAGAGTCTTAACCTATTTATTTGTAGCTACTTATTCAATGCTGGAATCACCGGTAACTCACGGGCCACCGGGTTTATCGAATTAGTGCTGTGGAAACCTTTCCTATTGCACCCTCACTGTGACAGGTTGCAGACACAAGAGCCCACCAAGGTTTGGGCTGAGGAGGACCACACGCTTTAACCAGGTAAAGGGCCTGACTCCAGTCTCTGGGAGGTTTATGGTACAGAAGGGAAAATACCTTTTGCTTCTTCCTTCTCAGAAGTCACATATAGAAAATAAGCTACTGATTGAGCTCTGAAAAGCCTTTTCTGAATGTTTTACAGCCCATTCTGCTTTACAGAAAACTTCTACGTACTCCAAGTTTTAAAGAACCTTACAAGTGTCTTTTCTGAGGAATGCTGCCTTGCTTTCCCTACTCTACATTTCAGTGTATCATGTATTTTTCAAAAGTGTTCAAATTCTGCTGCTGCTGCGTAAGGCTTTCCCACACGCTTAACAGAAGGCACTGGGAGAGGAGGGAAGCTTCAGTGTGTGTGACAGCTGCCACCTGAAATCGGGAGTTGCTATACCAGGCTCTCAAGCAGAAGGCTACAGAGCTCACATTCAGCAGTCTGGGTGCAAGAAGAGACACTGGGAAGTGCGTTACACATCAGACGCACATGACAAAGACAAATCCAAATGGGAAATTACTTTTAACGAAAATCTTTGGAGGGCTAATAAGCTTATCTTTATGCTGGTACATCTGTCTCTTCTACTGTGCCAATCTTTCAAGGACTCAGCTGGAGAATGCCTCTCAGAAGTTGCGTGCAATATGACTGATCAGTACTAAACTTCCCTCTCACCCGCTCACTCTGGACGAGGCTATTCCCAAGAGAATGATGACAGCTTGGATTTATTTCTCCTTCCTACTGAAACTCTTTTAGAGGAAGGAGGGGCAGAAAAACAGCCAACAGCTTCTCCTCTTTTAGTCTATTTCCCTCCAGCGGAAGCCCTCACGAGGAGATTTATTCATTGTACTGTAAGTGTTCGCAAGTTAAGAGGTGCATACAAAAAGTGTGAGCTTATTCTTCCACCCTCAGTTCTACAATAGCAGTTTTAGAAGCTATTCACATCTCCTACTCTCTGGGTAAACCCAAACCTTCATTGCTAATCTCCACCTAGAAAGAGATGCATATATGCATGATATTGGCTAGTGCACTTAATCACCCATGATTAGGTAGATTGTGCATCACCCTTTAAAGCAAAGCACAGATTAAACCAAGATAATAGAGCTAGTAGTTCAAAGCGACAACAGAACATTCATTTATGCTGATCAACTTTTTCTAAGCAAGAATATTAGGCAAGGAAAATAGGAGGAAAAATGGATATATACCAATGTTCTAATCAATAAAGACCTTAAATGTGCTTACAGCTGCATGACTGCTACCTCCAAACAAACTGTAATGCCTAGCATATCCTGTGGCAAAACCGTTCCACGTGAGAAGCCACATGCTATTTTGCCTTTGGGCTGTGGGCCAACCCCTACAAAATATCCATCCATGGCTTCTCCTGAGCTACCCTGCCCTCCATGAGATGTTTACCAAAGGCTGAGTCTAAGTTATGCCCTTACTCAAATGAACTTCCAGTAACCAAAGTTATTGCTTCAGATAGCATGACCCCAACAGGCACTAGTGTCTGCACGATTAGCCTGTACGGCTATTTCATGCCTTATTTGTCTGTTTTCACATATACTCGGAGGTCTGTGTATACAGCTGTAGTCACTGTGTGTGCTTATTTAAGTCCTGGCACTGAAGACATTATTATTTTAGCTTAAAAATGCACCTCTGTACCAGGACATATGGGGCTGCTCCCATGACAGACATGACATTCCTACATGGCTCTCACCTAAGAAAAATTATTCTGACACCATGTGACACTCATTGCTCTCCAGCATCTTTGCAGCCTAGGGCCTATGCATTCATCTTACTTCTTCCAGAGACTTCAATTCCGTGTAAGCCTTCCCAGTTCCAAGTTAAATAAATGCATACTAAGTCTGGTCTGTAGGCAAACTGTTAAACACTGCTACCCATGACAAAGCATTCAATCCACAGGATGTGTCTGCCTTCATTAAATGTAATTGTTACCTCACAGAAAAAAAAGGGCAGAACCATTTTCATCCCTTTTTCTCTACTTGCAGTTCAGAAAGACTAAAGTGCTTATTCACAGAATGATAAACTAGATGAAGGAGTTTTTGGGTTCCTGCTGCTGCTTCTCCTCCTTGGAGGAAAAGGGTGCTCTAGAAGTCAAATTCAGCACATCTAGATTATGCATCTGCCCTGAATTTGTTCTCAAGAGAGAACAGGCTCTTCCACTTATACCAAGGGAGCAGGGAAAGATTTTCCTCTTGTGTAGAAAAACAGCTCTCCGCAATGCTAAACAAAGGAAATGCGAGTAAATTCTCCGGAATACTTTTCCATTTTTAGCAAAGAGAGCTGTGGCCTTTAGGTCTAGTGTTGCGTCCCACATCTTGCACAGAGCCAGACATCCTACCAGGGACCAGTTGTGGCATCTTGGAGAACAGATCAAATTCACCAAATTGCTTTTTTTTTTTTGTTACATATATTTTAAGGTCTTCAAGCAAAAATGGTTATTTTTGAACATATGTTTGTATAGCATGGTCTTGATATATGTACAATGTAGTGATACACAGCATGGTCTTTGTATGATTGCAGTGCTTGTGGGTTGCTTTTTATCCTTCTCTAAATACCCTTCTTACATTGCTGGTCTCCAGGCCTGTTTACCCTTTCCCATCCCTTGGCAGCCATAGCAGAGGTGAAAGAAGGACTTTGTAAGCTATACAGCACTTCAGTTTGGCAAAGGGGAAAAAAACCCAACTCAAAACCCAAGAGCCTTCTTTCCATTGATAGACGGCTGGTAGATAAAGCAATCAATGCAATCTCCACTGTATCTATCATTAACTCACATTTACACAAGACAACACAGAAACAAACAATAGAAACTACGAACCAAACTAAGAGCTAAGAAGTGTTTTTTAAGCTTCGTTTTTATCAAACTAACAATAATGTTTTATGCATTGTCTAGGTTATGAAACAATTAAAAGCTTGGAGTCAAACTCTGGCTTCTTAGAAGCTTTGTAATTTACTTTCTGGAAGCAAGTACTGAGAAAGAGAAGCCTTTGCTACAGCAGAGAAAATACTGATCTTCTGGTTTGGTGGTCACGCATGCACAAAAAAAACCCAAAATATTGTTTTCTCCAACTAAGAAACATTAAATTTCTGAGTGCGTTTTTTTGTTTGAAAAGTGAAACTGAATTAAGCGCATCAAGTGATGTCATTCTAGAACAAACCCCAAGTATTTAATTACAAAAAAGATATGAAACATTCGCAATTCCTAAATCTCTTCTCGTTTCCTTAGACCAAAAATAATTGTCAAGTGTTTCAGTAGGTCCAACTTACATTCTTTGAAAAAAACCCCAAACCTACATCTAGTACTTAAAATATTTTGTCTAGTTCTGATTCTGTCTTGGTGATGACTCTACCACAGTAACCAATACTACATCAAGCTTGAATGTGTAGCTCTTTTCCTTCTTTAAGAACAATTACGAGCAGGATCTCCAAGGAACACAAACTAATGCTTTGGTTTAGGGGTGTGGTTGCAGTTTAAGTGGAATTCAAATGACAGCTAGCTTTGAATTAATCTGCTTACCTGATAATGAGATAGATTCCTTCCCTCAAAATACACCGTTGTTCGGTACTCCATAGGTATTATTGGAGGGTTAGGGTTTAGAAACTGAGGGCATTGTTCTTCCTGTGGAAAGAAACATTTTACACGTTATTCCAAATAAAAAGTCTTATCACAACAAGCTCCAATGGCCTTCGGACAATGGAATGATTGTTCTGAAGAACTTCATGCTTAAAATACAGTGACAGATTTGATTACACCCTTTCAAATTAGACATGCTAAAAATGACTGCAGCATATGTCAAAGCTGTGGGTGATTATCTTTCCCAGCCTTGAAATCTCGTTCCTCCCATTGAAGCAAAATAGTAAAAGGAACAAAAATATCCTTTCAGGAGTTATTCAGTCTCACTGCCCCTCCTCAATCACACCCTTAAACTTCCACCCCCGCACTGTCACTAAAAAAAAAATCTTACACTTCTGGAGTTAACTTTAGAATAATTTTTAAATCCCTCATTCAACCAACTGATACGAGAGAAAAAGCAAGGAAAATATTGAAGTGTTCTAATAAAAACCTAATAAACTTATTTTTAAACATTACCATATTTTGTTTAATCACATCCTGTCCTGAAAAGGAGTTTTCACAGATATGTTTCTTCCAGTCCCACTGGCAATTCCATCTATTGCTTGCACAGGAATAGCATCTACAAATATAACACGATAGTCATGACAAACTGTCAGGCTTTTTCCCCCATTGACAAAAAAAGTAAATGAAATTCCATCTTTACTCATTAAGGGTAGATCAATCTGTTACAGTGTCCTTACTATATTAAGCTGAATACTTCATAGTGAGAACAGTTCAAGAACCCCCGAAAGCTAGTTTCTCCCTTAAATATTTGAACAAGGACCAGAAATCCACAGCACAAACTTTGAGATCAAGTGTGAGAGGACTGGAAATTATCTTGATTAACCTTCATACATAAGATGGAACAAAGTGGGGTTTGGGTTGGCTATGCCTACTTTGAGGCAGCAACATCTCGAGCAGGGCAGATGATGGGAGCAGAGTCAGCTCTGATCGTCCTAGTTGAATGCACTGCAACCCAAAGCACAAATCTAACGTTTCAGGGAACAAGTAGGTAAGCAGATGTTGATGGAGCTCACCTGCAATGGCAATCCAATGAACTGGCCTTTAATTATACGTGCCACGAATATTCCCATTCCACATGGTTTAGATTACCGGCTCACCTGGTGCCCCCCAACCATTTTTCAACTCCATTAAAATATAAGAAAAAGGATTTGGGCACTGGCAAATTGAATGTCAAAGGCTTAATTATGAAATGATTAACTCAGCTGCCAGTTACCTGAAACACCATACTACAGGATCTAAACACCTAAGTTAAGAAGCTGAAATACTTACGGCTGATTTTCAACAAGATTCATTGCTTCTTCACAGTCATAAAAAGGGTAAGTATGTGACGCAAAAAATATCTTGTTCTCTCCAAAGGTTAACTGAAGTGGAACTGAAACATGATCTATCACAAAAGAAAAAAAAATAATCTAAGGGGTTGTTGAATTCTTTAGCTCTTGAGCTGAATCATACAATGATAAAACTTCTATTATTTTACAGGACATAAGCAAATATTTAACCATACTGTTGACACTCTGGATCTCATGACCTGTTATACTTCAGATCTATAAGCTCTGTTTTGTTGTTTTAAGCTTTGCAAATTTTTCATCACATGGTTGTCAGAAGAAAAGCAGAGATGGGATAAAGGGAAGAAGCAAAATTATAGAATAGCTTTGTTTTATGGAAGTGTTTCTCAGTGGTGCTATCATCATGCTAGAATTTTAAAGAGTCTAGAAGAACAAGGAAAACTGAATAAGGACATAATTGAACACAGATGAAAAATGGCACGAGAACAGTCATTTTAAATTAAACATTTTCTTAAATATGGATATGTCTGCATGTAAAATTACTTGTTTCATTTGTGGAGTAAAACTGTCATCGTCATGTGAATTAAAGCAAGTGATCTTTGTGGTTAATGCCCAACAGTGCCTGCAACGCTACGTTACCACAGGCACTTGTGATCTTCAGTTTGCTGTACATGATTTCTCCACAAATGTACTTCTTGTCTGGATCGTTATTGAACTAAGAGTGGAAAATCTGTCTTCAGAAATGGGTGCTTTCCTCAGCGAAGCTGTTTGAAATACCTTTTGCAGAAATCATTAAGCCCTGGTCACAAGCTATTTCACGAGCTATTGGGCAATTTTAAACTCTGCTTTCCTTGAGCAGGTTCTTTGAAGAAGTTGCTTGGCTGGAAGTCACCTTTGCGTGCACTGGGTCCCCTTCAATATTTCAGACCGATCGGAATGTCAGGGGATTTCCTAACAACGGGACTGCAAAAAAGCATCCTTCCTCTCTAGAAATGTCTTATTCCCTTTGGAACCGACCACAACTAAAGTAACCCAGACTTTTCCGAACTCAGTAGGGTTTCTTAACAGTAAGTGGATGGCTCAGGACTTTTTGTCACATGCTGCCAGGAACCACTGCCCATGCTAATAACCGTCTGCCTTGTGCTGAAGTGTCTGCCAAGTTTCTGAGCATCTTTATATGACTTTTGAACATCCTTTCAGATGGAGCCCTGTGCGACAAACTCAAGAGAGGTATATTATTTTCAGGTGACTTGGTTACTCAAATGCCATCCCTGACAGGCTTCTCATCTCACATTTTATGCTGGAAGACGTCAAGCTGTCATGTTTATCAACCCAGCCGCTTTATGTCCTGCTTTACAAAATATTTAGGGAATGTGAACTGCCACTAAATAAAGAAGTGCTGCCTGAACACTTAGCATAATCTGATACTGTGACACACCCCACCTAGTTTAAAACTTGAGTGAGACTTTAACATACTACTCTTCCTTCAACTGAAACTGAATTTTGACCTATTTCAGCCTTAAGAAAATTGAAATGCATCTTAAAAAGTGCTTCCAAGTACTGCTATGACAGTTCATGGCTGTTGTGATACATACAAAAGGGTTATTCTCGGGGGTACCTCTGCAAGCTGCATGAGGTCCTGTTTTTTGTGTGTTTTTTTTTTCTTTTTGTTTCTTTAAACTTGATACATAATAATCAGTGCTGTGTAACCAGTTTTATTCCATGTGTTTACGCATCAAGATGTATGAACTTAAAGCATGAACAAAGCACTATCTAGGAAATAGCACAAGAATTATGGTTGGCAACAGACCTTAAGCGTATAATCAGTGGTTCAGAACAACGATACAGCCTTTAATTATACGATCACATATTTTTCCACTGGACTTACTATTGCAGACGCTGGAGGGCACATAGCAGAAGAGGCAGAAGGCTTTATGAGAGAAAGGACAGCCTTGTGACATGGACCAGAAAACAAGCCACTGAACTACAGCTCACTAGAGCAAAACTAAGACATCAGAGATTAAATACTTCACATCTGAAGCGCATGCGTGGCTCTTCTGGCCCCACAGCTCGGCGTGGTTAGGGTAAGATTAGAGAAGCTGGGTTCTGTTTATTTCAGACACCTCTCTGGCTCCGTGTCTATGCCTCTGCCAAGCTCCTGTTTCAGGTTTCTGGTAGAAACACTTGGAATGCTACAGCTTGTAAATACAGCAATGGAAAAAGTTTGAGCAAAACTTTTTTTTTAAAATGTTTGAATGAACAAAGTTCAGCAATAGACTATTTGGGGAAAGGGACTGGAAGAGGAAAAAAACCTTGTATGCAGCTCATAAAAGAGCATCACATTAGAAGCAGTAGGCTATGTTCTTTCCTCTTATTATACATGGAGTGTAGCAATATTTCTTTACCTTGACCTTTTGGTGTTGGAGGAATTGTATCGGGTGGATCACAGATAATCACCCCTTCTTTTAATCGAGCTTCATGAGTTGTTTCACCAAATGTGCACAAAACCTTGTCACTCTCAGTCAGAGTTGGCAATGGACTTACAGTCAGTTCCACCTGGAAACAAAATTTTAAAAGGGTAAAATATTTTATACAAGTGAACTAAGACCCAGTAAGATTTACGGCCAGAGAATTTCAACTGCTCTTTTTTTTTGTCCAGCGATGACATTTTGGCGAGTATCATAGAAGATGGTTCTCTTTTTCAATTCCTATTTCTTCCCATCTGCTAATATTTTCTTCTTATACCTCTACAAATTTTTCCAGGCTGGGTACATATTGAATTAGACTGGTACGAAACCTCTTGTCCTGTTACTGCATTAGATCAGAACAAAAATGTCTGTACAGACACACCCAGAACCTTTCATTCTTGTTCTCAGCACCCAGTTTAGCAATAGTAAACAGAGTGGTTAACACTTAAATCCTGACAAACTTAATTAAATTTACATTAACCTTAGGTGTTACTAGTGAATAATGAAACCAAGACTGGATGGGCTGGAAAAGCTGGAGTTTGAAAGGGCTGAACAGAAAAGTGACTTCCTCAAGACTCAATGTACATGCAAGAAACACACTGAGGTCTATCATTACTGCTGAAAAGGGATTTGTGAAAGAGTGATTGTGAGATCTTAACCTCCTCGAGGAAATGATCAATACAGACTGCATGTGAGAAACTAAAAGCAAAATAAAATGGGAAAACTTAGCAAGGAAAGAGGAAAAATTGGAAATGAAATTTTGGATGCTGTCCTTGATTTAATGCTTCAGGTGTGTTAATTATACAGTTTAACTTTTTTCATTTTGTATTGCCAGTAGAAATTTACAATCCTTCCTTTCACACTGAAACTGGTCCACTATGTTACGAGCTGCAATGTGTTTTAGTGAGTAAAGTAATCATGAGGAGACAGTGTCATTAGTGATGGTACAGACAGCATGTAAACACTCATTTGAAGTTGGTTTTGGTTTTCGGGTATTTTGGCCTCAGATGCTGATGCGAGACACCAGAGACTTGTCAATGCAAGTTGACAGGATCTGAACTAAAAGAAGGTGTGGATTTTAAGTGGATTAGTTACACTCTACCAACTTTTTTATTCAACATAGAAATGGCCTTAACACAATGCTGTTTACATCATTTAGGAATGGAATGAAACTGACTTAAATTAAAGTCTCTTTTTTTCTGATCAAGAGAGATTAAAAGCCATTTTACTGATTTTACTTGCTGAGCACCCCCAGGAAACCCTCTGTCTGTACTGGCATGCTCCATTAGGAGTTAGAGCAAGCTACAACACCTTGATCACAGTCTGAACGCTTGGTTTTGTTGCCACAGAGTCATTTTGCATGCTGAATTTACTTTCTCCATGCACCCAGACTTTGCTGTGTAGGCAAATCCACTGCTGATTTTAAAGCAACAGCTTATGGCTTCGCTGCTTACTTAAGTTTATGCTCAAGTAAGCTGAAAGGGCAGCGTGAAATCTCCCCTATCAATTACTTTTTATGGGTTATACAACATTGTGCAACACTCTCATAATATTCAGATAAGTGTAAGTGCTTTATCATCCATACTAATGCATCATTTTGGTTTACAGAGAAGGTCAAAAAGAGTATTTCTTAGAAGAAAACATAAACTGCAACCTCCAAAAACAGCACGCAAGAAAGAGCAATGTGAGAAACGCCAGAGACCGAGATATCCAAACCACTATCCTATTCCTAGTCACCACTGTGCATAGAGAAATGCAGATAATTATCTTCCTGGTAGACATATCAATGTGCTTTAAGAACATGTAGGGAAAGCACTTTCTTGTCATACCTGTGCAGGGGCTTTGCGACTCATATTTAGAGGGTCTGCACTAATGATAGTCATGCACGTGCCACTTGGACTCCACAGCCAGTGGTTCTCCTTATCAGCTGTTCCACAGTCTGCCTTCTTTGTGCACCTGACAAAACAGGAACAAAAACCAAAGCAAAGCAGTATTACAGTTGGACTCTGCTTTCTCTGAACTACTCGACAATTTCAGGATTAGCGACTGAAATTACAACACAAGATGAGTATGAATTCGCTTTAATATTGACTATTCATAGAGTCATAGAATTGTCTAGGTTGGAAGGGACCTTTAAGATCATTGAGCCCAAGAGAACTTTTAATAGAGTAAGTGGAGGAATAAGTATTGATGGTTTGAGATGTCAAAAGCAAGCAGGGAAACATATACCTATAATATTTTGGACACCACCTTGGATTAGACAACCCAAACACATACAGAGGCAGTAATATTTAGCACAGGAGCAATCGGGCAATGGAGCCATTGTTGATCACCTGAAACCAGGGTGATTAACCTTCACTGTAATATATAACAAACTCCTGAATGAGTGCGAACAGTCTAGTTTTTCTGCAGATCAAGAGGCAGAGGGCTGTGTGTTGCCAGCAAAGAGACACCCAACACATGAGAGTACAAATGCAATAGAGGAGTACTGCTGGGGGCACACAGGCTTATGGAGACCTCCTGTGAAACCGTAGCACCAGAAATGTTACTTTTGTAGTGAATGTTTTCATTAATTCCTGCCACTATTTAAGACCTCTCTCTGCCGGGGCACCGTTACCATTATGGTAAGACAACAGCAGTTGTGCAGCCTCACCAAAAATATTGGGAGATTTTCCCAGCTCATGTACAAGAAGGACAGAAAGAAGAGATGCTGCAGTGCAGAAGCTGTATACGTGGCTACAAAAGCTTGTTGAAGTGTGTGTGTGGGGACAGTCTCATGCGTATTCTTTCCATTCCGTGCAAAGTTTAGGAGAAAATGCTGTAGGATCACTGGCTGCTGGAGCAGAAGACTATTAACTCATCAGGGGCTTTAACACAATGCAGTTACTGCACAGTTCTGTCAACCCTACCCTTAGAGATGTCATTTACATACAGAGTCTACGTTCATATAACATATCCCTATACACACTATTAAGTGCTGTGTGTGATCATGAGACAGAACTTGCTGCAGATGAGAAAAACATTAGAAATTACACGCTTTTTTTTTTCCTTTTTGGAAATAAATACTAGCAAATGCAAAAATTCATGTTTGCCTGTTCTCAGAGACTATTAATACTTTGAGATATTGAGGTCAGTGGTCATATCAGAAACCTGAAGGGAAATCTAAGGAAAATTGCCTTTTGTATGATATATGACATGGCCCTTCAACTCCCAGCAGCCCAGGAGGAGTTTGAGGTGTATATTCCAAATCCCCAGGTTTCATCCACAGCAACCGAAACCCAGGCTGGAAGAGTTACAGTATATTACATAAACCTGCACGCACTGCATAAGTTTCTCTGCAGTGCTCCATATTCTGCTACACATCAGGCTGATAGGTAACTTAATGTGATAGTTCACATTTTCAGACAGCAAGTTAGAAGCCTGAAATTCATCTGCATACTATAATTAAATAGCCCCTTTGTTCCAACAGCAAGTACTTAGAATCACGGATTCCCAACCGCTCATGCCAAGGGGTTAATTAACTTAGTAGTCAAAAGGAGAGCTGCAGGACTGCTCTTCCCTCTCACCACTCCAATCAATGAAGAGTGCGAAGGAGAGACATTCCAGAGCTGTTCAGTGCTGTCCTAGTTTACATGTGTTCGAATATTAATTCAGTTAACCTCTGCAGATAGTCAGCCAAATGCCACTTTCTGCTCTCCTACAGTTAGGTGAGGGTTCAGTGTAGCTACACATCTTGATAGATCACGTTTATATAAAAACAGCGTTTGAGCTATATACTTTATTTCAGACATGAACAGTTTTTTCTTTTATGCAGTTTTATACTTTCCTGCTCTACTTAAAATATATGCTATATTTTCTGAATACTAAGTAGGGATCACTCTTAATTTCTGGAAGAACATATGACTGTACAGTTCAGAGAGTGATAAAACATGCAGTTAGAATATGTACACTGATTTTCAGTACCAGCACAGAAGCAGATATTTTCCCAAACTAATCAAATCTGCAGAAGTCAATGGGGACTTATTAGTATGCACAGAAGACTGATATCAATGTCTGCCTGATAAAAATTAAATCACTGTCAGGAGCGTAAGGCTGAGTACAAAAAGCTGGGGTCGCTGCACCGAGCAGTAACCCACGGCAAGGGTCAAAATTTAAGCTATTCCACTGCTTGCACCCAAAAAAGCAGCGGCAGCACTCACCTGCCCTCTCTCACGCACCAGCCACAGTACGGATCCCTCGCTTGAGTACACTTCTCACAGTCTGAGTATTTGTGGCAGTCCTGCACAGGTAGCCGATGCACCTGGGGAACCAAGATAAGGCAAACCGTAAGGCATCTGAAGAAGGCACATGAAGACAGAAACGTTGTTGTACAGTGCCATTGCTTGTGGCAGCAGACTACCTGACCCTGTATTATTATGATCAGAGCTCAGCTCAATTTTAAGAAAAATCCATACAGAACCAGAGTCTGGTTATTTCCCCCTCAACAAAGTCCAAATTCACATGCTTTTCCTGCTTTTTTTTCCACTCCAATATTTTCGGATCTCTCTCCAAAGCAACGTAGGACATTGTTATAATCCAGAATCATGAGCAAGTCTTACGAAAATTGAGCTTTTCTGTTCCTCCAGGTATGTTACTCCTGGAAATCCATGTTACAGCAAGCACTGCAGGACAGAAACTGCATCAACAACATTCTGAATTCAAGAAACAGCTACTGCAGAACAGATACTTTCAAAAGGCTAACTTGGTACTGCCTAGATCATTTTTTAAACAAAATATCCTCCCCTCCATATCAATAGCACGGAGATGAAATCATTTGGAAACATGACCGTCAGTGGCACTTTTAGCCAGAAGGCATTTCAGAAAGTCTGCAAGTGTGAGAGAGTCAGGGCGCTTTGGGTTACTGCACTTCTCCGCGCATAACCCTCCACCATGCGATACATTCACAAAAGAAAATGGAAATAATTATGACAGGAAGCAGCAGGGAAAAGAGCATCATCAGCTCTCATGTCTCAGTCCCCCAGTAAATATATGGCTTCTGGTTTTGATTTCCTTTGGTGCTGAGAATAAACAATTTTGTCTTTCTTCGGTGCGCAGAAAAAGAAGCCAGCACACAGCCATTCCTTTTAGTTTTGCTGCTGAAATGATGCAAGAGGAGAACGGGACATATGTCTTTTTGTCCATTACTATGTTTTACTTTTAAAGAGCACAAAAAGTCTAGCAACAGAAACTCTGAGATGTAAGCTTTCTTTTTTCAACCTTATCCTCTCATTTAAAACAACTGGTAATAAAAAGGCTGCATTGGAAGTCTGAGTTTGGCCTTTTCTTTCACATTCAGAGAGTTCAGCCTGACTCAGTTAAGGAAAATATCACTATTGGGTAGTTTTCTTGCATATATTAATACAGAGGTTTACCTTTTCAGCACTCTTTCCACTCCTTCCTTCTTCTACAGATTCTTACCTAACTGGAGCTGAGTTACTGACACTGTTTCACTAACTGGTACCCACGAGTAATTTAATATCCAGTGAATGGCTTTTTTATGACAAAGTATTTATTTCATAATTCTGGCAGGCAGAAACAAGCCCTAGAGATCGCTGTCTGTGCCAGTTTTATGTAAACTTAATGGATTTTTTAAAAAAATAGCGGCTCCATTTACAGCCAGCTTCAAAATGCAGAGAAACTCATTTTAGAGATTTTCTAATTGGCACTCTTAATCAAAGAGAGCGGTAAAAGCTAGAACAAGCAAACAAGCTACTGATCGTGGTAAGTGACTGCCGCAGGCTTCTGCTTTCCTCCCAATATGGTACATACCATAAGGAATCTACCAGTGATGTTCACCTGTAACGAACCAGGGTGAGCATGGCAGGGATGGTACGCTCCTTTCCGAGTCCCCCAAGAAGCTGGAAGGGGTTTCTCCTGCTCTCTGCCCAAGCTCTGGAAGCAGAGCGGGGAGGAGGGGGCTGACTTTTGAAAGCATTTGCTCCAAGCCACCCACTGCTATTGACACAGCAGGAGAAGCTGGGAGGAGAAGGGGGAGGAGAAGTGAAACAGGAAAGCAAGAGCTTATTTTTCACTATGGCTCTTAACCTCTGTATCGTTCTTCCCTGTATTTCTCAGGATCTGATTTCTTTTTAAAGGCTGCTTCAAGTTATCACCCACCACATCATTGCTTTCACTTTGCTCAAGTGCTTACAGAGCCCAAGCAATTCACTTCCAAATGCTGCATCTGCCAGGTAGCTTAGCATTAAGCATGCCTATCAGTGTGGCTAGCTTGCCCTTTATTGTTTACCTTATTTTGAATAACTCTAAACCATTCTAACTCCCAAGGCAGGGTTCTGATATCTCTGTTCCCACAGATCCCGTGCTTAACCCAGAAGTGCACGTTTCAGCATTTATTCTTCTCCCCTCATTTATGTTGCTTCGTTTCTCCCAGCTCCAAAGGCCTCCATTCTCCTCCTGTCTATCTGCTTCTAAAAGTGGGTGGGACTGCTCATTGAAATTAACTCCCAGAGATGACAGTAATGTAATGCCATTACAGAGCTCCCAACTTTAGCTATTCATATTTAAGCTGAAGAGGTTTTGTAAAAGAAAACTATAATTCACATTATTCCGAAATGGCAGTGTCTATGAGAGCTACTTGGAAAGGACTACACTGAAATCCTTTCTCTGGCAGAAATTTGCTGCTTTCTAAATTTAAACATTTTGTAGAGATGGAATTATTTTTTGCAAATTTTCCTTGAAAAATTTGTCTGTAGCCTTCCTAAATTCTACTAGTTCAAGCGGACTGTCACCAGAAAACTTGTCTTCTTCCAAGGCTGCTGCCACCCCTTATGCTGCTCAGCAGGTCACGCTACAGCCTGGTGGGGACCTCAGGGCTCTTAAGCAACGTGCCAGCTTGTCAAACAGGGTGCCAGGCTGCCCAGGATTTTGTGGACAATGTTGAAGTTTGGAGTTTTGTTCCAAATCTGAACAGAAGCTAAAATGAGAAGTATCAACTACTCAAAAAAAAAAAAAAAAAAATTACATAACCTCTTGTACACACTGTCATATTATTAAATGCTTTATCAGTCGCTTCTCTGGCACTTTCTCCAATGTGGCTTCTAGCCTGAAAACCTTCAGCTAGAATATAACATTCCCACAGCAGGAATTTATATTAATCCTTTTATAAAACAAAGAACGTTCTTTTCGCACCGTTTTCCCCAAATACTCTCCTTTCACAGCCCCCCTCATTCTCCCCATATTACTGCTGCCGGAGCATTTCCCATGTCCCATTCCGTGTCACTGTCAGTGCCGCAGATGGTCGCAGCCTGTCACCCACCCCATCCTGGAGAGCTGCTGAACCATGTGTTTGAGGCTGGCAGCTCCAGCCACCACAAAGAGAAGTGTCAGAAGAGGGTTACAGCTGGAGGCGAAGGAGAAATCTGGCATCCCTCTTGTCTCCTACTTGCTTTTTTTTCTTCCGTTCTTTATAAACCTCCATTGTGCCTCACCTGCCAGCACAGAGAAGGGGAACCTAGACGAGACTGCCTGTGCCTTTCATAGCAAAGTCCAACCTTTCCTGCTGCACTCAGTTCTAGTAGAAACTCAAACAAAAGTGTTTCCCAAAGTTGTAATTCTCTCCATTGCTGCTTAGTTTTTGATGGCAAGACCCATGAAAACTCCTGGTGTAAATGCTATCATGTCCACCGCCAGCATCCTAAATCCTGAAGTACTCTTGAAAAGGACTGATGGCAGCTAGAGCATCCATTGGTACCCCACAGACACCACACTGAGCCCTAGGGCTGCCTGACCCTGTGGTGTGCTGGTGCCAAATATCTCAACTTCATCCTTCTCCCAGACCCCATAAGACAGCTTTAAAGGTGGTCTCACTTCCCATTCCCAGTCACTAAGCATCAAGGATATAACAGTTCTCCAAGTCACAACAATCAAGCCCATCAGCTTGGACTTGAGAAAGCTCTTCACACACACAGAGTGGGGGGAGCCCCACCAAATGGGGCAACTTCCAAGAACAACTGAGAAACATACAAATCTCAGGTAAAGTTGCAGAGAAAGTAAAAGCAGACCTGGTTCTTAACGCAAGCAGGACACGTTACCTTGTCTGTGGTCATCACGTACAGATTTTCTTGGGTTTGGTCAAGAACCAGGTCACTCTTTATGGGTTTGTTTAGTTCAATAGTAAGAGAGCTGTACTCAGTTGCAGCAGATGACAGGAACACCTATTTCATGAAAGAAAGAAAGGTTGTTAATGTTGCTTTTTTCTCCCCAAATATCATTATATCTGGCTACTGCCATAAAAGACAATAAAAAATGTTTCTATAAATACATTCACAACAAAAGAACGGTTAAGGAGAATCCTTTATCAGATATGGCGTAAACATAGTGACAAAGGATGAGGAAAAGGCTGAGGTACTTAACGTCGCCTTTTCCCCAGTCTTTAATAGTCAGATCAGTTGTTCTCTGGGTATCCAGCCCCCTGAGTCGGAAGAGAGGAACAGGGAGCAGAATGAATCCCCCACAATCCAAGGGGAAATGGTTAGCAACCTGCTGCACCACTTAGACACACACAAATCTATCAGGCCAGAAGGGATCCACCCCAAGGTACTGAGGGAGCTGGTGGAATTGCTCACCAAGCCACTTTCCATCATTTATCAGCAGTCCTGGCTAACCGGGGAGGTCCCAGTTGACTGGAGGTTAGCAAATGTGACACCCATCTACAAGAAGGACCAGAAGGAGGACCCGGGGAACTATAGGCCTGTCAGTCTGACCTCAGGGCCTGGGAAAGTTACGGAGCAGATCATCTTGAGTGCCATCACGCAGCACATACAGGACAACCAGGTGGTCAGGCTCAGTCAGCACGGGTTTGTGAAAGGCACATCCTGCTTGACTAACCTGATCTCCTTCTATGACAAGGTGACCCGCTTAGTGGATGAGGGAAAGGCTGTGGATGTTGTCTACCTAGATTTAAGTAAAGCCTTTGACACCGTTTCCCACAGCAGGGTGTTGGTAGACAGCCACCTGAATGTGAGCCAGCAGTGTGCCCAGGCGGCCAAGAAGGCCAACAGCATCCTGGCTTGTATCAGAAATAGCGTGGCCAGCAGGACTAGGGAAGTGGTTGTGCTACTGTCCTCGGCACTGGTAAGGCCGCACCTCGAGTACTGTGTCCAGTTTTGGATCCCCCGCTACAAGAAAGACTTTGCGGTGCTGGAGCGAGTCCAAAGAAAAGCAACACAGCTGTTGAAGGGTTGAGAGCACAAGTCCTGTGAGGAGCAGCTGAGGGACTGGGGTTGTTCAGCCTGGAGAAAAGGAAGCTGAGGGGAGACCTTATCGCTCTCTACAACTAACTGAAAGGAGGTTGTAGCGAGGTGGTGGTTGGTCTCTTCTCCCAAGTAACAAGTGATAGGACAAGAGGAAACGGCATCAAGTTGTGCCAGGGGAGGTTTAGCTTGGATATTAGGAAAAATTTCTTCACTGAAAGGGTTGTCAAGCATTGGAACAGGCTGCCTGGGGAAGTGGTTGAGTCACCATTCCTGGAGGTATTTAAGACGTGTAGAGGCAGCACTTACGGACGTGGTTTAGTGGGGGACTTGTTAGGTTTATGGTTGGACTAGGAGGTCTCTTCCAACCTAAATGACTCCATGATTCTATGTTTAATGAAAAACCTTTGTTTACTCAAGTTCACAAATTCACATTAGGGAAAACATTTCAATTTGAAGTATATGGCATCAAAAGCAGCAAGCAAATCATAAAAGTCATGAAAAGAAATTGTTCACTGCTCACAATAGCTAATATTTGTATCTTTTTTTTTGTAAATAATGATTTATTTTAGTGCTGTAAAATTAAAATTCTTAATTCAGAGACTTTGCACGTGAATGTATTCAAATTTGTCATCTTCCCTTATTGTAACCAAGTTTCAGCTTCAAATTTCAAACCACGTAGTGGCACATGGCCATCACTCCCTTTCAAGCAAAAGAAGGTGTTTGGCATTGTAGTCTTGACATTTTACCACAAACACGTGAATCCTTGAGCCCCCCACCACACAGTCAGAATTTAGCAGAGTTCCAGCTTGGGCTTTGTATTGCCATCTCTATTCAATGAATGTCCAGAATGATTACAAAATGAAAAGTTGCTCTTAAACTAGTATGGGCTTGAATAGAGATAAGGCCACAGCAGCTGTTAGATTACCTAGGGCTGTTTATACCGGGCTCTCAGTAGGTATCTAATCCTTTGGGAAAAGTGTCATTCAGGCAATGCTAATTCAATCTGTGTATTGGATAGCTGAGGTACATCAGAAATAATGTGGGTTTTCTTTGAAATTAAAAATACCAAGCTCCAAGAGACCTTGCTCCTGGTATGCAATCTTATAAATCGCATTTACTTTTAGAGTAGAAGTCTGCTATCGCTACAGTTCACAACCTTTTAAACACTTTCCAGTCTTTTAAGTCCAGTTTGTTACCTTAAGAATTTTGCCATCTGATGTTCCCAGAAAAGCCACGGTATGCCCGTTCTCCACAGCCACAGTGACAGCCGTGAGATTCATCCCTTCTTTCTGCAGTACCGGCTTCTCTATAACACCATTCTTACTTCCCAAAAGGTACGGCAAGTGTTCGGAGCCACAGGGGAAATTTTTGCTTGCATTCTAATAAGGAATAGCAATACAGAGTGACGTTAAATATTCAGATCACTAATTCCTAGCTAAGAATGAGGTGCAACCCTATTACCAGACAGTATAATACCCCTCAGACATAGAAGAGTAGAAAGAGAAAAACGGATTGTCGGCCCAGTTCCCTCCAGCCAACAGGCGGCAATCAGAAAGCAGCCTGCTAATTGCAAACTGCTTCAATGCTTTCGCGTTCCAGGAGACATGGAGAGAGAAATTTTTTTGTTTCTATTTCATTAGAGCAGCACAGTTTAAAAAGTAACCAGTTTGTTTAATTAAAATTAACATGTCATACAGATTGGGTTGACCAATTTTGTGTTGAAGACTGTTTTTTTAATGCTGTTTTGTTTCTTAATTTGCTGCTATCCATACAAAAGCAACCCACTGGCAACCATCTCGTGAACTTCAACACATTCCCTCTTCACTACGCTTTAATCCTGAGCTGCAGGGAGTGCCACCAGAAGGAAGTTCATTCACACCTTGCCTTTTCTGCTATATTTGGTAACGAGACTGTCTTTCTGATCTGAAATTCACATCTCCTTTTTGCCGAAAGCCAGGGCTGCTCTATTTGTCATATTCAGGATTTCTATGTTTGATGCTCACCTCAGATGCAGGGTACTGCAGTGAGTAACACTGGTGTTTGGAAGCAAAAAGTGTTCTTTTGGCTTCTTATCAGTGCTAGTGACCTACTGTGTAGGAGCAGGCTGTGGTTTCATGAGATGAAGGATTCTGGGTCAATACCACCATAAGGTATTCCCATGCCCCATCTCTTCAGCTGTTCACTCCTACCCCTGGACTATAGCACACCACTTCTCAAGCTGTGCTCAAACAGCTGCTTATGCAAGTGTGTAACTTGCTCAGGTTGGGGAATTAAGCTATTCTCCTAAAAGCTGGCTGAGTTATTTTTAAGAACCAGTTTAGGGTTGGCTGCAGTAACAAATGGCATGCACAAGTAGGGCTTGGGAATATAGGTTGAGTGGTGTGGGCAAAAACATCATGAAGTCAACAGACATGCTGAAAACTGCCTTTCAGAGATGCAGTCATAAATTGAAGAACAGTATCTGGAGAAAAGAAAATTAAAATGGCCAGCATGCTATGGAAGTATTTTGAGCCAGAGCAAAATATGAACACCACCCGAATATAAGAAACAAGCTTACTTCCAGTTATCTGAAAATTTAAATCCAAGGGAGAAACAACACTCAACTCCAGATATCACATACAAGATTCTTAATACCATTTAAAAACATTATAAATACGTTGGCTGAGACCAGAATTGTCTATAGTCATCATCCAGAAGCTGATTATGGGTGTAACAAATCACTGCATTTGACCCAGTAATTTCCATACCAGAGGAAAACCTTTAAAAGAAATGCATTTATGAAACTAATATTAATCTTTCAGGAGACATCAAATCTTTTTGTCAAAGACTCAAAATTATGACTATCTTGCCACCTCTTGCTTGACCTGTTCCGCAACCCCCCGAGCCACATTCCATTTCTACAGTGAATCCAGCTATTGAGTTTTCAGTCATCTGATCTCACTATAGGTTAGCCCAAAGCCACCCCAAACATGCAGTTGTATATTTTCCACTAATTCTAACACAGATTCTAAAACTGATACTGATATTACCAGTCCATGTGATGCACACGGGTTTTCTGCTGCAAAAAGTTTGTAAAATGAGCTGGTATTCTTTTTAGTGTAGCAATCGTTCCGGTTTTTTTCCATCTTTTCATTGATGTGCCGCAAGGAAAACACACACATGGCAGATTTTAGAGAGCCGTTATCTTTGTTTACTTTGCTGAAGAGTGCAAGAAGAACTTTGTCATCTGAGGGAGCATCCGTAGTTTGTCTCTGCTGAGCCATGCTCTCAGCCAGCTCTTCTCCTGGGGTAGTGACGTAAGCAGAATGACAGTGGTCATAGGCACCATCATCATCTTTGCAACCCAAATCCATTTCAAAGTAGGAATAATAATGGGCATCATCTTTGCACAGACGCGCAATCAGTGTGCGATTATTGACGGGCTGTTTCTCTTGCTGATTAAAAATGAAATAAACATATTTTGTATCCTCAAAGACTGCCACAAATTGTTGTGTGCTTGACGAGTGATAAGCTGACTTAACAGCTGCTGAGTCTGTATACATTTCAAAAATGTCTTTCCCATCCCTTTCGTAGAGCTGCCGAGTGCTGATTATTATCCCATTATCATTTGGTCCATTCCCTTTCCCAACAAACAGCACTCGGTCGTTATTCAAGGAAGTGATCAATCCCACAGTTGATACATTCTCATCGTTGCTTGCTACAAAAGACTTTTCTCCGCTACTGTCTACATAATACGTCTCATTGCTAATGTTTCCTAGTTCTTTGATGGCACAGATTCCCTTAAAAAGGCTTCCACACACCACAATTGTTTTATCCGCCTTGTTCAGCAACAATAATTTGTTATAATTGTCAGTCAGTACTGCCTCTTTACATTGATTTTCATCAATAGGAGGTGTGCATTTTTTGTTGTCCTTTTTTGGACCTGTTTCTACAGACTTCACTACTTCCAGGTTTTCTGTAAGCTGATACAGAGCATTTACCACTCCCAAATAGATTATCCCAGTGTCATTATCCACTGTTAGATGATTTAGCTCTGTAGCACTCTGAAAAAATTTCAGTTCCTCATTTCTGGATAAGGTGATGCAAAAACAGCTCAAGATGCTCAGTGTCCAGATCCATACAGCCATTTCTATGTAATACCTAAAAAGGGAAAGAAAAGAACAACATGAAACATATTGAAAAAGAAAACTTACACAAAATTCAGCAACCTGAGTTTTTTTCTTTCATGATTTCAGGCACAAATACATTTATCCTTATGCATGTGTAGACATCATTAAGATTACGGAAAGCCTCAAATCCTGTTAATTGCCTAGCAATTTAATATGTTGGGGAAGGATTAAACAAGGTCATATGTCTAAATGATTACCATATAACCAATTAGATAATCAATTCCTGTGCTAAAGCACAATGAGAACAACAGACAATTTGAAACAACACAGAGTGCCAAGAAGTGGTATTGCTTCCCCAGACAGCTTCATACAGTGTGAATTATTTATTTATGAGATTTCAAAAATAAGCTGGAGGATCCCAGTGTTTCAGGTGGCTCCTCCTTAATAGAAGGGGAGAATTTACATAAAAGTGTTTGAGACATTTGGTGTTGCAGGACTTTCCCCAGAAAGGAAAAAATCCTTCCGTTGACTACAAGTAAGTCTGGATCTGGTTGCTGATGTTCTTTGAGAAGGCGTTACACTCATCTTTCATCAATGTAAAGCTGGAAGACAGTAGAGCCCTTCATACGCAACGTTGCCTTCGCCTGCTGGTATGCATTACAGTCCAACACTTCAACTCACTTGAGTACTGCAATTTAATAGTTTCAAATCTGCCTTAAGAACATCACTTAGAGTTTTATGGGATCAAGATTCTGCTACTGGTCTGGAGTTTTTTCAGAATTTTTACTTCCCAAGCAGACCACCTGGCTGTTTGGAATTAGACAAAGACCTTCTGAAACTTGTAACAAGGGGTCTAATTTTAACCTGAAGACTTAAATGAGGAGGCAAGTCCCAACTGGCTTCCTAAGCACAAAACATGTTTTCAATGTTTTCTGCCAGTGTTTAGTTCTGCGAGCAGAAAACTGAAGGTGGCATGCTTGGACACACTGATGTTAGGGGGAAAATATAAATACTGCTTGGAGGAAGTACTGAAAAACAAATATTTTTGTTTTTTCATTTTTCAGTATTTTCATTTTCAAAGTTAGCCATGTGACTCCATAGACTGATGAGGAAAGAACCTGTAAACTTATAGGGAATCCGAAGGTAAATCTGAAAATATTTGGAACTGTGAAGAAAAAGGAAAAAATAAAAACCCAGAAAAGAGAAACATTTAACAAAGTATTGTAACAGGCGAAAGCCTTGTAGGAGGAAGAAAATAGCATCGAATGCCAAAACGAGGAACTGAAAAAAGAAAAGAAAAATAATAAAAATAATAATAAAGGAACCATGCTCCTGTGTCAGCTATAACTTCTGTTTTGGCAGCAGCAATAGATTCTGGTGGGATGTTAAAGAGAATTGCCTGAATCATCATTTATACTGGATAACTAAGGTTAAGTGTCAACAACTGTGCTGCAAAAGTTCAAGCAGGGAGGGAAGGACTCTTGTTGTGAGCACAAGCCATCTGCCAGCTCCCTGAACCACCCTGGCATCACCAGCAATGCAGAAAGACAATTCCTGCCCTCCAGCATTGACTGCGTTTTGCTCCTCTACGGAGCAAATGTGCATTTAACGGTGAGAATAGCTTTTCTAAAAACAGAGTGATTCTAACTTCCAAAAAAACAAAAACCTACTAAATGTAACCCAGGATAATAACAAAGACAAAATAAAAGACTAACTTCAATCTTGTTTTGCTAAAGCTCTTATCGTGTACCCAACTGAGTAGCTAACTGTAAAATGAGGTCAAAGAAGAGATAGTACATTACTGACAGCGCAAGCCTGACTTCTAATGATAGGTTGACCTCGTATGACAGCGACCAAGAAAAGGCTAAGAATTATAACCCCTTCTTCAGACACACGGACTTCAGCACATGCCTTGCAACGTAATGAAGTGCTGGACCTCTCTATAACAACCTTAGACCCGCTCTAAGGAACCCAGAATTCTGATATTATTTGTCAGAAACTCCTCTTTTCTTCCTGCTCCCAAGGACCTCAATTTTCCAAACAAGCTTTGATCCCAGCTTACATCTCCGTGGCTAAATGGTATGTCATAATGCATGTCATCTAGTTTCAAATATTTTCCCTTACAGTTATCTGCAATGAAATAAAAAAACCAGCTTGACATACTACTGCAATGTTGTTTCATGAAAGTTTTATCATTCTACTATCTATCGCACAAGGATCAAACGCTGAAGAATTCAGATTCATTTGTTCTTGGTTTTCCCACAAGGTAATTGTCAGATTATTCTCATCTCTGCTCTCAGTCAAAAAAGTGCCATAAATAGCTCTACTTATAAAATATGCCTCAAATGAATGGAAAGTAATTTATTGTACCTTAATTTCTGTACTCAGTTCACCTTCATGTCCATGTATTTCTGTTCATTAGAAAACCATTTTGTCCATTTGTGGCACTGAGCTTAATGACACAGAGGCTGCATTTGCAGTACACCTCCCTTCATCCCACAGACAGAACGAACTAGCAAGGCTCTTCATGCCAGAGCCAGAATTTAAGGAAAAGTACATTTTGCACCTCTTAATCACACTCTTACAGGAGTAATTCAGCTTTCTGTACAAAAATGCGTACTGCTTCCTCCTTACTATTTGCTGCCTTGTTTACTTATCAAGTTTTTGACTTAAATTATTCAGATCTACATGAATTCTCCATTAACTCTGCATTGGTTGGTGGTTTTTTTTAGGTTTTTTTTTTTTTTTTTTTTGGCATTTCCTCCCTGCCACTCCGGTCTCATGCCAAACACCATCAGATTATCCCAGACCTCCATGCAAGGTAACAGTTCTTCATTCTCTGTACCTATTGGTTTAATTTCCCTCTCCCTCCCCCTTCAAAGCAAACAGTAAAGAAAAATTAAATATGCTATGGAAAAGATCCAGAACTCAATTCTCATGCACTTCTCAAATACCAGGCTTAAGGAAAGAAGAAAGCAAACAAAATGGAATGAGATGCACTACAACCACAGCTCATTCTCACCTGATCTTAACTTAATCGGGAAGTAGCAGCTGGAGGAATCCTGCTACAGCCAGCTGATGTGGTAGGACCTACGGGGCTGCTATTAATGCAGATGCCCTACTGAGTTAGGTGCTGTGGGTACGTATCAAGGAAGAGTTTCCTGCTGTGAAAAACTTCTGTTTTAAATGAACAAGTCACAGAAACACAAGAGAAAATGAGTAAGAAGCCCAGGCTGGAGCATGGAATCCAAGATGTTCAGCATTGCAGATGTATTTCCAATGGCTTAATCACATACTTTAATTACACATGGGCCCGCGTGGCTTACTCAAAGTCATGCCCTGGTCCTGAGAACTGCTATACACCCTCTGACCTCACTTTGCACTTAGTTTTAAGTCCTTGGCAGACTCAGGATAAAAGAAACCCAACAGAGCAGTTGACCACATCACTTTTTTCTCTCTCTCAAAGTCTTGTCTCCATCCTGCCTCTTGCTCCCCGCCCCCCGTGATATCATTAGAATCATCTTTATTACTCTCCCATCAAGATTATCTGAATTGCAAAGTCATTTCCTTTTTGGATTCCTCCCTTTTTCATCATTGCCTTGCCTGCCCCTTCCCCCATCTCAAACCGTACTCTTCTTCTGATTCATATACCTTACAGACAACTGAACGTGATTTTGATGAGTATCCTAGAAGGATGGCAGTAATAATAAACACACTCCCAAAGCAGAAAAAAATTATAATAAAAAGGTGGGTGTTAATTAAAAAGAAAGCATGGATAACATACAGACCCTCCCCAGCCTCTCAGAGACTCAACAGGGCACAAGGAAAGAGGGATGGCAGCAACCAAGCACTTTAAAAGAAATCCACCGAAACAAAAGCGTCCTGCTGCTTACAAGAAATGTGAAACTCTAGAAATTACACGCAGGACACGCAGAGCACCCAGGAGAACACTTTATACAGGGGAGTGGCCATAAAGTGACACTGTGTTTGAATGACACAGCTACCAGCGCTCTGCCCCACTGCTAGATCAATTTTAATTTAAGTACACATAACTTTATGTCTTTCTACTCAAGCAAGACCAATAACCTTAAGTAAGTCAATTCTGCAAAAGGCGTACAGAAAAAAAGGAGCATCTATAATCTACAAGCACAAAGTGAGTTACAAATTGACTTCTGAGTGTTATAAATATCCTTAAGAATGAGCACCAGCAACATGCTGACATGGATGTGGCAGGTGTTTTCCTCCTTCACTGCACAATCCTCTGCTGTACCTGTACATGGGAACCTTCAACATTTCACCCATCCCCAGTCACCTTTTTTTCAGCCTTCAGTATAACTTTAGCTTTATGTTACTTCATTTATTACATTCCTTTCAGCTGAAGTGAAAGAATACCAAGTTTTGCCTGAAATCGGAATAACTGAGAACTTAAACAAGTGATATTCCCATAAACAATGGGCAAGAAAGCCTTCAGTGAAGGAGTAATCTCAACCAGTTTAGCTTCTGTGGTGTTTTTGCACAGTTATTCCTCACTAACCATATATATACACTGAATTAAACTCTGTTACCTCATCTCATCCAGATAAAGTTTTCTCACTTGAAATTCTGGGTCTAGAGACAAATGTTTCTGCCAGGAGAGGCAGATACTGATGCACTTTAACAATAAGTGATGCAGAGAACTGTGGTTCTCATTGCAAACTTTTCCTTAATCATGGAGAACCAAAGGACCCAAATGTGGTTAAAAAATTAATAAAAGACCCCCAAATTGATAAAAGGACCAAAAAATTGCAACAAAAAAAAGGGGCAAAAATCCAAAGATTGTACCCAAATGGCTTAGAGATTTTGGGAAAGAGGAATTAAAAGAAATTTCTCCGTCATGTAGATAACTTTGTTTTTAGCTTCCAATAGGTTTGCCACAAGTCAAAAAGAATTCTGCTTTAATTTTTAAGCTAAAAGGAATTCAGAACCGGAATTGGGAGAATGCATGTGAGGTAGGAGGTGAGCAAATTCTCAGTTTGGATTTCAAAGCTTCTAATTCTGTGAGAACTGTAGGTAAACGTGAGCACTCTCCTCCCCAGCTACAACTTCTGTTACTATTTCCTAAAACCAATGAACGAAGGAGTTTGCTTCAGAGAAGAAATCACCTGGAAAAACACTCCATGGGATTCAAACCCATTTCTTAAGAGCAAGGCAATACGCTGGAAAAGCTTTGGAGTCAGAGCAACTTCTTTTCTAGACTATGGCATATGTCCAAAATTGATTTAGTAGAACTACCGAGAATAGCGATCACTGTGATGGGTGTCCGTCCCTTTAGTTGTGACGGTTTGCTTTTAGCAGATGGGACCTGTGGCCAGTGAGCTGCGGGAAGTCACTTTGCAGAGAATAAAAAACCCATATCCATTTCAACAGAAGTTGTGATAGCCTATACTGCTCAAACATAAAAGGAGTCATTTTCCTTTTCTTTCACTGCTCTTCAAAACACAATTTGCTAAGATATAGGGCAACCTCGTATGGGACAAACCATTCCATCTGGTCAAACTGCTGGAAAAGCAGCAAAAAATGGACAAATACTTATAATATAGATTCTACTTCTGATGCGGAAGACCAAAGTTTTGCTTGCTTTCACAAGGCAAATGCTTAATTGCTTTTCTTAAATTTTTTTAGCAATTTTCAATAAGATAAGGTTTCTTTTTTTAATATATTTAATAGTTACATTGATATGGATCTTCTTTTACAAGGACTGGTTGGAAACTATGGATTTGCCAAGGAAATAATGAATGTTACGCCCTCAGTCCCTGAGCATTCCGCAGGTGTTTTTCTGAAATCCCCGGGTAAAACAAATGAAGACACATGGAACCACAAACTCAGGTTACCGAAAGCCAAGATTTCCTATACCATGGTTTCATCTGGCAAGACTGAGCTGTACTCCAGGGCCCAAAGAAGAGTAAACCTATCGCTCGCGCCTGCAGCATCAGCAGAGGCCAGTGGTGGCTGGGAGAGGAGAGTGTGTACAGGACGGTTCCCCTGGGAAAGGGGCACAGGGAAGAAGATCCTTACATCACTCTGGAGACTCTCATCTTTCAGAAGATCTGAGGTATCAGCAGCGGCTTCTGCAAAAAGAGCTCAAATAACTCACTCCCTGAGAAAGCCCATTAACTCGAGCAGATAGTGAGGCTCCGACAGCCTGGGTAGCTGGGAGCTCAAGGGCAAAAGGACAGATTTGAAAGGATTAACCAATGTGGCTCGCACAAGGCCACCCAAATAGTATTTAAGGACTTTTCTTGAGCTTTACCTACAAGGTCATCCCCTTCAAGCTTCCCATCAAGGCAGAAGAGGAGTTTTGAGAATCTGTACCACCAGTCATGTTACCAAAGATCACTCAACCTGTCACCTTCCTTGTGTCTCCCAGTCTCCAAGTGGGGAGGAGGGGGATGAAACGGGATCTCAGTATCTCTCGCAACTACAATAAAACAGTATTGCCACATACAAATGGGACAGCAATCCAAACAGAAATGTTTTCCTGTCCCAACATGGAAAATGTTTCTCCAGGCACTGTAATTGAATTAACAGCTGAGGAGCACAACTGCTTTTCACAGTAGGTCCTGTATCCACCAGCATCCCAGCATCTCCCCTCCAAGGACTCTCATGAACTTGGTGCAAGATCGGCAGGGTTGAGTCAAAAGTTTAAGTCAGGCAAACAGCTAGCAAATTCAGAGTTCACATTAATAATTATGTCATTAACTTCAAGCTAAATTAATAACACTATTAGCAGTCTGAATCAAAACCTTTCATCCGCGCACACCTGAACTCCAAAGTATTTAATATTCTGATCCAGATCCAAGTTCAGAGCAAGAGGGAGCAACATGAGTCTTAATTTTTCAACTAGGAGTCACTCAAAAGAGCATTAACAACAGGTAATGAGACTCACAAATGCATGTATTTTGTGATCGCACTCAAGAATTTCCAATAATGTGCTGTCTCTGCAACATCAGCAGGTAAACAAAAAAGAGAAGCGCTTTGCGGATTTATATGCACTCTTAGAAGCAGAGCTGTGCTACACAAAGCCGAACTCTAATGAATTCCCTGGTTTACTACAGCCAGACCTGGCAGCGTTTTGACATTGAAAATCTTTTTTACCATGGATTCTGCCATAGTCCAAGGGTGGGGTTTTTGCTGCTTTTAGGAATCAAAACAAAAATTCTCTTAAGTGAAAGTATCTTCAAGAGTTCACAGTGCCAAGCAGCTTAAAAAAAAAGTCAATAAAAATAGCTGCTGCAGAAAGACCTCATTCCACAGCATTAGCTACCAGCAATTATGGAGTATAAACCACTCTGAGACACAGGTAGGTTATGCCAGAAAGGTCTCTTCAAATCCTAATTTTTATTGTTGTAATTTTTATTATAAAGACACGTGTTCATATTATCACCTCAAAGAAGAGGGCTGCGTATACACAATACAGCCCCACTGATGCAGGCAGGAGCACACACAGGGATGAGAAACGCTGCGGAAGCAGACCTGCATTCCTGCCCTCCTGGACCACACCTCCCTTTCAGTTTGGGCTTCTACATTCATCCCTCCATCTTTTTTTGCATTCTCTCAGTAGAAATAAAGCGCTCATTAAAATGAGGCCTCGCTTTCTCAGCGTTACAAAGATGTAGTTGATCTGCAAGAAAAGCAGACGAGTGACGTCTTTAATAGCAAGCAGCTGACTCGGCATGAATCTGAACCCACAGAATCCCCTCTTTGACCGGCTTCGTGGTTTTGTTAAAACCATGAAATCTCCTAACTAACAAAAATTTAGGGTTTTATTTTTTTTCCCAACCTCACTGAGCGCTAAGCCCAGTGATGCTCTACGGACCAACATTCCGCTGCATCAGTCTGCAGTCGGCACAGGACCACAGGCTACTCCAGACACTTTTATGCTCCCTGATCCTGCAAATGGCCAAACCTAATTTGGTACCAAGTGTAAATCCCCGCCGCAGTGTCTGAGCTGCCCGAGGTTCGAGGGGAGGTGGCTCCCCACAGCAACCGCTGTGCAAGGCGGCCACAGAAGCCCAGCAGAAAGCAGGGACTGCCCCATGGACGTCCACCGGCTCCACGCAAGCCCTGGCTTATTTCACCCTTTCTGCAACTTGGGAAAACTTTTTTGTTTTCTTTTATCCAAGGGACAAGCAGAAAATGAGAGAGAGAGCCTGGAGCATGGGAAGGAAAACCCAGGGAGTTAGGACGGCTTTAATTTGCTGGCTTTCCCTGCAATAGTAAGGGTATTACGGCTCACGGAAAAAAATGCATTTATACTGATAGTAAAAGGACTCTGTGTCACCAGCTCCCCGCTACAACAACGGATTGCTTGTTTTCAGTGCTAAGGTCATCTTCAAGGACTGGTTTCGGACTTCCCCTGGAAGAAACAAGAAAGGAGGCGGATTTTTTTTCCAGTGTGGGGGAATCTGAGCATGACCATGTGGAAACAAACACAAACTATTCCGGCTCCTTCCTTGCCAGCACCAGTTCTCCCTTGCAATTAACCATTAATCACACCGACAAAAAATAATCAAATCAAAAGGGTGACATTTCCAGCATGTGTGAAGCTTTACTTTCCCTACAAATTGCACAAACGAGACTCGAGAGGTCACAGGCAGGCGATCCATCTTGCCCTGCTCTCCTCCTCAAAAGAGAAGCACCCAACCACGCTTTGGATGTCCAACGCAACCGCAGCCTTATACAGCGGCACCAGCCCGCTTCGGCGGCAAGTCGAACCTGCACGAACCTCCTGCTGACTTGAGTGCAGCGAGAGGAGAGCTGGAAAGAGCCAGGAATTTCCTCGCTGAGATACGGCTGCACAGGATGGCAAAGAGACTTTCGAAGCTAAGCAGCGTTTTGGCACAAGGCAGAGCCATAGTTTTTCTTCTTCCTGTTACATTACAATGTTATGGGATGTAATAGAAGAATCATGTTCAAGCAACAATAATAAGGCTGCCATAAACCAATGGGATAAATCAATTTTAACCCATAAATGAATGAAACACAAATATGGCGAGTAATTCATAAAGCCCTATGCAACAAAATCCGTTCCCCCTAATTCTACTCCGGGCTTGATGACATTTACTGCGTGATTTCCTGTCTCATCTTACTTCATACTCTTCTGTTTCTCCTGATTTTGTTTTCCTATTTAGGTTTAACAGATTCCTGCATTCTTAATCTTAATGCAGTTATCTGGCTGTGCCAGTGATTTACCCAGAACTTCTCAGAGGCTGGACAGAAGCTCTATGAAAATGGGAAGCTGTCAACCGCACTTAATGGAGTACTACGATATATATTGTACTTAGGCAGCTGATAATGCAAGCCACAAAGAGACAGAGGCAGAGGAGGATAAGGAAAATTCTTGAAATGGAAAGTTTATTGAATGTCGGGAGCCAAGAAACACATAGCTGAGGAATGGAGAATTTTCCTGGCTTCTGCTGCTGGAGATAAATTGCAGGGGTGTGTCTGGTTCGTCTTTCTTGAAATTCTTTAAACTTTCACTTGGACCATTTGTATGTCCACGGTGGTGTTCCTCATTTTGATTGCTCTGAGATTAAAGTGGTGTTTTTTTCTCTCTGCCTTTCAAATTAATGTTCATGACAGTTTTTAAAAAGCCCTTTTATTTTTCCTCCCTTACACATCTTTTCACGTCTTCTTACAGCTCCTCCTCCTTCCACCTTCTTCTTTTCTTTTCTTCTTAGGCACAGCCTCCAAGTTTTCCTCTCCTGTAGTAGCTGCTGCTACTACAGCTTGAATACGCTTGTGAAAAGTCTCTGATGACAAAGCAGGAGGTAGAAGGAAGAAAAGGGAGGAAAAAAAAAAGAACAAGAACCTCAGGTGATTTTCAGACCTCAATGGGGAGCTCAGACATACTCACTGCCTCATTGACTTCCTATCTCTTTTCAACCCTTATCTGGAAACACCTCTTTTGTTTCTTGGCTGCTTTTTCCTCCTCTTTTGTTTCCTCCTGCTTTTTCAGAGTAAAGAAAAATACAGCGAGACATACTTAACTTCACAGCACCTGCTGATTTTACATACTCAATGTTCAGTCCAGCCTGCGGAAGGCAGGCACTGAAGAGACGGTGCTGGGTGAACTGGCATCCTGCCGCAGGGAGCCAAGAAGAGGTAGCGGTACATGGTGCAGGTGAAACAACAAGCTGGGGGGGGCTGCTCCTGCTCACTGACAGATAACTCCTGCAGCTGAGGGGTGAGCTGGGAAAACATGGGGACACACAGGACAACAGAGCAGAAACAACTTGGAGAAGCAGAAGAGAAGCGTAGCAAGAAAGGGGCACGCGGTAAACATTTGGAGAGGCTTTTAAGGTAGTGGGGAGATGAGTGAAATAGAATCCACAAGAAAGAGGGCTTGCAGGAAATCAAATGTGCTAAAATAAATACCATACACAGTACAAAGCGTTAAACACCGGAGATGCGAACAAATACAGAACAAGCTGTGTGTTACCAAGTCGCATCTGATTGCACTTATTCATTTATCCATCGTGCTTTTCAGCTGCCACAGGCAAGAAAAGACAAAACAGAATTGCAGCATTTTGACTTGTGTTTACCTTTTTTTTAATAAACACGTGAGACTCATCTAAATGAATGGAGCGTCCCTGGCTCTAACAGAGCAGTGCTGGCTTGCACTGATCCAATCTCTCTGGACAGACAGTGCGTGCGTGCACTTCTTCTATGTTTCTATTCATTATATTTCACTCCAAATTTATATAGCCAGTTAACCAGTAATTTGCACAGACCTGACAGCAGCATCTATCTGTGCCTATTTAAGGGCCTGTTGGCAAAAGCATTATAAAATCCCCTTTTTATGGATGCATAACACAGTCATAAAATGTGTTTCCCTAGCTTCAGAACTGTCCAACATGATTTCATCTCCAGGAGCACTTTATTTTTAAAAAAGGAGCATGATACAATGTGTGATGAAATTATGTTACCAGCCATTTCACACTGGTCCCTCCAAAACAGAAGCCCTTCCTTTAAAACTGCGAGTCCTCAGCCACGCTGAACACAAAGCTACAATCTCTGCAGAGCAGCTCTAACGCACATGGGACAGATATGAACAAAAACAGCCAATCTGCATAGGTGGGCTGAGGACCCACTCCAGCTGAACCTGCCAACCAGGCCAGGAACTGTTTAGAGCCTCTGCTAAGGGCTCTGACAGGATTTAGGTGATGCATAAACTTGTAGAGAATCATAGAATGGTTTGTGTTGGAAAGGACCTTTGAAGACCATATAGTCCAATGCCCCTGCCACAGGCAGTGACATCTTACCCTAGACCAGGTTGCTCAAAGCCCCATCCAACCTGGCCTTGAACACTTCCAGGGATGGGGCTGCCACAGCTGCTCTGGGCAACCTGTGCCAGTGCCTCACCACCCTCATCATAAAGAATTTCTTGCTTACGTCCAATCCAAACCAACCCTCTTTCAGTTTAAAACCCTTGCCCCTTGTCCTGTCACTACAGGCCCTGGTAAAAAGCCTCTCTCCATCTCTCTTCTAAGCCTCCTTTAAGTACTGAACAGAGTCCCCCTACACAGGGTGCAATTTTTACTTGGAAATGCTGCTGTCCAATAAGTGCATGGGTGTCTTCCTCTCTGCCCTGAAAAAAGCCATAGGCCTTAGTCCCAGAATTTGTCCCTATAATTACCGGTCCCAGATTTACAATTTTCTCCCTTCTCCTCAAAGGCTTTCAAGAACCACAAGTCATGCTCCTAAGGAACAGAAGATGCAATTTGAGATGCATGGAAGTAAATAGCGACAGACAAGCAGGCCAACCCTTCTCCTCCTACCAATTACAACCCACGGTTTGGGGGACTTAGTTATCTGCCTGCTGGTTTCGCAACCAAACCATTCTCAAATTGTATTTTAACCTAAAACAACTGCAAGACTCAGAAACGTATCTTTAAAGAAAAAGAAAAGGGGGGTGGGAGGGAAGCACTGTTTGCCCTGTAAATAAAGCATCTGGTTTCGGTTTCCTAACACTCAAAGTTGACTCTTCCTAAGAGCTGGTAACTCTAAACCCTCTCTATCCTTGATTGATGAGCTGGGCCAACTATGCTCAAATAAATGAGCAGCATTTTTCACGCGTCTGGCAGCACAGTGTGCCTTTAACCTATTGCTTAAATAAGTGCTGCCAAGGCATCCCTATGAAAAAACACACAACGAAAGATGCAAACCCATGGGTGAAGCCATGCAAACTCTTACTACTTTCTTATCAGAGGAGCCACAGGACAAGTTGGGCACAGCATTTGCCTCACACACAGTCCTGCCTATGGAGACCCCATTTCCTGACTCCACCACATTTTGATGTTTGAATAAACACAAAGGTACACCCTGAGAAACAGCCAATACTAACAAACAGAAAAGAGGTCTCGACCGAAACTGCTGGCTCCCCACAGACCTGGCATAAAATGCCAAGTATGGTCCTGGTGATGAGACCAAGACCACCCGCTCCCCCGCGTTGTAGCCTCTGATGCTGCAGAGCATGGTTGAATCCTGGTTGTAACAAGATGAGTTTGTAGCAGGACAGAGAGGCCACCGCAAGGCTGCTCAGCAGCTGGTGGGAACATTTTTCTTCTCACTGGTAAGTGCATTTGGACACATGAGTTAGTAGAGCCAGTAAGGGCCGGCTACATTATACTAGGCAAACAGAGAGCAGTGTAAATCCTCCTCCTTGCATGACCAGTTTCATCCCACAACCCTAATTATTTAGGCAGCCTCCAAAGACTTCTGCTGGGCAGCTTTCGTCATGCATCTTCTGAGCTCTTAGGCTAAATGTTTCTTTTATGGCACCCACTGATGTGGTTAAAAGGTCTAATCCAAGTATGTTCTACAATGTTTGCTTTGTACGTGGGGTACTTCAGTCTATATATATATATATATATTTCAAATTTGAATTTACAGTGGCCGCTCAATGTATTTAGAAACTTTGTACAGTGGATAAATTTTAAATTCAACCATCACCTGAGCACTTTCTAACTGAGAATATATATCTAGGAAAGTCTTCAAACATGGTCACCATGCATAAACACTTTTCTTTAACTGAAAGCAAATAAGCTGAAAATTTATAAGGGTACATTAAGACATAAAGTTTATAGCGCTAATGTGTAAGGATATTAGGAAATACACCTGACGTCATTGAAAACAGAACCTGCATTGCCCTGCAAACAACTCAAGGACAATCAGAATTATAGTGTTTAATACATACACACTGAAGCATTTACTTGGACAGTCTTATTTCCAAGTAACCAGAAGGCACAGCTCAGTTGTTTCAGAAGCACTTCTGATTTTACGTACGGCGCATAAGGAAAGAAAAAACTATTATTGCAATAGCCGAAGACTGCGAGTTTTTGTTCAGGCTATGTATTTCATGAGAGAAGTCTTTCTATAGATTCAAGTAAAAAGGAACAATTTTATGGGCTAGTTTACCCTGTAAAATATTCTTCCTAACCCTTGTAAAAATATGCTTCATGCTAATCCTTCTGCCTGAAAGCATTTTTGCAGACAACTTTGAACATTTCTATCACGTTTTATTAGCTTTAAGCTGATCTAATTTCTCTAATTTTCATCAGGTTTATTAGGATCTGTCTAGATATCAGATTTGTGTAGTTGATCTGGTTTTATATAAAACCCTCAAACTGGTACATTTTAATTTCCCAAGCAGGCATCTGTCTTCGTCTGCATCTTGTAAAGCACTAAGTACCTTCTTGGCCCTTAATTAATTAGGAGCAATGACCTACGCATCAGGTAGTAATAGCATCCAATTAGTGGAAATGTATGATGCTTGCAAAGTATTATCAGTCACATCATAGTAGAGAGATATTTGCCCATTCAGGCTGCATGCCCTGGATGTGATGTACCAGCAATCTGTAGCCATGACAGAGTGCTTGCACAAGACTAAAAATTCCTACCCCTTGGCCTGGTCTTTTCAATGTGAATTTCTAAAGACATTCACATGCTAATATTTTGTGCATTTATGACTGCCATCAGAAACATTGTATCTCTAAGCTTTAAATACGCCTACCATTGAGCTCACGACAGTAGGATAACCATGGAGGTTTGTTAAACATGCAAGGCTAGAACCTGCTGGGTACAGGAAGGCTTTGAAGCATTGGAAAGTCCCCCGTGGAAGAGTTTGCCCTTCCAAAACAAAGCTGGAAACAAATCCCAGAGGCCAGAAATCCCATTTCAACACCTGGAAACTGCAGTATGACTGAGCTCTCAACAAGAGACAAATTTCCGACACATTTTTGCTGCACGTGTACAGAGCCTGCGGAGTCACATCAGAGGAAGCATCACTCTGAGACATAAATAACTTGTATATCCTATGATGCTTTGCAAATGATTTTGTTAATACAATCTACCATCAAATAACTATGCACCATCTCCCACAGAAAACAGCAGGAGTTGCACATGTGTATGTGAGCACAGATTTTTCACACTAGCTTTCTAGAAGACAAACAACTACATAAAGAAAAGCCAGTAAGAAACTCAAACTGACTATTCTCCATTTGTTTGATGGGAGAAGAGCAGGCATGAATTGTAACTGACAGATATTCAGAAGTTAGTTACTAAAGTACTGAAATGTGAGGATGTCTGAGATTATGAAGATCATTCTTTGATTATCTCTGAAATCCATGTTTGCTTGTTCAGAGAATCCAAGTACCAGCAAGTCACCAAGGCTTTGCCTCTGGACTAGTTCTGTATCAGCATCCGTGTCCTGTTTTTGGCTGGGACAGAGTTAATTTTCTTCCTAGTAGCTGGTATAGTGCTGTGTTTCGGGTTTAAGATGAGAATAATGCTGATAACACACTGGTGTTTTAGTTGTTGCTGAGCAGTGCTTACACTAAGTCAAGGGCTTTTTAGCTTCTCATACTGCCCTGCCAGAGAGAAGGCTGGGGGCGCACAAGAAGCTGGGAGGGGACACAGCCAGGGCAGCTGACCCCAACTGGCCAAAGGGCTATTCCATACCATATAACATCATGCTGAACAATAAAACGGAGGGGAGCTGGCCAGGGGGTCACAGCCGCTGCTCGGGGACTGGCTGGGCATCTGTCAGCGGGTGGTGAGCAATTGCATTGTGTATCACTTGTTTTGTATATTCTTTTATCATCATTATTATTTTCCCTTCTTTTTCTGTCCTATTAAACTGTCTTTACCTTAACTCATGAGTTTTACCTTTTTTCCCGGATTCTCTCCCCCATCCCACCGGGGGGAGCAAGCGAGCGAATGACTGTGTGGTGTTTAGCTGCCTGCCGGGTTAAACCACAACAATCCGTAAAATGCTGCAGCTCATTCAGGCTGAGTACACTGCCATTTGATATAGTTAAAGTGAACTCTTAATATGGCTTCAAAGAAAGATGGCACAGAACAGGGTTGGTGCCAAAAGATGGAACCACACCGGACAAGGGGCTCGAGCAAGAAGGCTACTCCACCATGAAGCTGAAGCCTCAGTGCTTGTCTCCAGGCTGCAACACTGGGGCACAGTGGTCTTACTCCTTTGCAAAGGATGCGTGACACATGGATGAAAAACTACATACAATGAGAACTTATCTCATGGTAAGATTCAAAAAACCAAAACAAGCACCCAGAGAGCTCCAGCAGATTGCTAGAATTAGCCACAGTATTAAGCTTCCCTTAAAGTTTTATGTAAAAATTATCAGGCAGAAAATTCATTTGCATTTCAGAGAGAAATGGGTCTCTCCACTTAGCTTTCAAACTGGAGTGTCTATAAAGGACAGCCACTGCCCTTTGGCTGGTCCCTGCTCACAGCAACTAAGGGAAGGCCTGAAGTCCACCACCGTGTCTCCAGCTCTGCTACCTCATGGGGAGGAGGACAGAGCCAGGACTCTGCCGCTTGTTCTGGTCTCCATCGCCACCATGTTTGCTTCACGGTAACATGGTGGGCAGGATCCTCATGCAGGCACAAGAAGGATTTTTAATGATGGCCCCTTGGCCTCAGGTCTAACTGTACACGGTCATTAAAAACTGGTAAGCAAGAGCACTACTTCCATGCATTTAGAATGAACTACGGTTGTGCAGCAGGGAAACTATTGTGTAAATTAGTCCGCGTTGCCCAGTATATGCCCAGCCACCCTACTCGCCCTGCTAACTTGATGTTTGAAAGCATCCCTGTCATCAAAATAGAAAAAAATTCTCATACAGTCTCACCCACTGATTTTAGTGAAAGCTCTAAACTGCCTTTAGAGAAAAAGACAACACATTTTTAGCCCCAGCATTCATAGATTTGCACTGCTTTTCCTAAGGTGTGATATCTAGCAGGCTGTAAAAGCACACAGTTACATAAACACATTTGTTATGGTTTCAACTTTACCTATACTTATTTGTCTCATTTGGTTTTTAAATAAGGTTTTTGAAATAAGGAACTTAAATACTTTTAAGTCAATACTTACCACTTAGATTTGTTTAGACTGAGTATAAACATTTATCTAGACATAGTTAGGCTTATGTCAAATAAGAATATTCAGCTAAATTGATATAATCATTCAGTAACATTAAACCAACTTGGGAACTTAGACAGGCCTTTGAAAAGTAAAAGCATTAATAGCACACAAAGATTTGCAGAAAAGAAGGAAACAAGAACATGGTGAGAAGCCATTTACTTTTTAACTCTCTTGAGAAACTGGCCAACCTCTGAGACATCCCTCCCCAACACAACCACCCAGATGACGCAGCTATAGGGAAACTTTTTAGAGTGGAATGGCAATAAGAATTGCCTGTGTTGGGTGCATTTGTTATTTCATTGAAATAATTGATCCCTGATGCTAAAGATAGTAACACTGGTGGGATTCAAATACTCCAGACATTAACGAAGTCTCTCGCACTCTCCGGAATGTATTTAAACTGTCTCTACTCCCACTGTACAGTGCCTTCAGCAAGACAGGCAGTGGTTTAATATTAAAGCACTGCAAGTGTTCAAACTGAGGAGGTTATAATTCAAAGAGCAAATCAAGGTCACCTTGCTCAGTCTCACCAGTATGTAAAGCATGCTCACTGCCACAGGAGGAGTTAGGGGAGGGGACCACATCTCCACCTTCACACACACGAGAAAAAAATAGAAAAATCAGCAAGACAACTACGCCCCTGACTTCAGAGGCCGTTGCTCAATCTGAATACCTCTGGAAAAAACACACCAGCTCTATTAGGTGATTAAACAAACATCTCCCCCCTCAAAAAAAGCTCTGCTCAGCAGGACCGTTGTTTGCTTATTTGAGAAAGTTCCTCAACTTGTAATGTCTTTCTCATATCCTTCCAGTCTAGGTCAAATCCTGAGAATAAGTTTAAGAACCGCTGACAAAGCAGTCTGCCACACTTTGTGTTAGACGGCTGATTTCACTGTACCAGACACCTGAAACACCATGGTCTCAATCCAACAGCCACATCCCCGGTCCCTCCTGCACAGCAGGCACAGTTAACAGAGCTTGAAGTGCACTGGGTATCTTACCGAGGACACAAATGTAATGTTTTACTGAGGTTTGTATTAGCCTTTAAGCAGCGGTGTGACAGGAAAAAAACCAAACTACTTGGAAGAGACAACCACCTTTGTCTAGAAGAATCAATGGTACTTTTTCCCCTCCGGCACTGCTTCTAGGCATCAGTATGGGATGGCCATAAACCTGTGGTAGATGCATATAGAGAAACTTCTTCATTTCTAGTACAACCCAGGCCTCTCTCTTTTATACATTCTGGAGTACAGTAACAATATTCTTATAACTCCCACAGTGGTCTAGGTATCCTGACAGGGATCAGTACTTTTATTAACAACGCTTTGTTTAAACTTACGGGAACTGCTATTTGATTTATGAAGTCCTTCGCGAGCTTCAGAGTGATTTGCACAAAATCACTGTGATCTGCACTTAGAAATTGCTTCACCCAGCCCTGAATGAGTCATGTGACACAGTACCTATTGTCCTAGCGTCACCAACCCTACCCAACAACATCTTTTGACATATGACCTTGTCCAATTAAATAAACAGAGCAATTTAGATAGGCAGAAGGTAATTATTAGGGCTGGATGGTGGCCAGCTCACTGAAGCAGGAGTACCATTCTTTGAAAAAAGCTTTATGTTGTTTAGCAAAGTTTAATGACTGGAAGCTTTCAAGAGCTTTGCGCTGTACTGCATCCAGCAACCAAACATCCAAGCGTATGGTGCTCCCTTCATACCACAGCAGGCGATAGTCGTGACAAGACTGTTTCTTTCAAAAAGATGTTTGGAAATAAATGGCTTTCTAACCCACTCCTTTTTAGCCCTAATCGCCTATATCTTAATTGGACCCTATTTATTTGAACCAACAATAGGTAAATACGGAATCAGGACTGTCCTGCTACTTTCACATCATCTTTTTTCCTTTCATCCTGGGGAATTGCCAAATCCCATTTCTTATGGAGGGATTTCAACTGTTTTTCACTATCCCTGACTTATTTCTCAGGGGCTTTTTTTTTTCCATTTTAATGGAAGAGAAAGTAAGGAGAAAGAAGACAGTGAATAATAGTGAGAGATAACTTAGAAATAAGTCACTTTCTAATGGCTCCATAACAATGACTAGAAAAACTACATTTCTGCATGGTAAAGCCTTGATGCCAGAGCCCAGTGACAGCAGATGGACGAAAAAGGTCGTAGCTCTTCTGTGTGGAGCTGGATACTCAAAGACATTTCCTTTTTGTCTATTTAAACCCATCTTTTTTTCTGTATAAACATGAGATCTATCACATGGTCATTTCCCACTGAGACAGGTTCTCAAGCCAGCCTGTGCCAACGCTCCCCCGTCCCACTCACCCAAAGGACTTCACCATGAAAAATCCATGACCTCTTCCAGAGGGAACAGGATGCAGCAAGAATGAATGAAATATTTGTAAGGGCCACACCCACTCCGAGCATCCTTTCACATCCCAGCCACCAGTTGGCCATACACTAAGCTTTTTGTTCCTGGCATGTCTGAAGGAGGTCTGAGTGTTAGTTTAGCCTATTCTGGCAAGTGACTCTTCAAAAGCCCTTTTTAGCCTGCCTAATTACATTGAAACTTTTATACTCAACCTGCTGGAGTTAAAAATATCTTCCAATTTTCTTTATTTGGCCAGGACTTTAGAATCATTACAGAATCACCTTTATAGAATCATTGAATGAGTTGGGTTGGAAAAGACCTCCAAAGGCCATCTAAGTTCAGCCCCCTGCCACAGGCAGGACATCTTTTCCTAGACCAGGTTACTCAAAGCCCCAGCCAACCTGACCTAGGACATTTCCAGGGATGGTGCATACACAACTTCTCTGGGCAACCTGTTCCAGTGTTTTACCACTCTCATAGAAAAGCAATTTCTTCAGATGCCCAATCTCAATCTACGCTCTTTCACTTTGAAACGGTTGTCCCTTGGCCTTGGTAAAAAGTCTTTCTTCTTTCTTATAAGCCCCCTTTATATACTGAAAGGCCACAATAAGGTCTCCCTGGACCCTTTTCCAGGCTGAAAAACCCCAACTCTCTCAGCTTCTCTCCATAGGAGAGGTGCTCCAGCCCTCTGACCGTTTTTGTGGCCCTCCTCTTGACCTGCTCTAACAGGTCCATATCCTTCTGTACTGGGGACCCCAGAGCTGGACGCAGGACTCCACGTGGGGTGCATTTTGAATGACGCTTCCCCATTCCCAATAGCCTCCCTGACCCACTCCACCTGTCTTCCCCACCCCCAGACCTTCAAAAGACATCTCACTGACCCTGTGCTTCCACTTTCCCAATTGCCTCCAAGGGTTTAACTCTCCCTGCTGCCTATAACAGCCTTCCTCCTTGTACACCATACACAAATATGTTAGATTCATAATTTTTGTACCTCATACTGGGGGGAAAAAAATAATTATAAATAATAATAATGATAATAAAAAATAATATTAATAAATAATAATAAATAAATATATATATATAAATATATATAAATAATAAATAAATAAATAATAATAATAAAAAAGAAAATAAGCAAGCTGCTGCAAGCCCACCATGCCTGTCCTGCCGCCCTGGCTTCAGCCGGGTGCCGGCTTTTGCTCCGCCCCTGGGCTATGCAGCTTCAGACAACCACTATTTTTATATCGTGATAAGACCCAGGGGCCCCAGTGGGATTCAGAACACGGACAGACACAGCCCGATGCCGAGCTGCACAGTCTACGCTGGCTTGCTCGTGACTGACAAGCAACTGCCGCGTCCCTCGTCCCTGCTGAAAAGCCCCTCGGTGCGAGCCTTCCCCAAGCACATGTTCGTTTTACACATTATTTAATAATACCCCAGTATAAATGAACAGCTGCCATGAGCAAGTATCCAATTCTGACTCTTGAAATTATTTCAGTACACTTCTTTCTTTCCCCACTCAGGTATGGTTTAGACTAATTAGAGAGAAGCTTCCTGTTCAAACGAGAAGCCTTTCCCCTTCCATTGTCACACCTCGATGAGAACAGTATTTAAGCAATGTAGGTACCATTAAGATTTGAGATTCCATCCAATTAAACACTGATACAAGAGGAAAATTATCCTTTTAACAGATTACTAACAGCACACTGGTTTCTGTTGTCCACATGGGATCTTGAAAACTGACTGGCTGCGTGGAGCTCAACATTTTATACTATTTCAGTGCAGAAACGGAGCAGAATTAGGAAACAATTATTGATAAGTATACAACTGTGGAACCATAAAAGCTCCGCGGGTAAGACCAATCTAAAGAGAAAGAAATGAAAAAAGAAGCTTTCACATTTTCCTTTTTTTTTTTCTTGTTTGCACAGTTGGAAATTCATTCCCTGCTGTTTCATATTTCCTATACTGATTAAAAGTGTTACCTACTGCATTATTCTCAAGGCCTGGATTTGCTAGGTGAAAGCATCATTAGAAACAACGGGGCTGAGGTAGGGAAACTGGGCTGAATTGAAGAATTCTTTCACTATATGAGCAGCAAAATGTATTTTTCCCCAATAACGTTTTATACACGGCAGAAATTGCTTTTCCACATCAAAGTCAAGACACATTCAAATAATGAGTTAGTGCAAGAACCTCAAGGATAAGACATTTACATTTTCAGGAACAAACGGACTTGTAATAAACAATACTGAGTATTAATCCTTCTTAGCACAAAAACCTGGTTTTCTGGGAAAGCTTCTGAAGATCTTTTTGCCCTCCTTTCTCTGCAGAGCCCTCAGGAACTGGCAGAATAGAGTACTGCATGCCTCAAGAGAGCTATACATCTCAGCACAGGAAAGGAATCAGAAACCTCTTTGAGCTAAACCTCTCACTTTTTCATCTAGGAGAAACTTTTCTATAAAGCATCAACAGTCTCACCGTTACCCTAATAATTGTGTTTTAGAGGTGAAAGGAGCAGGCTGGTTCTCTGCTAGGTTGTTTCTGCCTAGTAGAGGTAGGCAGTAAATAACCGTGCCATTAGCTTGCTCAAAAACATAAACAATCTAATTTTAGTGAGGATGGCAAAGGAAGATAAATACAACGGATTCGGTTAATGCTGATGCTAGAAGTTATAGTAGGAAGTCAGCACTTCTTAGAACTTTGTTCATGCTGAGATTCCATGAGCTCCCAGTAGTTTTATCCTGTTTACATTATGCATTCTGGCAGAATGTAAAATGCTGACCCACATAACCTCCACATTTTTCTCTTAGACTTACAGTTAAAAAATAGGGCTCAGGTACAACATTTTTTGACTTGTGACATCCTTGTCAATTGCATTTGGAGTTCAGGGGTTACCTAGAACCACACCACCATCAATAAATATTTTTTTAACATTAAGTTTTAAAAAGTTTTCTCTTGATGAAATCTTGAGAATGAGATTCTTCCAAAATGCAGGAATACACTTTTTCAGTCCCGTTTTAAAAATATGAGCTTTAAATAGACAAACAGGAAATTAAAATAACCCATGAACTTTGTTTCTCTTCAGTGAGTCTCTTAAGGAGTGCTGGACTCTTTGGCCAGCATTTACAGGAATGTTTCAACACCTCCTGATCTGCTGAAGTTCTACTCTCCATAAATGGGCTAAAATACGTGGCACCACTTTGAATTTTACTGCTTCTTTCAAAGAGGCATGTGTGAGTTTATTTAGTTAATTGGCCTTTGAAGGAAATGGGCCAATTTATTCCATGTTAACCGTTACATGTTGAAATAAACCATTCTTAGCCCTATAATGACAAAAAATGAAAGTAGCATTCCTAAGGCTTATTTGTCATACCAGACAGTTCTTGTAACTTCTGCCCATGTATACGATTAGTTTTCTATTTTTTTTCCCCAAAATTCCGGATTCTACAGAAGTTGAACTACCTTCACCTTGTCAGCACTCAGCGGCTCTGCTCTTTTTCCTCATGCTCAAGCCTGTCTGGGAACATCAGACTAAACATTATTATACGTATCTCCAGTAGAAGCTCAATCCAGGACTTTGAGCATTTAAACACAGAAGTGGGGATCCCTGCACTTAGATGCCAGAGCCACCTACGTTCAAGAAGAAATGCTCACCCTTGGCTGGAGGCAGGGGAGGACAGGAGCATGCGGATAACGCTGAGGTGTTTGTACACTAGGTCTGTAGCGAGAACGCTTTTTTAGGAATTGGGAAATCTCGATTCAGGCTGTTGACTGCATCCGCACCCATCTCTCTGATGCTTTGCCACCAGATGCCTTTGCCCCAAGTGGGGCTCCTTCATCCAGTGCTGTACAAGAAACACTTCTACGTTTATAGGAACAGATTGAGAGAAACCTGACTTCTAGGGCACTGAGTTGCGTGGGTGATCTGGGCTCCTGGCACAGGACCAGCTTGTGCATTTTAACCAGTGATGACTGCGAAGTGTGTAATCCATTTTCAGAGTGGGAATCTGAGCTCCCCTCAGTTTAACATGGGTATTGACCTCTATGCATCCACAAATGGGACTGGGAAAATCACTCAAAGGGAAGGTTTCAAATACATTTTTCTCCTAAGCATTCCTTGCCAACTATTTTAGGCATTCCTGCTCTGCATCCTCCTTGTTCACGAGTTTTGCTTTTATGGGCTTAGTGCTCCCCATGCAATAACTGGAAGTGGAGGCACCTTATTCAAAGCTGCTGATCACACTTGAATTAGTCACTGCTCTGAGTGTTACAAGCCCACGTCCTTCTGGTGGTCTAGCCTTACAGTTGGTGGGCTGAGACAGTAGTTGAGAAAAAAAAAGAAAAGAAAAAAGGAAGAAAGCAAGACACACACACCACATCCCCCCCATGTACTGGGATACGGTGTATTTCTTATTTCAGTAATATAAAACAAAACTCCAATGTCACACTTCCCCTGTCAGAACACAACCTAGAGCCCCTAATTCCTGTCTCAGAAGGCAATACACTTTTATCCGGTTTCTGTTATTTTCTGCTGCTGGAGAGAACCCATCCTCTCCCAACCACTGCCGTGAAATACTCATCTGTAAAATAACTCTTCCTTGAATGTTTTCTTTTTCTCCTGAAAAAGGATTTGGGAACAGCAGGGATATGAGCACTCACCTCTTTTAAACTCTGCATCATAATCTTTATGACATGTTTTATCATCAACCATCTTTAAGCTTTTACCAGGATAACAACTTTGCCTTTGCAATGGCTCCCACAGTAGCCTTGAGTGAAAACGGGGAGAGCTAAGACGTAAGAGACTAATATTAGAATTATGTGGAATAAAAAGGGTTTACAGTCTGCTAAGGGAAATCTCAGCGGTAAGCTATAAAAATGCTGGATGCTAGTGCTGTACATCAGCAAACAATATCCAGAGTTCCTCAATTTACATAGGAAACATTTTTAATAGGCACGGTACCCCCAGCTCTCAGCCACCGGCTCCATCCCTCTCATAGCTCCCGAATAAGTCCGCAAGTCCACAGATCATCAGAGCTCTCGCAGGGATAACAGCAGCGAAGCCTGGCGCCTGCAGCGTGCATTTTTCGGAGTGTTGCCATGGTGATCTCCAGCACGCTCATCCCCTGAGAGCTCAGCTCAAAATTCAGAGGGAACCAAAGCAGGACAAAGAAATGACACCCAAGCAAAAGCAACAGGGAAATTACATGTAATAAGCATTCATACACACTTCATACAGAAGCTTTCAGAAAATAGTTATTTTTAGAACTGAGTGGTCTGCAGGAAAGAAGTAGAGTCTTCATAGTCCCAACTCTAAACCAGGATGGTCTATGGAATAAAACCAAGAATTTCTAACCCTGTCTCAGCTCGTGGATCACTATTTGGCACAGGGTATATCCTCATCCTCTGTAGTGCAAAAACCTGATATGCGCAGTAAGGACAGAGGACCAGGGATAACTAAGCAGATAAAAAGATAGAGGTGTCTTTAATAACGTAACGCTGTAGAGCAGCAACAGATCACTAGATAACCAATATCTGACATTTACTTTTTAGAACACTACATTTCATTATTCCATGAAAACAGTTAATACAACAATCCTTAAGTATTTGAGCAATTTACACTTTCATCAAATACTTTACATCATCTGTTGGTCCTTATGGCAGTTATATTCTCTTACTGTAGTCTCAACAAAAGGGAATTACATTTGTGCGAACATGAAAGCAACACTCTGTCAAGTGATGTACGATCTCGATATATAGTTGAGAAACCTGTTGTATGGTGCTTTCACTCCTACCCTACAAAAGCGCTGTGCTATAGTGGCCATATACACAGAAATAAACCATCAAGAAGAGACACCAAAATTCAAAATCTGGGCCATGTCAGATATGCCATAGTCCAGAAATAATACTAAATGAGAGTCAATCAATGTTTTGCCATTAGGCAGCATGTTCCAGTCAGAGCTTATTATCAGACACCGCCAGGCCCTTTTGTGCCTAAAAGAGCTGTGAGATCAGTTAATCCCACATAGGTTGATGCTCAGCCATGGTAGTTTCTTTTCCCAACATATATGATACTCTTTTTGTTCCTAGCTGGGCTTCTTATTGCTGTTACAACGGACTTTGTTAGTCCTCTCCATGTCATCATCTATTAGATCTTCATGTAAATATTTAATCACATTATGAAAAGCTGCCTCCTCCCGAATGAGCATGGAGCTTTTCAGTCAGATCTGCTTTAACTTCCATCAAACCTTTCTGGACTGGTACAGCACTAACCTTGCTCTATCTCCGCTCACAAAATTCGGTGTGCAGTCTGTCACTTGTGACCGCGGGCAGCACTTTACCTGCCGCCTTTGGACTAGTGCCTGACACTCATCACCGTGGAAGGTCACCTGCTAAGAGGATGTTCATGGAAGTTTGGTTTCTTCAGCATATTCACATCCTCACAGTCCTGTTGACAATGGACATAGCATGGAGCAAATTGCCCAAGCATCCATTTGTATGATGCACAAGAGTTTACTCAATACATGTGCCTCTCCTCACTCAGTTGGTCCTTCTTTACTATCCACTCATTGAGTGAATTCTCTGTCCTTCCCCAGGCTGTCACCTCCCTGGTTTTCAAACTCGTACAGGACCAACAACTGCTGGCTGGAGGAAGGGCTGAAGGGAGAGACCCAACTACAGTCTTTGGTATTTATCATTTTATCTTTTGCTCCTTCTCTCCCAAAGGGTGCTGACACCTGCCTCGAGCAGCCTCCCTGTATTTTAAGCTTTCTTGATCCCTTTTAACAGTGACTGATTTATTTCCAGCATGTACTGGTATTTCTGCTAAATTGCAGGGAAAGAACTTGAACTTTAACGAGATCCCTACAAAATCACTGATTGCAGTAGGCATAATATTATGGTTCTTATGCGCTCATACCTTGATCCCTTCAGGGAAGAGGTTTTATTTACCACGAATAAAGATGAAGGCTGACAGACAGCCTTCAAATCAAAGCACAAGCCAGAAAATGTCTGATTACTCCCGGAAGCAGCATTTAACAGCTTAACTTACTCTTTATTTAGATATTATTTTGCATATTTCACCCATAACGAAAGCAAACTGTCGTGAACAAAATTATTTGGTAATCTAATTTATCAAGATCACTCACACACTGACAGACAAGAATTTTAATAAAACTTGCACTTATGAGATCAATTTGTACTAATTTCTGTCTCTTAGATGCTTATGCCTTTTCCAGGGCCAGTGAATGGAAAATTGGGACCCTAGTGCAATTCCAACCACTTCCAGAAAACATAGTTGTACGGTGTAATGTGCATCTGCTTGGGGAATTTACTTAAAAGGCTCTACTTTCCTTACTGTAACAGCATGCACTCTACCACCCACTACTTGTATGACAATATTTTACAAGGATACCGCAAGTCTTTAAAGCTTGGGGACGAATTAACTACACAGGGGCTGTCAGATATTTACCTTGCCCAAGAACATAAGATGGATTAGATTAATGCCAAAGACAATAAATGTAGTTCAACTTCAGTAAAGGAGTTGGCAGAACAAGACAAGAAGTATCACTGCAGAGATGCTTGCCTCAAAATTGTGTGTATCAAAACATCAAACATTGTGTCCCCCCCCGCCATTCGCTTCCCTTTCCTCTCCCCAAGTTATTCAGCAATTGGAGTCACAGGCAAGGCTCCTGTCAGCTGCTTAACAGAAACGTAAGAAAGATCACAGCACGCTTAATGCCCTACTTGGGACACCTTCTTTTTCCTGTACTGTCCCACAAGGTCAGAGTTTCAGTTTTACCTAGTGAATCTGACAGCAAGCAACTTGCCCCTCTCTCCACAGGTTGTCCTGCCATTCATTTGAAAGAAAGATCTTGGGTAAATGTTATACTTTGCCTAACATCTGGGCAGAACAGTTGATAACCAGTTCATCACAAGAGAAAATCTACCTTGCCTCTAAGTGCAGTAGTCCCTTGCTCTAAAAGGAAAGTCTCTGCTTTGGGCTGGTACTCACATGCAAGAGGTGGTGATAGGACACTCATGGAGCAGCTCCAGCAGGAACTACCCTTTTCAGCTGCTGGCCACATTAGTTTTCAGCTCTTGCTTAGGCTTGAGGTTTGGTTGCACCCCTGCTTATGCCACTCATGGAAGTGGCAGAGACAAGCAGCTAGGGCAGATGGGAGAACCAACCTACGTTGTTCAGCAACAGCGTGGACTGGTACCCAATAAAGTGACTGTGTAAACATATCCTGACACAATTTAAGTAAAACACTGTCAGTAGGTTTCCTACAACTGGAGAAAGAAATGCTGCCTCTCACCTTGTCAAAGATAACAGACAGACAGGCTTGCTGGGAGAGGATGCTATCTCCGCTCATTCTTCTTTCATGAGAATAAATGCCTGTTTTTGTATAAGATGACTATTTTCAGGGTACTGCATTTGCTTACAATAATGTTAGCATATTCAATTTTGCTCAAGTCATGCAAAATAGATGTATTCGGAACATTTTCCTTTCTTTAGTTTTTTGTTTCCATTCCCCATCTATATCATTTATTTGTTCTTTTCCTCCTGGTCGTATATATACTTCAAAGACACATTTTCAAAGAATGATTTCTCTCAGCGTAGCTTGCCCCCCAGCTGTAAAAGCTTTGCTCACATATACCTCCCTTAGGAGATAATTTCTTTGCATAGAGGTCCTTTAGGCAACATCTGTTATCATGCAAACAGGTAGAACGTTCCCATGTGGCGCAGCTCAAGAAGGAAGCATACACATCCTGCAAAGCAAACCCAGGGTAGCACCACAAATATTTATATGCCAGACAAAATCCATATCCTGCAGCTTGGACTGCTATAAATAAACATTATCCAATATATCGTTCAAGTCAATCAACCAAAGAATTCACATACGGATGGACAGCCTGATTTGAGTTCACCCAAGGGTATGAAAAACCTGGGAATGCAATGAAACAGCTCATCCCTGGGTTACTGACCACAGACACCTTCCCTTCCTAGCACCATCCTGGCCTTTGAACAGGATCTCCTGTTTGCAACCAAGCAGACCTCTCTACAGTCATTCTATTTCTGGGTACTTCTGATGAAGCACTGGCAGTCAATGCCACTGCACAGCAGAGACCAAACCAGTCCAGTTTCTCCTCTACAGAATGATATAGCTCATGCTTTCTAAAGATGGTGGCTGTAAGAAGTGCTGAAAGACTTCAGGAATCTGCTTCACCACCCCTGACATCAGTTGCACTGTATGCTTCTGCTGGTTACAATGGAAACGGTATTGTGACCCTTTTTTTTCCCTCTATGAGTACCCTGAAGAGCCAAATGGCCAGTAGTCTATGGTGGAGACTTTTGGATGTGGAACTGATGCAGAGGATGCCAAAGTCAAAACTGTGACCCAGCTTTCTGTTCTTAGTGAGGTTCCCCTGGCGTCCTCTGCAGCATCCTCAGGATTTCTGACATACAGTAAGAGGATCTTGGCAGAAACACTTCAAGAAAGGAGAGTATGAAGAGGGTGTCAGAGTATAAATCCCCATAACATTGCCCGTAACAGGTAACATGATTTGTGAAGTCATCCTCTCCACAAGAGTAGAAAAAATATGTATTTTTTTAGAAATAACGTTAAACACAGCTCTGTGTTTATATATGAAAAATAACCAGTCAGAGCTCTCAAAGCAATGCACACCTTCTGCCTCCTCAGTGCAACCAGCACCATCATTCTTCCTCCAGATAAAAAAAAAAAAAAAAAAAAAGAACAAGAACAAGAAGAAAAAAAAAAAGAACAAGCTTGAAAAAACATGCTTTTTGAAAACATAGGTCTAGCTTTGAAGAAAAGCATGGCAAGTCCCTTCAGTTGTCTGGAAATTTCCAGACACATTTCAAAGAAAATACTAGCTGTGTGTAAACACGAGAGTTGCAATGTTTCGCAAACTCAAAAGTTCCCAGGAACTGTAATTTAATACGATTCATTTAACTAGTCACAAATTAAACTGATGCAATTTTAAGGAAAACCAGCAAGGATAAACAAGACTGTATTTTGTGTATCCCTGGAAGACTTCTGTTTATGAAGTCATTGGCTTACCAACTGACAATGAGAAATTTCCTACCTAAAACTAGATATTTTTACGTCTTGACATTACTTCATGACATTGTGCTTGATCAAATTGAGTGCTGCAGTAACAGGCCACTAGAATATTGTCTAGCTGTCCAAAGGAACATCTATTTTTAAATATAATGTCTTTTTGCATGTACTGCATTAACTGAATCAAATAAGGTTGAGGCTTGCCTTGAATTTAGCCCTACAAAATTATTAAGCAGACAAGTATTTAATTCTTACTTTTATCCTTGTTAAATCCTTTAATTAAGTATAACATTAATTGAACTAAAGATTATTATAGAGATTTTTCTCAACTAATACATTTAAATGCATTAAAGCAGGGAGAAAAACAAAACAAGAACACAAGCCTGGCTTATAAACAGATTCATATAAATGGCATGAAAGCAGTAACACCCTGAGAGCACAGGGCATTTTTTCATGTTTACTAGCACAAAAGTAACAGCAAAGGTTAAGAGCAGTGGAGGTGGTGTATTCCATACAAATCAACACATTAATGCAAACCCTTTCCATTTAGCAAAGCGACAGACCAGTTCACCTAAGACAATTGCTGAAACAACATCACTGCTATCATATAGCAAGAGGAAGCAGGGCAGGAACGGAGCAGGAGTCCTCAAACTGTTACCTACAGAGAGACCCGTAACACCCCTGCAGCCAGGCCATTCCAGCACCAAACTCAGGGGGATCTGCAGCATGAAGGCTTCAAATGGGCTTTTGCAGAAGCCCTGGTCTGAAAGCCGTGGAGTGAAAGCCCCGTGCAGGGAGCTGGGAGCAGCAGGGACCATTACTCCAGCCCGTGGGGCAGAAGGAAGCTGTGGGGCAGCTGAGGTGAGGGGGGGTGGCACTGTCCTGCCTCCCCCAAGGAGATCCCCCCAAAGCCCTGCTCCCTGGGTTCTGTAGGCTCAGAGTGGAGATCCCCCAAAGCCCCACCTCCCTGGTTCTATAGGCTCAGAGTGTGTGTCAAAAATTAATTAGACCTGAAATGAATGGGGCCTCCTAAAATTGTTCATTTATTAGTAATTGCACAGTTGCTACAGGCATAGCATTCAGAGGCTTCCCCTGTACCAACAAGCAGACAGCAGCAAGATCATGAGCAAGAAAAGCAGCAGAACAGTGCCCTAATCTGTGCCTGTTCACACTAATACCATTTACTCGCCTAAAATTAAAAAGGGGGGTGATGAGGCAGATTTCAACATCGGCAGTCCCATGAAAGGGCTCACTTTGGCCAGGAATCAAAGGTTTATGGAGACAAAGCTAATGTAGCATCCGAGAATGACACTAAAAATGATATTCAAACTCCAGAATCAATGCTAGAGTCAATGCTAACAACTGATTTGCAACAGTTCCCTCTAAGTCTGTAACACATTTCTTTTTCTAAGCAGGGACAAGTCTCAATTTTTGTTGCCAGACACAACAAGAGACTTGATGCCAATACTCTCACTTGTGTGAGAACACAGAATAATACCCCAAACGGGCATCACAACCTGCTTATTCTGTAAACCCCATGGGCTGACACACTGAGTTGAGAGTGTTACAGGTGTCCATCCACCTCAGTCCCACAGCGGATTAGGAGAAGGAAGAAACCTGTTACAACGTGGGTGATAACCAAGCAGTTGTGTTCACCAGCCTTTGCAGGAGGAAAAGGAGGACAGTTTAGGCTGCTACCTTCGACACAAATTTCTCAGTGAATCTCCTCCCTGCATCCCCCCAAAACTGAGATAACCCCAAAACTTCAAATTCAACTTTCGCAGGACAAAGCCCAATATTTTACTGTAGCCAGCTGCACCCAGCTTTTCTACTCAGTTTCGCCAGGCTTGGGTAAACTGCTTTTTGCTTTCTCTTGATCTCCCCAGGATGCAGCCGCCCTTGCCAAAAATAACTACGTTTTAATTTTCCTTCACAATTCCCTTGCAGAGGTCTGCACTGTTTTAATGCTGTAGCATCGCGTATCCTTTAATCCCTGCCTACACATTTTAACATTTCAAACACACGATTATTTATAAACGAAAAGCCACCAGGGCTTTGGTGAGGGAAAGTGGTTTAGTGGGGACTGAAACTGGGGAGGGGGGGAAGAGGAGAGGGTGAGTCATCATTTTCTGGTTTTAATCCTTCACTCCTCTGTTTTGGGCTTTGTTATTAGCAGTAGCGCTTATTCACTTTGAGCAGGGCCGAGACAGCAAACAAGTCCTCTGAATTTGAAAGCCAAACAATTCCAACTCCTAATTCAGCCGTGCATGCCTGCTCCAGGCTGTTCAATCCCCTGAGCCCCCTTTTTGTAGCCTGGGCTTTTCCCTCCTTTAAGTGCCAAGCCACGGACGGCCTTTGGCGGGGGTTTTGTCTGTTCCCACCTGCTCCTGCAAGAGGGAGAACAGACCGGGACGGAGTGACGCCATCCTTAAATTTCGTGCCGTATTCAAGGCCGGGCATCGCCACACCGAACAGAGCAAACAGGTTACAAAAACTGTTTGCACAGACAAAGCAAGGCACTTGAACACCACCACCGCTCCAACTAAAACACCGCTTGGAAACAAGTTGTGCTGCATACTGAAGGGGAGACAGCACTTGTTCAAAATCCCCTCTCCTTTTCAGTCGTTGCTCAACGGGGCAGCAAAAAATTTGTCCGCCAGCCCAATTATACACTCTGCTGATGCTGTAACAAGAGGAGAAAGAGCCATGACAGAAATAACAAGGTAACCTGCATCTCTAATGGAACCAACAGCAGGAGGTAGAAAAATTAACCGCCATCACACACCATTTTTCTTCCCGCTTCAAGCACCCTCTCCCATTCTAAACACTCCTTCTATACACACCTTCCTGCAAAAAAAAAAATAATCTCTGAAGACTGACCCTCCCAAGCCCGTCCACACCTCATAGCTTTTGCAGCTCCACTGAGAAACAACCCTTTGCCTTAAGGCATGAGAGCCGGGCAGCGCAGGAGCCCGAGCCCAGCCTGGGAATCGACAGCATGCGAGTTCCAGCTCCACACTTTTGAAGGATGCTTCAGTTTGGACAAAGCCTTAAGTTGTGGATGCCTCAGGTTCAGCTGCCATACCCACGTTTCTGTACCAAAATACTTGCACTTAGTTTCAAAAGTGTGAATAGTCTCCAGCTCCAAGTATAATTTAGGACAACTAAGAATATGCAGAACCTCTGAGAATTAGACTAGTTATTTCAGTAAATTAACTAGGTAGCAACTGTGAAAATGCTGATGTTAGACAGTATTGCAGCTTCCTGGGCTAGAAATGGATATAATTTTTACTTACCTGACAGGTGTGTCATGAGAATTAGCTAATATTGACACTTTGATCTTTAAAATGCTTTGCCAAGTATTAATTAAGGAAGGATCATTTTGCATTTAAAATAGCTAGTATTTTGAAGCTGAATTTGTCTCCATCCCTCTCCTAAAATGGTAAAGAATCTTCTGTTTGTTTTTCTACTTATTCCTCATGAGATTATTTCAAAGAAATATGAGAAAGACTGACACACGGATCTATGTTTCAAGGAAGATGAATGGATACCTCTAAATAAAAAGCTATGTTTTGCTGCATGAATCTTCTCTCCTGTGGGTCTTGTACACAGACCTGTAAACTTAGGTCAAATGTTACCAAATGCAGGGAGAAAGGACACTCTTACCCCCCAGTAAAGCACCTTTTTATAACTAATCTACTAGTATTTTTTACAAGGCAGGTCTTGAAGTGAAGTACGAGAAGTTCCTAACACGTTGCAGATATTCAAGTACTGCATCTACTGGTGGCCTCATTTCTCCATAGAGGGAAAGTTGCCAACGTATGGGCAAAACTATTACCGTTTCATCTGTAGCCAGTGATATGAAGTAAGTCCAAAGCTGCGCGATGCTTTTGTTAGACGGGTCACGCATGTAGGCTGCTGCCAGAGAATGATGGAGAGCCAAGGCTTGCCCGTGGAGCCAGCTCTCTCCCAGCCACTCTGTGCTCGATAATAAGAGCAGGACTTACACCATGGGCACTCTTGTCGCAAAGGTTTAGCAGGAAAGGCATGACATTTGGCCTTTACATGGCCCAGTGAACATAAACCCAGATTAGAGGGAAATAAAAGTTTGTACTTGATAGCATATGGGAAAACAGCAGCATAAGTCTCCAAATAAGCTGCTCTGCACACCCCAGAGAGATCATTACACAGGGCTTTCCTGTGGTTGCTACCGCTGGCAGTTACAGCCTGACCTGGTGTCACAGGCTACTCGTGCTGGTTGTGCAGAAACATCATCTTTCCTGGAGCCGCAGTATTTTCCCTACTCTCAGCCAGGCAACGCAGGGAAGACAGAGCCAAAGGGAAAGAAAAAAAGATGGGATGTAGGTACTGGAAGAGATGCTAGAAAACACATGCATGAAGATAGATGCAACCCCTGTGTAGACCCCTCCCCGAAGGCTCTGTAGGGTCTCACGGTGATGACAGCAGAAATTCTGTGAGAACATTTTGCAAAGCCCACATCTCATTCTCGCCCGCTGCCCAAGGCACACAGATGATACTGAACAAATGTTACCTGATGTTTCAGTGACTTAAGTCCTATGGCTCTAAAGATGAGTCTTAGAGGTGATTCTGGGGACTCAAGTCTGATTGATTGTCATAACTAGAAAATACTAGAATTAAAGTTCCTTATGCAAATCCTTCACGATAGTCTCTATGATGGGAGACTTTTTCCCCTGCTCCCCTGCCTCATTTCATGCACAGCATAGACATTACTTAATGAACTAGCAACTCTTCAATATTTATTTTTCTCCTCATTATCCAGTGTGGCTCTATGCCTTATTTACCATGCTATCCAAACGCTGCTGAGAATTATTTATAGCATTCACGATATAGGAGCCAAGTTCTTATAAACTACAATTAATTTTACAATACCCAGCTGGATCCTGAAACCAAGGTGGATGTTTTTGGGATGGGCACTGGTTTTGAGCAACTACTTTATAATCCTAGAAGTCTAAAAAACATCTCTGTAGACTTTCCAGAAAGAACCTCCCTACCAGCAAGCAGCCCTTAGTGACAGCACGTGACATGACGCGGTCCTCACCCTTCACAAGGGTGTTTGAACCAGGCTATTTACAGTGCCAGTGCACACATTTTACATAAGAAATACTGTTGAGAGCGGTGAACAAAACTCTCAATGCTACATTAAGAACTTGTTCCAGGGATCTCAGATTACAAGATGTGCAGCGAGAACCTAATTTTGGTATCTAATTAGGGCTGGGTGTTTTTTCCCCCCACCCTGTGCACTTTTCTGCCTGTGCTCTACTTGACAGTGCCTGCTCCTGTTTCCCTAAGGTACACACTCCCCAACCTTCTCCTTGCAGTCACTGCCTCAAGATTATTTTGATGTATCATCAGTATAATGCAATACAATTAGCAGCTTATCATCTCCTCCAGTCCATTTTCCATTTTCCCTAGCCTTTCCCTGTGTTTTTAAGAGGGAAAAAAACCCCTTGCTCTCCCCATCACCTCTCTCCCTTCACCAGGCAGAGAAACACAGCAAACCAGCGTTTTGCTGGATCCCTCCAGCAGCCCAACTTTGGCTTTTAGCTTTGTGAAAGGTCAGTCCAGAAGTTTGTTGGAAGAGAATGAAGAAGAGGAAGTTTCTGCAAGTTAATTCCACTTTCTGACTTTATGGGTAACTAAAGCCAAAATCCTACCAGCTATCCTACCAAACCATTATCATGTATTCAAACCCAAGTTTCAGATTTAATTTTCAATTTTAACTAAAAAAAAAAAAAAATTTAATAAATATCCCTGGATGCGCTACACATCAAAATGGATGATCATAAGAGGAGGTGCTGGATTTCATAGTTTCAGGGCTCTAGCTGCAGTTTGTGAGTGACTGCAGGTAAAGCCATTCCTCCTCTTGGTTCCTGTTAAGTGCTTTGTTCCCTCTCTTGGGCTCTGCTGCCTTTTTATGTAAGAATGTCTCCATAGCCATTCCTGTGATATAAAACCAAAAGTAGATATGAAAAGGTATTTTCTCCTTTCCACATAAACTTGTTAATTTGGTGTTACTGCAAAAATCCCAGCTAACATGAGGCCAATTAATTTTTGAAAATTATTCAGGTTTACAAGGATAAACCTATAATTTTAATGTCATATAGGTACAAGAGCCAGATCAAGAAGGCGGCTTCCATTTAGGAGCTCAGTCTACACACGCACAAAAATAAAATATCAGAACAATAACATCTATTGGACATCATATTTATTTTTACATAAACGACAAAGTGCTAGTATCTGTCTCTCCACAAGGATGTGTTTATTCCTCTGCCAGTTTCATGACCAGCTAATAATCTCGTTGTCAATATTCTACTACTCAACTTTCTGAAATACAGCTTTACTTCATGTCTTTTATGTGTTTTCACATACATACATACATGAAATGACATTTTAACTCGGCAGATACCTTTTTACTGTTCAACCCATACTCAAATGGAGCTCTCCTGCTAAACAGGCACTTAAAAAAATACATTTAAAAAAAAAAACCAAACCCCAAATATTCTGTTTATTTCACAAAAAATGGGAACTGAAGATGACAGTACCTCTGCCCAAGTTTCCCAGGAGAAACAGTTGAAGATCGAGTTGATGAGAGTAATTTGAAAGTAACTCAAGAAAAAACTTTTACTTGTTCAAACTTGTGACACACTTCTTGTTCCAGAAGTGCCACTGGCCTGAACAAGGTCACTCGAGATGTACTTTTAGGACCCTGAAGCAACTGAAGTGACTGGTCCCAGTAAATGCCTTCAAACTTTGGTTTGTTTTGTCAACACACACCGGAAGATTTTAAGGATTAGATTTTGTATCTTATGAGCATACATAGGTTTCAGACCGGGCCAGATATCAGTAATGTAGAGAGCCAATGCACAACCTAGTCTGTAAATCTTTAGCTTAGGTACAATATTGTCAAATCTAAGGATCTTCATTTCAAGCAACACCGTGTCAGTAGACAACTCTATATAAACCAGGCAGCATTTCACAGTGTTTCTGCAGTAATTCACTGTTTCAGTACTATTGGTCAGTTAGTAATTTTAGAAGACAAGTTTATAAAAGCCCAAAGTCTAAAATTAAAACTATCCCAGCTTGTTAGACATTTAAGACAGGATCACTGTCCTACTTGACATTTAAGTCATGAATTCTGTGCTTTATCCAGCATTTGGAAAGGCTTAGTTGACTCCTTCCAAACTCATCAGACAGGCTCTGGGAAATGGAAGGTGAGATCGTGGGAAAAATGTAATATGAAAAAATACTGGAACGAATTCGTGGCCGCTACAAGTTCATGACTATCACTACCCTGCACACCAGAGCCTCTCAAAGCCTCCTGGGGTATGACTCGCAGAGATATGACTTTGCATCACACACAAATATGTACGTACATATACGCATGTGCATGCACACAGTTAGGGAGTTCACATTACTATGAAATAGAGCTAGGGAAAGCAATTACTTTAAGAAAAATAATGGGGTACTCGCCAGCAAAGTAACAGTTTCAAAAGTGTCTAGAAAATGAACCAAAGCTCTTATTGTTAGAGAACTATTGACTCCAGGTTTGAAAAAGTGACCTCAAGTGAGCAATGATGCACTTAGCCTAGAACTTGCAGCCACTGTATTTCACTCTAAATTGAATTGCCAATCCACAGTGCAATCTTCTTCTACTATAAACTCACATCTTTGGGGCAAGTATACAGAAAAATACTACATACTGGCTGCATTATTCCAAGGGAAACTAAATTCCTCTGGAAATGGAAAATATGTCCACATTACAGAACTTAAGCATCCCCATGGGTATTTATTTATACAGGGTTAGTGTGGTTTTTTTTTCTTTTTCTTTTTAAGGGCACCTAGTGACAACTTCATGTTGACATTTTTCCTACGAACAGTTCATAAGCATGCAAATAACTGAAAGCATATGGCCCTGCTAAAAGCATTTAGGTACGTATAGCCTACAGACCCATACTGAAAACCATGTAATAGACATTTTACACCTCACACACTTATGCACAGTGATCAGATCCAGCATTCTCCCCATACTAAAAGTGGTCTTTTTGGTAAATTAGGCTGTCAATTTAGCATGATTTATAATATCACCAATGTCAATGGTTTGCAAACATAAATAATTGACACATGCTGTGAAATACTTACATCCACTAAGTCTTCTTCACTACAATCAAGTTATTTTCCAGGACAGCGTTTAATCTTCTTACTAAATAAAAGAAAGCAGCAATTAAAAATATACTCATATGCATGAAGCTATGCTTAATCACCTTAAATTTATGAACTTTAAAATATTGATTTAAGATCGTCTATAGTGTCCCATAAACTTGTAGTTTATTTATATATAGTCAATTTTATTACATTTTAAACACAACTTTAGCACATCATAACTTTCAATCCTGAGGCTAAATGGGGCAATGTTCTGTATTTCAATAGCTGCTCGGATAATAAATCAGATGGACAGTTGCTCACAGATGTACAACTAATTACTGAAGAACTGAGAGCTCAACTGATATATTACCAGAAAGAATGCCTGGCATTACAGATGGGGTATTGTATGATTTGGCACTCCTCTAGCTAGAGCTTGAACATGCTCTTATCAATGGCAGTACTCAGCACCTCCCACGATCAAACATTTAAGAATGGAAGAGGCAGTGTCTGTCCCTCTAGGGCAGGATAAAATACCATCTGATATTGTTTAACATCACTGTATGTGCCAAGAAGTGATAAAAAAGGGTTCATGCAGATTGTTCAACACGAACCTGAAAATGGCAACTGTCCTCGAAAAAAACATCCCAGTCAGTAGACGTAGCGAGTGCTGAATGCCCCAACCTGTTTCTTACACACAGTTATTTCTCAGTTACTTTTTAGCAAAGCACACGATGTCCACTCAAACAGTTTTCAGCAAATGCCGATGCAGGCACTAAAAGATCACCGCATGGCAGTCCCCAAGGGAGAGAGACCCCAACACCTGGCAAAATCCACCACCTTTTCTGCAAAGCCATCTCATCTCAGCTGAACCTGACTTTGAGACTTGCATAACACTGGCTCTCCAGCGAGATAAGACACAAATATCAGCAGGGCTTTTATTTTCCCTACGTGTTCCTTGAAGCTGCCCAGTACTAAACCAAGTTTATTTTGTTAATGTTCAATGGGATTTAATTTCTTGTTTGGATTCCCCACATCTAGTTGCTGTGGTAACATGTTCTTTAAGACTACATACATTCATCTCTTCCCAGGGAAAGGCTGTTTGAGGGAACATGGACCCTCACCGGGTGGAGGATGAACATGGATACTTGGCAAAATCGTGAGATGAGGAACATGGGAGAAGAGCTGGGTGAGATATTTAGACCACAGCTGCATGATACGGCCTAACTGGAGAGTGCAGGCTTGGACTGGGAGTGAGCAAAGTCGTAGGAGGGGAGCGTAAACAAAGCAGCCAAACCAAGAGACAGACAGAGAAAAATATTAGACTTCAGAACCAAGGGAAAGGGCAGATTTCTTTCTTTGTCTTACTGACAAAGGGAAAAACAGACCTGGTGCAACTTAAGCGTATAAAGGAAAAGGAAATACAGAAGTAAAAGGAAGTGCAAAGGGATGTGAAAGATCATGATACTGTCAACAACAGCCAAGAAGGAAGGAGCTAGAGGTAGTCAGCAAGGAAACAAGACTGCATCCTGCTGAGGAGTTCCCTTTATACATCCATGTTGCCTCTCTCCCTTAGAGCATTTTTGCAAGCATTGCTGAACGGTGATTTAGGCACATCTTAGACAGTTGTTTCACATCTCAACTTCGCAGATGCAACAACTGAGGTGCGTGGAAAATAGTATTTGGCTGAGCCTAGAAAAAGAACTGTCAGCCCTGACTGTTGTGTCCGGCCAGTTATATCCCCAGTAATAAAGGTATGGCCCTCCTAATAACATCAGAAATTTATTTATTGGGCAAACAGGTTCAACCATAGCCAGGAACTGGTAGAGAGTCATCAGACTACTTATGTGTCAGTTCTCACATGGGTAGACCAGGCATTTTAGTCTGTAGTTGGTATCAGCTGTGCCAGAGAATGATGCCACCAAACTGCACTCAATTTTCTGTGTTACAAAATAGGAAGCCTTTTTCATAAGAGGCTTGGGACACGAGCCAGAAATCTCACTCACTGTCTTCCTATTTATTCAGACTGAGTCATCAGATTTTCCAGGTTTCTCCACTCAAATGGCACGCTGCTTTGGCTAGGTTTAGATGGACACAGGTGGTACCATCTGCCGCAAGGCTTCCTGGTTTTGTTTGCTTTTGTTTTTTCCTTTTACCTCCTGCTCGTAGCACAACAGCTCTTTTTCAGTATCTTGCACTGGAACACCACAAGCAACTGGTCTTTCATGGTATGGGTTTGACTAGCTGGCCAGTCAAAATGGACTGCTTGAACTAAAGGAACTAAAATACACATTGCTATCACAGGTCTGACAGCTGGAGGCTCTTGCAGGCTGACCTGAAGTTAAAAGTATTCAGATGACATAGGGGATTTGTTCTTCAAAGCTGACAGAAACCATGAGCGCAAAGAGAGCAAGTGGGTAGGGGGATGCTCACACAAGCTAACTTCAGTCTAACAAGGTTATCTTCCTGTTTGTTCCCTCTCCACTGGGTTGACAGAGAGGGCCCTGCTACGGATCACCTTCTGGAGGAGGAATCAGTCTTCCCTGAGCTGCTTTTTGGAGGAGGCTTCCTCTCCCATCCATAACCCACAGAGGACACAAGGGAGATTACTGCCATTAGACTGACTACATTGAGCTCTTATCCTGTCCAAACCCCAATCTGAATGCACATAACTGCTCCTGCTTTTCATATGACACAATTTCTGCCTTTCAAATTGAAATACTCCTTTTGGACGGAAGGACAAAGACCACCATGGACGTGTCATGCAGTTAAAACCATCAGGACAGGCCAATAACCCAGCAGAGAGAGGACAACCGTAAATAACCTCCCCATCCTGCAAGCACTCTCTCCCTCACCAGGCAGCTGCGCCTCTCTATTTAGGGTGAATGTCTCAGATACCATAATTTCAAAAAGATGATAAACTCAGGCTGATTGGTTGTGACCGAGTGCAAAATTTTGCTAGTGGATAATGCGCTGCCCCCGTGCTGCAGCTGCCGGGGGAATCGTGACTCCCGAAAGCTGCAAGGAACAAAGCGCAGCACTCTTCCTGCGGTGCATAAACCCCATGCTGCTATAACGTAGGAGTAAAGACATATTGAGGGCTTTTTTAAAATTTTTTTTGTTTGCTTCTAGAGCTAAAAACAGATCATAAACCACATTTCTTTGAGGCAGGCTTTTGTTTGTTTGTTAGAAAGGGCAGGCACTGGGTCAGGGATAGAAAGTTGTACTATCCGGTTCCCAGACACAGACCTTATTCCCCTGAGCCTTCAGCTATATGTAACACATGGAGCAGATACTTTTCATATAGACATATATACGCCCATGGAACTTTTATTCAGCTGTTGAGCTAACAAGCATGGTGCACTCGATAGGACGGAGCATGTAGGATAACACTACATACTGCTTTCTTGAGTTTAATTTTGAAAACATATCTTCACATTTCAGTGCTGGGAAGGCTACGTTACAACACTGAGATCATGCCCATATGGAACCATAATATAGAATTTACTATTAAAAACTTTAGGGTGACAACAAATGTCAGCTTAAGACTCTAACTGCAGTGTATTTACATCTCTAACTTTGTATGACACTTCGACACTCCAATATCTGGCCAATGGTGTATCTTCCCTTACCTTCAGCTCTCCAGCTTACGTTGCTTTTGGTCATCTCCACTCTGCCCTCTCCACCCCCTTGACCTCAGAGACACCCACTCCACTTCTAGCTCATGAACTCCAGAGTTTTATTACTGACTTCCTTTCTGTCTCCTCCACTTGGCTACCTTGGGCTTAGTATCCTCCTTGTCTTGAAGCTGCTCAACACAGCTCAACCTTCAACACACTGGAATCTGATACTGCTTAAACTCTTTTTTTTTTTTTTTTTGCTTTGGTTTCCAGTCAATCCCACATACTCTTGACCTTGATTTTATGCACTATGAAAAGACCTTGACCAACTCTGCGCAAAAATTAACAGAATATTAAAATAATAATGGAAGTGTTTAATATTGCTGGATATACCTCAAAAGAACAACTGCTTTAACTCAGCCCTTTCATTTTGCTCTTCCTGTAGTTTGTGGCACAGAAAGAACAAAAAATTTAAAATTAAAAAAAAAAAAAAAGAGAGGAAAAAAATCCACACATGCTGGAGTTTTTTGTTCTTAAAATTTAAGTGTCTCAGACCAAAATCTGAGTTTTACAGATAAAGTATAAGAACGAAGACCAGCATAACCCAAAACTGAAACCCAGTAATTTGTACTCCATTACCCTTTCTGAATATCCTTCACTTTATTATAAGGAGACCAAATATCTTATCTCTTTGTGGACTCCTCAAGAGAGATTTCTTAACTACAGAATTAAACACACTAACCACACAGTACTTCTTTTTCTGCTGTCCCTTCTGACCAGTTTAGAAATCCTACCTGCTCTTTCAACAGTATTTCACCGCAAAGATCAAACTGTAAGAATGGCTACCCCATGAACTGCCAACAGGCTGAGATCCAGCATCTCACATATTAGAGCAAGAATTGAAGCAAGCATCAGTGGAGGAGTGGAACGTAGCACTTTTTCCAGCCTCTTCAGATCATCATTTATCAAACCTTACAACTGATATTGGACAAAAGTGTTCCCTGCCTTAGCACTCACATAAGGTAAGAGGGCTCCTCTGACCAGCAAGGTGCTGAGCCAGCACTGAATGTTGATCCATACTTGTCAAGCTCCCTGGTCACTCGGCATAAGGATTTAATCCTGTGCAAAGCAATGGAGAAGCAACCCCAATTTCTCAAAAGCTATTTGAGAAATTCTTAGCCCTTACTCCTTCGCCTTCCAACACCGTATTTAGCTTGGTAACTTTATGATAGTAAGGATAACAAGACATCATACCCATAAGTTTTAAGCCTTTGCAGAAAAAGATACTTTAGAAAGATCCTCTACTATGAGGCATAAACATGATGCCTGACAGTGAGCTGTAATACAAAGAATTTTACTGGCACACACTTGGGATGGCCAGTATAACTCGTGTTATTTTTGGTTTCAAATTAACACCACTGTTCTAAGTTCATACCATAAAAGCCATGCTACACAGTAATTTTAACTGTATTAGTTACCTGTGAATGCTAAAATAGCAAACAGGAGAGGCAGACTTTTAGCACAGTAATGGTTGTACATTTTTTTGGTCATGAAAATGAAACTTTAGAAATTGGGATGTAAAAATGAACTCTTTAGTTTAAGCACACCTGCAGTGACCCTGGCTAGTCTATGTGACAAGCTCAACACCATATGCAAGTCAGAGATGATCAGAATTTTTCTAAGTGTTAGATGAACCAATATACATTGGAGGTATCTCCATATAGTTATTTTTTTATCTCCAACTCGAGTCCCAGGGAGTTAAGGTGATAAATTCAAAATCATAAACAAAACAGTCTATGCCCATGACTTTTCAAATGCCATTTGGCAAATTGTTTCAAAATGAATCCTGTGAGAAGTAACTTATGTCACAGTATAGGAGGTTTATGTATGCTGGTGTAGGTGTCTCATCAGACCTGGCAGTTTCTCCGTACGGAGTACAGCCAAAGGAAGAAGGTAGGCTCTTCCAGAAGGCAATAGAAACTGGATTTCTTTCTCTTACTGTTGGCTAGAGAGGCATCCCAGTTGCTCATGTTAGGAGTCTGATTTGTTAAAGCGAATATCCTCACTGTATGATGGAGTAACATCTTAATTTGTGCCCTCTGGCTAAAAAAGATTCAGAAGTTAGTGAAACTCATCATCTTTGATATACTCTGCATAAACATAAGAGAGACAGTAAAGAACCTCTCTTCAGTAGCTTAGCAGGGTCTTTTCAGTCCTTAAGATGACCCCATGCAGACTTTCAACAGCCGTCTTCTTAGCCTTTTCATCAAGCACTTTGCTTTCCCCACATCTGTCAGGAGACCAGAGTAGACTTCTCAGACAGCTGCCACGGCAGATCTTTAATTTCTAACCCACACACCTTCCCAAGTAACAAAGGCTGCCTGCAAGCAGGAACCCAGTCTCCGACTATTAAGTAAACACTTGCCACTTAGATTCCAGCTGAAGGTTAATCATCAAGTAGTTTACATACCACGTGCTACTTGGGAGACCAAAGGTGAAATCCTACGGTCACTGAAGTGAGACTTTCCGCAAGGCCAGAATTGCTGTCCTGAATGCATATGTGTGTGTTAATGTGTTCACATGGGAAAAGGCTACAGGGCCAACCAACACACTCTCATGCAAAGCCAGAAACCACTCACACTTCCACTTGGATGGCCCTGTGTATTTAACTAGCCTTGCTCAGATAAAATACATTTATACGTATCTGCCTTCGAGGAGCACACCATGCACAAGGTCCCAAACAGACAAGCCTTTATTGTCCAAGGGGCAGAGTGCACAATAAATTCAAACACTCTTTGTGCTTACTGTTACTCTCTTGGCTGACTTTAGACAGCACTTTTTCGGCACGTGAGGATACTGAATTCTTCTCTGAAGCCTCCCCCCTTGTTCTGACAGCAAACGGGGCCAAGGCCAGCTGCTGTGACACACTGCTTCCATGCAAGGGACCTATTCGTGCAACCCGGTGGTCTCCCAGCAATGCAAGATGCTCCCCACCTCACAAACTTCACCTAGCACAGGCGACAGGATAGAAACCACTGCTACACAGCAGAACAAAGTTTACTCTTAGTTTTCCAGGTATCCAACATAATACTGGCACAGCCAAGTTTTTAAATGACCCAAAATTCAAAATTACCCAAAGCTCCCAAGTTCAGTTTTCCCTTCACTTTCCTATTCCTTCAAAGTCATAAAATGATATTGCTGTTTCCCTCTGTTCTCAATTCTCAGATAATCCTCTTTTCTTTTTTCTTTTTTTTTTTTTTCTTTTTTTCCCTTCAGCTTCTGAGGGCCAGGGAAGAAAAGAGACATAGAGAGAGGCATACCGGAAAATGAAGCAGACTGCCATCTATGTTTGTGCTGACTGCAAAAAACAGTATAAACACAGATGAGTTAGACTAGTTTGCAGTCACCAGCAGTTTTCAAAGTACTGAAATAGCTCAATCATTTCAAAATACCATTAAGTATTTCACTGACAAGAATTATTAGGAATCTCGTGTTATTCTTGTGATGTGCAGACTTACAGGTAGCTCTGCGCTCACCATAACATATTCTACAGCTGCTGCTTTGGGTTAAAACAATCCCAGCAACACCAGCTACCCCCCTTCACAAAACACAGCTGTTAACTACTCACTGAAGAACACCAAAATTCACCAAAATTGTTCTACAACCATTACTGTTCAATCAAGGTAAATTGTGCGACATCCAAGGACAACGCTTCAGAGCCTCCCACCTCAAAAAAGAAAATCAGTATCTGCTATATTACATTCCCCCTTTCATCTTCATGTCGTTGAAGGCATTCCACAGGCAGTTTTATTTCTGAGAGAGCTGATTTTTGATCGATCTGCTCTGGCCTGGATTTGAAATAGGATACTACATGAAATTGGATCCTGGGAGCCTCAAACATGTCCAGGCTTGCACAGGAGCTTAAACAAAAATACGGGTTTTTTTTAAACACAGGGTACTAGTAAAACTGATTTTAAAATGCCCTCCATTTCTCTCGACTGGAAGTAATATATTACTGCTATAAAGTCTTTTATATCAAGCTCTTGAAATTCTTTATTATTTATACAATGCCATTGGTGCACACCTTGCCTTAGAAAGATGCATTTTAATAGTCGACCAAAGCGATCCAAACCGCCAAGGTAATTAAGACTGCTTTAAAATTGGCTTCACTACCTTTCCCCATACATCTGCCAAGCTACGACCCAGTCCTGCAGTCTCTTCATCATGTAGTCAGTAGGAGCACTCGCACAAGAATTTGAAGGTTTACTCCCTGAATTGCCAAATGCAGCCTGCCTTAGTGGAAAAGTGAGCAGGCATGACAGTGGGAGCATGAAAAAGGAGAGGGAAAAATGCTCAGTGTAGGAAGGTAAAAGGCAGAAAAGATTGTTAAATGGGGAATGTGGCACGGATGAGAGAGAATAAGTGACATAAGGAGACAGGAGCAAAGGATGGTGTGGAAAAAAAAGAGGAAAAGAGTAGAAGGATGGAGAGCTTATCCTGAACACTGGAGGGCTTTAAATGCATTTGCAAGACATTGAATAGAGAAGAAAGTGCAGGAGGAACAGGTAGATACAGCAAATTGGAGTGGAGAGCTAAAAGCTTTAGTTTTAATTTTGATTTAAAAAGTAAAAATTACCCAAGGTTCACTTCCCAGTCCTTTTTTGTCCCCCACTGGGATGCTAGTCGCTGTGGAGCAGAGTACGGGACACTGTGAGGACTCCTGGCATGGTGAGTTAGGCAAGCCTTGCCAGAACCCAGGCAGAAGGACTGAGGAAGTTTTGGGTGTCTCCTTTGATTGCGATTGATTTTTCCCAGGATAGCCCACTGCACTCCAAATTTTGTTTCTTTTGCTTGTTTCTAAAAGTGTAAAAAGGAATCACTGCAAAGCCTGGTTTGAAGCTTGAGTGAAATTTCATCTTCCCCACTGAGAAATATGTAAAAATCAGAACCTTCTCATTAATACAACAGTGGCCTGGCTGTGCCTCTTGCTGGCCAGATCAGAAAGCGTCACAGCAATCCAAGTTTAAATACCAGGGATGTCTCATTTGTCCATCAAAACCAAGGAACAAGGCAACTCTGCCTAATTATCAGCAATATAAGAACACTGCCCTCCTTCAAATCAGGCAGAAGGGCTCTTCTCATTTTCAGTGCCTCTCAGGGAATCAGCCTGATCCACCCCCCACCCCTCCTTGCTTCCTCCCTGAGCTGTCTTCCTAATCTGGAATCCTTCAGAGCTGGGAACCGGACCCCCTGCCTTGATTCCCATCATCTGCACCGATTTATGTTAGCAAGCCAGGCCAGCTGGCCGCCTGCACACCCAAGGAGCCCATACACTCTGATACTGTGCCTTTTTTGAAAAAAAACAAAAAAAACAAAAAACCCCACCCCACCCCACCCCCAAAAAAACAAAAAACCAACCCCCCAAAAACAAACAAACCACAAAACCAAACCCAAAAATGCGCAGCAGTCCAGCAGAGCTTTGCCTGCCAGGTTAAAACCTGCTCCCTGCCCTGTAAGCTTAACCCACCTGGTGCTGCTGAGCACAGATACTTATAGAATCACAGAATAGTTTGGGTTGGAAGGGATCTTTAAAGATCACCTAGTCCAATCCCCCTGCAACGAGCAGGGACATTTTCAATAAGATCAGGTTGCTCCGAGCCCCGTCCAACCTGACCTTGAATGTTTCAAGGGATGGGACATCTACCACCTCTCTGGGCAGTCTGTACCAGTGTTTCACTACCCTCATTGTAAAAAATTTCTTCCTTATATCTAATTTATATCTTCCCTCTTTTAGTTTAAATCCATTACCCCTTGGTGTAGCTGCTTCTCTGGTGGGTGAGCCCCTCTTCTGCAAATAATTCAAAGGTATTTCAAAGCTGGGGGAAGGGTGAAGCCTTATTGTTTCTGCTTCATTAGGAAAGATACATATGTTGGGTGTTTTTTTTTTTTTTAAAAAGAAACCATTCCAAACTGCGATAGGAGCTGGGCTTGGGCTGATACTGCCCTATCTTGCAGAGCAAGTCACAGCAGGTTCTGTAATCGCGGGCTCTGCAAACACTGATTTTGCCCCCCCCTCCATAAAACCTTAACTCGCCTGGAGCTCCCGAGTAGAGGACACCCGCATTCACAGCTGCTGGCATCCACAGGGACTGGCTGGGCAAAAACCCAGCTGATATGGTGGTCCAACCAACTTCAGTCCTTCCCTACTGAACAACCTGCTCTTCTTTTGGTTTTTCTTTTTTTGTGTGTATTTTTTTCCACGAAACCTCTTTCTTTCATGTTTACACGAGGCATGAGCTACGGGAAAAAGCGCTTGTTGTTCAGTTCAAGCACTTTTTTTTTTCCACCAGCGGAGGAAACCGCGTTTGGATCCACACGAAGGGAAAGGCAATATTTATAAAGGAAGTTCCCACACTTCCTCTTCAAACAAATCACTCCTGGCTGGGTTTGCAATTACAGCCCTATCGTAAAGAGGAGGGGGGGTTAAAAAGCATCGAGCATATTATTTCCTTTTAAAGTCACTTGCCTCTGAAAAGGCAGCTTCCAGAGAGGAAAGAGTTAAGCACTCGGGACAAACTGTCAAGTTTTCAGTAACTAATTTACTCTTCCTGTAGGCCTGGAGGAAATCCACAGCCGCCGCAAATATTCCTTGCTTGCTTCAATACTACTCTTTGTGAAATGGATTTTAATGGCCAAGCAAAGCGATCCAAACCGCAGATGTAATTAAAGCTGCTGAAACCGGCTCCAGGAAAAGCTGGGAAGAAGCACCCCGTGCCCCGTCTGGGGGCAGCCGCCACGGCGCAGGCTGGTGGTGACACCGGGAGGCCTCGGCCTCATCACGACACGCCATGTCGCTGCCAGTGGGACAGACCCTGGCTTGCTGGGAGGGCGACAGGGGTGTTAAAGGATGGAGATGTGAGGCAGGAGATGGAGGGAGAGCCAGCAGCTCCCTGTGCTGCCGGCGAACCAGGCAAGCTCGTGCGGGACCTCTGCAGAGGGGATGCTGCTCCGGTCTGGAGGAGCATTTGCGCTCACCCTGTTCCCATCCTATGCCCTGCTCCCTCGGTTATAAAGCTCTGCCACCGCAAGCCCGCTTGTTTGTAATGCCGCAGTGTTGAAAACCTCTCTCATCCATGGGAAAAGTGTATTTGACAAGCTATATTTCCTTCCACACACAGCAGTTAAAGTCTGCAACAGTAGTGTAGGAAGCAGAGAGATTTTTCTGACAATTCACGGTAAATCAGCTTCCTATTTTGAACTGACATACCTTAATTTCTTCTGCAGTGAGTCAAACCACTAGTCTGCCTGAAAGGTCAGTAGTCCCCTGGTATGGAAACCTCTATTAGATCCATACCCAGCAAAGGAAGAATAAAGTTTTCCCGAAACTCCTATGCAAAGCGTGGGAGGATGGAAAATAAGATCAGCATACCTTGCTGAAAATAGTTCTTGAGATAAAAGATGTGATTGCTTTGGCACTAACTTCTCCCTCCTCCTTCCCTCCCCTCCTCAGCCACGCTGAGGTGTGGAAGGCTTAGGAAACTCCCTGTCCCTACTCTGCATTTTTTTTCATGTTTAATTTTAGATTAGAACACAATTGGATTTGGACTTGATTAACTTTTCATCCAAAGAAAATCCCACACCTTTTAGTTCCTAATTTCATTTGATAACAGCTGCAGAAAACTAACTCCATATTTTTGAAGCTCAATCATTGCCAAATTCTGTTTTCAAGCGCCAGCTGCCCAGAATAAGGCTAAAGAACTTCCCAAAACAATTATATTTAAATTATTAATTAAAACCACTTGGAATATTATGATTAAAATCAATTAGTTTATGCAAAGAGATCTACAAACCCGAAACAGAGTTACAGTGAAAGAAATTCATCGGCTGATGAATAATTAATACAGCTCTTCATTTGTTTCACCTCGTGCGCCAAGTAGCACAAAAGAAAAGTCATTAATACGAGTGGATGGCAGAGCTAACAGAGATCATTACACATTTATAATCACTAAACTGTTTAAGTGGAAAGTTTGCAGAGAAAAAAAACCAACAACCCTGCAATATTAGGTTCAGAACAAACTAAACCCCACAATTTTGTCCATCTGGATGAAAAAACAGAGGAAAGAAAAGAAAAACAGAGCTGCCTCTTGGGCTTGTTTGCTGTAGGTAAGCAGCACGATCTGTCGTCAGCTGTAAGAAGCAAGGTGCTTCTCCGAAACCTCTGTCTTCAGACCTGCAAGTACGATTCATGAAAGCAGCTGGCCTGACTGCCCTCCCGTTTCTGAAAGCAAAACACCACGGCTTGGCCAATTACCTCCACGTGCTTACCATGAAGGCATTTGCTTTTATATCCATGCACGCACTTTTTCCTCTCAGCCACCAAAAGAAGCATTTTTCTAGTCTGACATGCTACAGGTCCCTTGGCAAAGCACATTTCTGCTTTAAAAAAAACAGTGGGTTTTGGTAAACAATGTGCAGATTTCCTGGGGATTACCAAAACTACATACCTCTTGTTAAACAGTGCTCCAGTGACATAAGATGATGTCAATGGAAGAACAGCGTAAATCATTCATTGCTACACAACTAAAAACTTAGTATGTGTTAATTTATAACATTCCTTAACTCAATTATTTGGGTTGGTGTGGGTGAGAATCAGTGGGGTAAAACACAAGCAGTTGCTGTCATGTCATTGGTATGATGCTACTCCGCTTTCATCGTACTTAACCATTTCTCTCCAGCTAAACCTTTACACCATTTCAAAGAAAAAGTTGGATTTGTACATGTTTGTTTTTATTTTCAAAAGGACTCATACCCAAAGAAATGTCAGAGATTAAAAAAGTACCTGTGGTGGCAGAACATTCATTGCCTTTTTAACACTGAATTACAGCAGAGAAGTTAAGAAATGAGGTAGGTGTTTTATCAAAGAGCTTCCTGCATGCTCTATTACCAGCTCCTCTGCTGGAGGCAACAACGGGGATATTTTCACACTGTGAAAACACTGACTTTGCAACACATTTCTGCTCCAAATGGGAGGGTCACCTGCCTGCCTCAATACACAACATGCCTTCCTTCTCCTTCCCTCATTACGCTACTCTCGCTCCCGTTTTTTTTTTTTGGTGCTTTTCCCCATAGCCTTCTCTATGTCCCGCTTGCTGAAAACAGGGAGTGCAGTCAGTAACATTAGACTTGAACTTTCTACCTCCTGACATTAGCGGACTCAAAAAACTAGACAAAACAAGCCGTCCCATTTCTAGACATTGTCTGTGCACTGATCTCAGAATCCAAACCCTTTCTGGTCACGAATGATAAATGATGCGACTTCCTCCATGATAAACGATGCAACTTTCTCCAAACAAAGCTTAGCCAACTGTGTGGCGCAAAGCCTGCCTTGCCTTGCCTGGGACTGTCTCGTACATGGATAAAGAACAGCCATGAAACTCATCTTCCATTCTGAGGGCAACTGTGGCTCTGCACAGAGAGTCCCAGAAGCAGCATACCATTTGCCTACTATTGTTTTATGCCTAATCACCAATGCCTCTCGGCTAATACAGAAGCGGTTTGTTGCTGCTAAACTGGGAGTATCTGCCCCACATCGCAGGGCACGGTGCGGACAGCCTTAGCGAAACAAGGCTCCGGTTCACACCCAGCGTGAGCAGCCAGACCCAGCCTGCCCCGATGCTCCCAGGGTGGCCGGTTCCCAAGGCCAGTCGCTCACCAGCAGCTGCGAGCGGGCTTATCTTTCACACCATTTAAAAATGGGAAATCACATTTATACAAGTCCAGCCTCCCAGGTTAGCTTCGTTTGTTTTGCTGAGAATGTGAAATCCATACAGTCTTGCCAGACGTGCCATTTGCAGGGCTGTGATAAAATCCTGATCTCTTTGCAAATAAGAGGTAAAATCCTGAGATGCACACAGTTTCACTCCTTGGATCTTCACACTTGATTCTCTCTTTACATAAAGGAAGCATCGCTGTCTCACAGGAATTCACTTTGCAGGGTGGGAAGTACCTCTTTGGGTACTGGAAATTAAGGATTTTCCATCCTGGGAATGACCCACCTTCCTTACAGCACCTCTGCTGACTTTTGCACTCTTCCCAATTCTACGCCTTCTACCAACATGAACTGCCACCAACCCGTTAGCACATACTTTTCATATCTTTTGAACAGATGGAAGTTTTGGGATGAATTACACTTGGTTTCACAGTCATCCCAATCCCAGGAACAGTGTTATCACCACAGACAAAAGAGCCCACAGATCTGCTTCATGCGCCCATAAAGGTTTGTTCTGCCTTTGCACTGATAAAGTACTTAACGGGCAACACTGTGGCTTAAATATTCCCCAAACAAGGGAAACTTTTTAAAGGGCAGCAGTAGCTCACTCCCTTTAAGGGAAAAATGATGTTTTGACTGAGAAATGCCCTCTACTCCACTGTGTTTGGGCCTCTGTGGCTACAGAGATGCACGCAGGAAGCATGAACTGGAAGAAATGCCAGAAAGGCGATGCTGTGGTCTTACTGGCATGAAACCTATTACTTTTGTAGCCTATGTCGAAAAAGCACTTGACATACTATGGTCTGGAACATGCCTGTATAGCCTATGATCATAAACTGGCCAATTTTGATTGCTGGGTGTAGGCGGTAACCAAGTAACTAGAAACAAGTAGTTTTGTCTCTAATTGCGGAGTCTTATAGTGCGAAGAGATCCTGGGTGAATGTGATGGTTTTTCCCCCTCTGTAAAGAAGTTGCAGCTTTTCTCGGTAGTTCTCTGCAGAAATAGCATGCTACGACCCTGCTCGTGATGCAGCCTTGCGCCGTAGGGGACAGAGCACGCCATGGCAAAGCCGTCTCTAATTGGCACGCCTATCTGCCGATCTCACCTCTGAACTCACAGAACAAAAGAAAGCATTAATCCACATCTTCAAGAATTCAATAGTCGTTTAAGCAGAAGGTCAGGTACCTAATGGGCTGTCAAGTTCAGGCTGTCTATCCGCCCATCTTCCCGGCTTCCCAAGTTCCCAGGCCTTGACTGACGGTCCTCGGCAGCTGGGGACTTTGTTTTCCTGCCAAAGCACTATGATGGCCGGAGCACAGGCGACTGCTCTGCAAATTGAAGTTGGGATGACATATTCTGGCTTCATTGAAGAAGAGAGGGGGGGAAAAAAAAGCAGCCATGAAAAGCTACACAGCAAGGCCTGAGAAATATATTAAGGATGCTATTTGTTCCTCTATCACTGGCACACTGTAACAGGATATAAATATGCTTTCAGATGTCTGCATTGTGCTTTTTGATCCAAACCTTATTATGATTGTAGTAGTTTTAGGATACCTCATAGCAAGGATAATTGTGTGTAAACACTGCGTGGCACCAATAAAGGTAGCTTGCACGGTTGTACACATTTTCCAGATATTTTTCAGTGCCACAGGTTACAGAGTGAGTTCAAAAACTACAGCTTGGAGTGCAGAAACATTGCTACAGCGCCCAGAAATTTCCAGGAGGTACACAAAGAGGAGGAAGCCTTTTCCAGATTCGTTGGGACACGGCCTGCTGCGCATACTTGCTTTTGAACACTCTCGTAAAACTGAAACATTTTTTTCCAAACAGATCACAGGTCACGTAAGCTTCCCAAGGGATATATTGGTTACAGATGTTTTCATGTAATAAAATATTCCACTCAACTGCAGTATTTCTAACTGATAATGCTAAAACTAAATTACCCTTGGCTAATGGTTATGTCCCCAATGTACTTCTTACCATGGTAAACACTGGCTCATTTGTTACCGTCTAGCCAACAGAATATTTAATTTTTTATAAGAGCACACCACAAAGACAATGTACTTCAAGTTTGCAAGAGCTGCAATGCAAGTTTGAACTTTTCAAAAATATATACTTGAAATTCATTTTTTGCATATTTGTGGAATAAATTATACCTCTAAGTTTCAGCATTATCATATCCATTTGCATTTAAAAGTTATCTCATTTTTAAAACATGAATAATTTTAATAATTTTCCAAGATTTCACTCTTAAACTTGGAATGATTAAAAAAAATATATATAAAAATCACTCCTTGATTGTCTGAATGGTACGGGGCTAATAATGAAACATTCAATTTGATTTCCTCCTGGCAGAGCTGTTAGGAAAGGAAAGGTCATTATGATGGTATCTCTAAAATGATCAAGTAGTTCAAAATAAAAATAAAAAAAAAGGGAAAAGGGGGAGGAGATTATTGTTTTCAAAATATGTTTACAATATAGCAGTAACAAGGATGGCTATGAAAAGGAAAAAAAGGAAAAAGAAACATAACTAGTCTTCTACTGTAAGAAGGAGCCTCCCTCAAACCAGGGAAGCTTGTGGTGTTGTACTGTACTGTGTCTCTATGAAAACTAACACCTCTGCATTTTTATTTAAAAGATTAGAGCACCAGGCTTGAAACATCCATTCCTCTTTGCTCTCCGTATTGGACGATCGGGATCACCCCTGCTCGGATTTCAAATACCGCCATTAAGAACAATAGAACAAAGTGACTCTTGATTCGATATCACTGTTTCTATGTTGATGCTTCAAGGATAAAGTCAACCCATTTTAATTAAGTTTTAGAAAGACTGGAAACGTAGCAGAAGCAGAGCATTCTCTGAGGAGCGAGACATAAGCTACTTTAGCACAACTGGCATTTTATCAAAAGTAGAACCTGTCTATTTTCAAGAAAATGTGGAAGTTAGTAAAACTTGGAAACAGGATGTTTTAGACTCGATCGAAAAAGCATTATTCTGCAAACTCTACAATGCCACAATCCAGGTATTCACTACTTTAATGCTAATGTTCAATGCTTAATGTCAGTAAAATACTGTATCCTTTCTGAGTTAACTGTAATCACCAACCTTGATAAGCAATTTTCGCAGCTATCAAACTCAAATGTACGCTTGTTCTTGGTAAAGTAAGGCAACATCACTTTGCAATCCTGTGATGATCAGAAGCACACTTTAAAGACTCGCTTGGGGGGAAAAATTGGAAGGAAGCATTCCCCCACCCCACCCCCCACCCCCACTTGAAAGACTAATTCTGTCTCCAGCACATCACTTGGGGAAAATTGTTGTTCAGCTCAATGGAGATGCTTCCTAGCTACAACAGGGGTGAATGTGACCTAAATGGCTATACAAAGTTTGGAAGAGATGGACTTTGCTTGGTTCCAAGCAATACACCAGGAAAGCTTTACCCAGCGGATGTTTTTATCATAGACTAGTCTGCCTATCACGCTACTTCTCATCGTCGTATTTGATTAGCTGCATATTTATTCCGGGGCCGATGCGGTAATTAAGATTGCCGGCATGTACGGGGGGCAATAATGCTTCTCTGATGGCTCTGGCATTCAGGAGGGAGGTCATGCAGCACATGAAACACTAAGCAACAGCACTGCTCTCACGGCTAAGGATAACATCCAGGCCAGGAATGAAGCGCTGCATTGTGACCAGGCACTCGGTTTCTGAAAAAAGTGCAATCCAGTTTTTCTAAGCGGACGCTCTCACACAGAAAACAAAAGCCCAATCTGCTGATATTTGAAAATTTTTAACTGCTTTAGCAGTTTTTAGGGTGGTGTGACTAAGCAGCAGTAAGAGCAGTGGTTGCTGTGCGTCAATGACTTGAAAACACACGACGAGCCTCGCAAACTCAAATGCTCCTTTCCTCTTCCCTTAAACAGCCTCTAGCATGGTAACTGCCAGCAATGTGCAGGCGTAAGTCCTTTGAGATCCGGCATACCGGGAAAAGGACCAGCTTTCTGGAATCAGAATCACCTGGACTCAGCAGCAGACCTGATGTGCCAGGGCTGCCCCCGGGAGCTGTGTTCCTGCCCGTCAGCAGGACGTCGCCCATCAAGCACCGGCTACCACAGTCTCTTCCACAACTTCCCCTTTTCCCTCGTTATTTTTGCTGCCTGCCACAAAAAAAACCCCTCAGCTAGCTGATATTACTCCCTGGGCAGCAAATCCCTCTATTTTCGTGCACGCATAATGCGGGTAACAGGCAAAAGCACAAATACAACAACCTTGAAGCTCACGTATGGGAGGGGGTGTGAGCAAAGCAGAACTCTTGAGAGATTCTGCAAGTCCTGACACACATACGAACAGACAGTTTGCAGGAGGAAAAATTATTATTTTGAATTCATTTTTGGTACGTTTTGCGATATCTTTGCCTTGCCCTGGTTGCGCAAGGATAACACCCAGAAAGCATAGCTAGCTAAGATGCCCAAGAGTGTCATTTGTCTGTTGCTCATCTGCCTCCCTTCCCTGGCCCCTTTATCTACACAGCCAATATCATATCCAAAACTGCACACTGGCTTCCCTGAATGTTTTACTTTTCAAATAAATGCCTAATTAACTCACCCTTTATTTTAAACTATCGTATGCAGCAAAATGCTCCAATTAAAAACGGAATGTCTACTAATTTAAGCCCAAAGGTTCTGTTGAGGCAAGTTTCACGAATCCTAAAAATAGAAAAGCATTCATAATTTTTTCCTCACTTTAATTAGGCTTTTTTTTTCCCCTCAAATTTAAATATCCCTCTGCAGTATCTTCAACTGCATTGCAGTAGTAGGAACCCCATGTGCAACACAAGAGCCGTAACAGGAAAGATGACTTGCCTTTTTACTTCTTCCACTCGGAGAGGAGTCTAAAGTGGAGGCATCCATCCCAGAAAACAGACGTGTTGCAATTACATAGGAGAGACTTCAGAAATATGGGACCCCCAGAACCAAATGCAACTTCTGGTTGATTTGTGTATAGAGAGATCTTGGTCCTTCTCTAATCTGTCGTCTTAAGTGAGGTGGAAGAAAATAGCATTGTGGCAGTCAAGGTGAAGGTGATGTGACTAATGGTACAGCACCCAGTCTAAGGGCAAGTCAGTTCAGAGTGAGCTGAAAAATATGCTCTGTGGGGCACTTTGAATGACATTACTTATAGCAGTTACAGAATGCAAGGTCACGGTTCTTCAAATACAGGTTAAACTTGTAAGGTGGTGAACTAATCTGGAAAGCAGTGATTTGAAGAATGACTTCAGGGCCACAGTGAGCCACAACTAAAACTCTGACAGGGATGCAGTGGCTAAGACGATTAATGAGATCTTTCAATACATGAACTAGGGGAAGACACAAAGCAGAAAACATCATTGTCGCGCTTCAGAGGAGCATTATTAGGAACAGATGAAGCTGAGGTTATCCAGGGCGATGAGGTAGTAAGCAAAACAATGCTAAGTGGTAGTCACGGACCTGCTGCCTGCTTTGCCTATGCTGGAGCCGAGCTTCCTCCTGTCACTGCTGGCAGAAGTGGGGATGGGAGGAGATGCAGGAACCAGCTCCTCCCAGCCCCAGCCACACTCTCTCTCTTCCCTCCCTCTTCCACAGTTGGGGTAGCAAGCCCAGATCTTCAGGGTGAACTCATTTTACCCTCAGTCCCGGAGCAGGAAAAAGTTTCTCTTACATTGCTTAGATGCCTGGGACTGGTTCTGTCACTTCATACAGCATTACTGAAATTGTTCCAAGCGTACATAGCCACGTCCGGCATCCACACTGCACAAAAGATGTTGACAAATTGGAAAGGATTCAAGATGGAGCTCAAGAAGGATTCAGAGTCAGGAAAAGATGCCCTAAAGCAAGAGCCAGAAGTAATTCAGTCTATTTAGTTTCACAAAGAGAAAGTTCAGAATGGCTTGATCACAGTCCATAAATACTTACATTAGTGAGAGACATTTAATAAAGGGCATAACAAGACACAGAGCTGAAAAATGGAACTTTGAGGCAAAATTCAGGCTAAAAACGAGGGGGAAGTGTTAGAAATGAATGCAATTAAGTCACTGGAACCTTTTACATTTGCACGCAGTAAATTTGCCGTCACCTAAAGTCTTTAAAAAAATTGAGATTGGATGTCTTTTTAAAATGATATTATCTAGCTCAAGCAGAACTTGCAGGCTGAGTGAAGCAGTGAATTTGTACAAGTGTATAATACTATAGCTGAGCAACCTAGATGATCATAATATTATAAAACCAATGAGCATATATTTATTTCTTGAGTGGGCCTACAAAATCCAATTTTCTCTCTACCTGCTTTAGATGAATACACCAGCTTTGCTGAACCCAATCTGAACTTCCAACTTCAGCCTTCTGCAGTAGAAGTGATACAGGTCCAGTTTCCTTCTCTTCAGACATGGTAAAGAAGCAACCCAAACGCCTGAGACTGAGCGCAAGTAAACGCAGTGAATTTGAAGACAAGACAATGTCTGTAAACTTTCAAGCAGCTCTCCTAATCTAGAAGCCTGAAAGCACTGGCATGCTTTCCAGGGGCATTTCCAAGCAACCTCGGATCATTCCAGCACGTGGGATTAGATAGAGGGCAGGTGCTTACCAGCTAGAGCCCCTTGACCCTGGCCAACCCAGTTATGCCAAGCAGGACAGCATGGGAGGTATCTTGTGTCTAAACACTTTTTGGCCACCAAACAGGTAAATAGTTTCACCAGGAGTGCACCACAGAAGAACTGGGCAAAGCAGGATAGCCGGGATATATCCAGGTTTAAGCTAGTTAAACCCGACACCTTTGAAATCCACTACAAAATTACTGCATACTTTAGTTTAGTAAATGTATTAACATCTCAGGAATGCTATTCTGCAATGGCAGCGTTTCCTAGCAGTCCATGAGCTTTAGGAATGATGCCTCTATGCAGACAGGAGACAGATTCAAAGAAGCCACTCTGGTTCAGCTCCTCTGCTGAATTGTTTGCAAATCCATAGCCTTTTCTTCTCTCTACCACCCTAAGAGGCATTTACTGTTTTTATGATCTCAGGATGGAAAAATATTAATCAGAAACAGCAGCAACAATTTCTTTTTCTTCTCAAATCTGTGTGGCATTAAGTATAATTACATAAATAACTGGAATGGCAGAAACAGACAATTGCTGGCTTTGTATGGGTATTGGAAAAGATTATACTGTTTTTATCATGTCTCTCAAATAATGGGTATCTTCCAAGTCTACTGTCAAGGAGACTGCTTGCCGCTTTAATGCTGATATGAAAATAATCTTGTAAAAATACTGAGAGAGGGTCTTTCCACATACTTTCCGCCAGGAAAGATTACTTAAATAAACCGTTTAACCTGCTATTGACCTAAAACCTAGTTACATAAATGTTTTTAAAATTACTTATCCATCTTGAGTAGATAAAAGTAATCTAGTGAACTCAAGGATAACATAGGAAGTCCCTTAATGATGGCTGCATTCTCTGCAGCCTCTATTAGCATATGGTTTTTCTGCTGGCAAAGCAGATACAAATGAACTGCAAGAACAGAGTCATAGCATAGCTCTTCCTCTTTGTAAAGGACTGGAAAGAGACAGATACACATAAAGGAAGAGTAAAAAAACGGCAAAGAGCTCTTACAAGGGGAACCTCAACTATCCCCCCCCCCCCCCCCCCCCCCCCATTTTTCCATTATAAACATTGCGATACTTTCTTTTAAAAACCAATAGTAAAAATTACAGAGGCCATATGGAAGTTGAATATGGAGGATGTGTCTACCAATACCTGAGCTAACGTCATTCCAAAGTCAATAAAAACAAGTGCATAAAATGCTTGCTCCAGATTGCTGAACAAATGCTCAAAACCAACTGAGACAAATTATATGCAATTCAGCATGGATGTGCTCGAGATACAAAGCGTTACAGGCATCCCACTGCAACATGGGCAAAGAGGACAGTGTGTTTATCAAGCCTAACGAAGGCTGTCCCACGAAGGCAAACAGCGGCTTCATCTACCAAAAGTCCCCGATCGTTAACATACTGCCTTTGTTGGCAGTGAGAGCCACCGCTCCACTCGGTGGTGTGTAATGAGAAGAGCCTCCTGGGCGTCTCGCTTCTCCTCCCATGCAATCAGGGCGGTGATGCCAGATGCAAGTTTGGAAGTCTTCAGCATTTCATCTGACAGCATAAATGTTATGTTTTTTCATGAACCGAACCAGTCATCTGCTCCACTGCACGCTTTTGCCACCTGCTTATATTGGGCACTTAGGATGGGACGCTTGCGTTTCAGCGACTGGAGCTGGCATGTACGTAAAGCTCTAGCTGCTATAGTATAATCCAAACCTTTGGGGTTTTTCTTTTGCCAAACAGATCACTCTTTCAGCATCCCCCTTCCTCACTTTAAGGAAACGGCACCTTTTCTACAGACCCAAACAACAGCCACGCGGCCCACAGCGGTGTGCTGAAAATGCTTAGCACGCTGTTAACATTGTCCATGCAACTCCAAAGGGCTGCAGCCACCCCAGGAGGTGTTTCCTGGCCAGATACCTGCCCAAATGCTGCAGCACTGAAGGCTGAGGCCTGATACATGCAGATCATTTTCCCTTCTACTTCCTTTGGGAGGATGGTATTTTTTTAAAAAAAACCCTCATTAATAAATTCATAATCTCACCAGCCACATATATTTCTGCCTCCTGAAGTGTTAAAAGAAAAAACAAACCAGCTCTTGATACTTCTGTCAATAAAGAGCACACTCAGGATCAAAGGAATAAAAATGCTAATTATGGTGCACTCTGTAACACCTCTCTCCTGAGCCAAGTGTTCTGATTAAGTTAACCATCGTGCTAATTATAATAGCGTTTAGCACAGCTGGGGCCAAAGAAAAGCCACCTTCTACCAGAGCATGGTTACCAGCCCCAGAACGAGATCAAGCATATTTATACTGTAATAGAAACTTGCCTACAATCCACAGCATAGTCACTGTTCATTTTAAATCCTCAAAACCATGTTCAGTTTCTTTTACCATTAAAAAAAAAAAATTGTGGGCATTTAAAAAAATGTTGGGTTTTTTTTTAATCATGAAAAAAAGTGCTGGATTCAGAGGCTTATTGCCCAGAAATTAAGTTATTGGTGCCTAAGGGAACGTACAGCAAGATAACACATCTTTGCAATTTAAAGGGGAGCCCACTCTTCTGCCTTTTCTCAGTCAGTACCACACGGCTGTGAAGTATGCCAGTGATGAGAGAGGAAGGCCACTGTAGTCCATACTTTCATTTAAAATGGAATGAAATAGCATGCAATTACTGGCAAAACCACTTGCCACATTTCAGCAACACATTTGGATGGAGAATGGGGGTGATAGTACTAGTGAAAAATGATGGTTGAGTCTAAATGAAAGTTAATCCTCCCCACCAATTCCATGGAGGGGAGACAAAGATAACAAATCAATAAATCCCTACAGCTCAGAAAATTGTATCTTCAGTGGATGCTTACAATCATTGTTGCACATAGCATAATTGGAAGAAAGGGATTTTTAAACGGTTATGTAGTTATAACCATATCTTCCATTCATCACTTCCCTCCTTGAAGAACTCATCAGTGTTTATTGGCAGTACCTTCCGGTGCACCTGGTTGAAGGATAAGCACTACTTTCCACGAAGGAGCTAAAAGGTAAGAAAATCACCTTCCCTTCATTATCACTTCTCAAAGTGGCTGTTTTGTACTTACTCAGCTTCCCGAGACTTTCAGTAGCAGCAGATGAGCAGGCTGGTTTTCAACATGAATTCAATAATTAACTCTGAATGAAACAAGTCATCTAAACACAATGATGCAACTAATGCTCCTGAGTAGATAGGCACTTTCCAAATTCCAGGCGTGTTCAAAGTACTGCTGTTTCACTGCACAGATTCAGCGATCACCGAGACCCTTGTTACGGGGCACCTTCCCATTCACTTCTCATGTATTGCATTGGCTCACGTAATTATACACACACACGTATATTAATAAATACAGTGCCATTTTATGTAAATTGATAATCTTAATCTAAATTCCTTACTGCTTTGATAGGCCGGTAAAGGTTTAAGTGGCTTTAATCCACTGTCTGGGCGAAGAGGCTTATTACTGCTCTGGTTTGAAAGGGAGAGAGGAGAGGTTCTTCAGAGGGAAACTCCAATATATTGTCTGAGCTGTTAGAGAAGGTCAAAACCCAGGAACTGCACCCCTTGAATGGGTGAAGACTACTAATATCCTGTTGCTGATATTATCAAGAAGACAAGTATCATGACACCATGTAGTATTAAACCTCTTGGACAGAAGTCAGTACTATTTCAGGGATCTGTGAATGAGGCTTAGAGCTGTCCATGAGGGATTTCAGTCTGTCACACGCACAATAGAAATACAGCAATACAGTGAAAATTAGGGCATTTGAATCCTCTACTTTTTCACTGACATCCTTGGATGTGTGACGGATGGGTGACCACTTAATCATGTGTAATCCCAGACTGGGACTCGGAGATCCTTCTAGATGTGGCTGCTTCACTCCAGCACCTAGCTCTGCATCCCTTCATATGGGTGGGGGAGATGGGCACGGGAGGAAAAACAGCGAGGGAAAAGCGATGTCTCATCATCTCCTAATCCCTCCCCCTCTCAGCTGCTAATTGGCAATGGCCAAGCCCTATGGAAAGAATCACAGTATTATAGGGTGTAAGCAGAGACTACAGCTGGTAATGCACAAGACTGGTTATTTGGCTGTTCGGGTACCACTCGTTGCTGCGTACATTTAGGGTGACAATACTGCTTCATATTGTGCATATCTTCCACTGCTTAGGTAAGCTCAAACATTAATTCTTATTTACTGTTTGCATTTCACGCCAAATTAATTTCCGCTCTGTGCATGCATACTTTCAGGACAGGTGGAGAAAAGATTATGCAGTAGATACTCATGTACCATGGTGATGTGCATTACAGGGAAAAAATGGTGGAATAATAGAGGAAGCAGAAGAGTAAATTGCATACTATAACATTAAGACAGATAGTTTCCTGGGAGGACTTTATATGGGTGCTTGCATTGCCTACACCCAAAATGTTCAGGAATTATAGGTCACATCCTGCCCTTACCTCTCCTATAACCCATTCCAAAGCACTAAGAACCTGTCAGTAGAAAATGCAAAGCAAACTAAACTAAACAGATCTGCCTAGTTTCTTTTTCCTGAGTTCTACTACAACAGTGCTTTTTGACTAAGAAAGAAACGTTGCTGTAAAAATCAACACTGTTATATACTATCTAATTATCTCTCTTTACCATAAATTAATGACAAGAGCTATTAAAGCATGGTGACCAAAATATTTGCATTTGGCTGAATTTTAGAATATTAGTTACACAAACTTTAACTCTTGAAATAATATCAGCTAACAATATGTGCTTCACTTGGGAGTTAAACATGTAAAGTAAAAAGCTGATGTCTGACAAATTGAAAGTAATTTCACATTGAAGTAAATTAAATGAATTTCCCAGATGTTGCTATAAGAAGAGACTCGAGGAGGTGAAATGAAAGTCACAGCTGATGCATTCAAACACTTGCTATAAAGTTCCCAAGAAGGAAACATTTTAAAAGGAAACTGTGAAAAAAGGAGAAATCAGAGGTGGGAAGGTTACAATCCCACTGACAGTCTTCATCTGAGCATCTTGTGACTCTGTGTCATTTCACAGGGAGTGGTCCACATTTCTGTATGGGAAATGCTACGTAAACACTAGAGTGAAATCAGTCTTGTTCAGAGGGTGTTGGGTAGTCAAAAGGAGCTACTTCTCACTTCTAGGTGAGGTGAAAGAAGATGAAAAACAAGATTTGCAGGCCTATCTGTAATACTAGTTACGTTTTCAGCACTTTGCTGTGGCAGATCTCAAAGTACACCTAGGATTTGGAAATCCCAACCTCTCCCTTTAAAGCAGGTTTTCCAGTACATACAAATATATATAACTGACTTGGGCAAATGTCCAGAGCTAGCAGCATCCTTGCATGAAAACCCTCAGGAATACCTTACCTGCCGTTCTTACCCAATTATTGCCACTCCATTGGAATAACATCCCCTTCTACCATATCCCAAATTGAGTAAAGAGCCCACAAGTTTAGGTGGATAGGGAGGAAAGGGAGTTTACAACCCCTCCCTTTGTTACTATATCCCAGAGAAGCCTATGTGCTCTCCTCTATCAGTTGCAGAGGGAAGCCCACGCTCCGGGATCACACATTTTCCATATTCTCTGCACTTTTCTCTGTCAGCAGTTTTCTCATCCAGCTCTTCATCTAGATTCCGGGAGGTATTTGGGTTCCTATTCCTTCTAAATGCTGGAGATGCGGAAGAAAGAAAATGCTCTCCACATTTGACTCCAGCCTTCAGTATTGCTCACAGATCAGGATTTTACACTATGGATTCACAAGACCTGTTCATATTGGAATAGCGACATGCTATGCTCACCTGTTTTGATAATGTAGCCATTATTTTCCTGAGCCCCTCTTTTTTTTTTTGGTCATGTTTCACTAAATTATCATCCAATAAATTAGAAAAGTTATTTTCTTAAAAGCAGTGATTATGTCAAGTTCATCCTCTTACTAGGATTACATAGTTTCTACGGTTTACTTGGAAATCTGCTTTACAGCACAACAGATATCAACTTCCCATGCTAGACTAACAAGCGCATTTATTCCATTCTCATCTGGTGACCAAGGCAATATGTTGGAGGGAAAAAAAAAAGAAGAATACTTGAAAAGTACAAGGAGGTCCAATTTCCAGAAGAAAAATCCCACCCCAAAGTCTATAATGGAATACCATGGAAGAAGTAACAAAACATTGTAAAACCCCAAAGCAACAAACATCTTGGATAGTCATGTAAAAGGTTCAATATTTTGGCTAGACAGTTACTGCTGCAACACCGACTTCAGATTCTTGGGATGCACCAATTTTACTCTTGTAACATTTGAAAAATGGGTAACTTTATAGATTCGGTAGCTACAGACAGAGCATAATAAAATAGATTCTAAATTTCAGACATATATTTCAAAAATGTTTCGGTAGGCAGGTTGACAAACTGCTGCATAAATACTTTTCCTATGCTTCGCACTGCCTTTCTTTGGGCATGTCCAGTGGTGTAATAGTAACAGCTAAACCACAATGCTGGAATGTTACACTATCCCCTCCCTTTAACCACAAGAAAAAAATAATTCTGACCAACCCCCCTATTTTTTAAATATACAAGGCAATGAGAAAAACTATTCCAAATGAAGCCTTCACCAACACCTCCAACTCCATAAATATCAGCAATCCTGGCTGGTATTGCAGGCCCCTCCTGTGAGATCCAACTGCTGGCCAACACTCATTTGTTTCACATTGCTCAAGCATAAACATGAATTACTGGGGTTTGCAACTAACTGTATCATGCAGAAGTGGGTCACTTCAGCGTTCCACAGAGGGACAGAGGGAAGCAGCCAAAACCCTCCATTCTCCCACCCCCCTTTCTCTTTTTAAGATTTCAGGAACATGCCTCATACCAAAGGATACAAAATTTATCCAAATTGAAAATAACCGCTTTGGCCCACTGTGTTAGAAAGAAAAGCTAACCACGTAACAGTGGGTACACCAGCTCCTTCTCCGCAATTCTCTCTTAACATGTTTTGTCAATGAAAGAAACAGTGTATTTTCCAAATATTTCATTCCAGTACAGCAGGTTCAGTACAGCAGACACAAGCGATTTTCTTTAACACAACCTGAAGCTGAAAAAGAAGCATTTTTGAACAGGAGGAACACACACAAACATGCAGAAAAGAAGACAGACAGAAGACGATGAGACCCCTAAAACTGCTCACAATACTACGAATCATATTGTTATCCTCAAATTATGTAACATTGATTAAAAGGGTGATTCACTCTTAGTGATCATTTGAAGTCCCAATACTCATTTTTGACATTTTTAAGCTCTTAAAAAGGGGAGACCCCACACTTACCCGTTTAGGACAATGATGTTATTGCAGAGTCTCCTCCTCGCTGTCATAATTTATAAGGGAGGAAAAAAATCCCAAAGAAGGACAGCACTGAGCAAAACTGAAACCCACAAGTACGTTTTCTTTTAATAGCAACTGTTTTTGGCTTGGGTACAGATACATCCCCTTTCATATTCCCCTCTGAAAGCTGCTATGAGCACACCACCGTACCGGATGACAAGGTGACCTTTCCTTGGTGAAAGGAAAGAAGAAAATTCTGGTCTCTGGTACCAAGACCTATAAATGCATTTCCTTGCTTCTGCTAGGCTATACAAAGTTCATACACATAGAGGAAGGACATTACTTTCAGATAACAGAAAAAAAGAAGGAAAGCAAGAACAAAAATTGAAGACTTCAGTGAAAACCTTAGTCTGGACAAACAAGGGACTCATTTTTACCTCCAAAAAGGTTAAGGTCACCAGACTAGCGCTCACAATTTCTTACCACAGGGACAATAGAACACACCACAAAGCCAGTAGCGCACGTATCACAATTGGCAGCTGGCTTGAAAATGCTCAAGTTCAATTGACGATGAAGAATGAATTACCCTTATGTTTGAACAAAAAAAAAAAAAAATCCAACCTGATCTCACCAGGCCAGAAGCACAACCACATTCCAGGCGCGATGTGTGACAGCACACAGAAAGCGAGTTTCAATTTATTCTGCGCATTTGAGCACACACAAAAGCCTATATGGTTCTCATTAAAAGAAAAGATATCTCCAGACTTCTAAAAGAGCACAAAGTGATTTAGGTTCTTACTCTCATGCAGAATAAATAACTTACCCTCCCCGTTTGTTGGCTTCCTCCTGGATCTAGGATTTGTCACCTATACTATTTTCATATCTATAAACAACCACCAGTGGATTAAAGATCTTCTCTTATTCTTTCCACTCTTTTTTTTTTTTTTTTTTAAATGGAAATGTCTTTCACAAAGAGCAACAAAGCATTCTCTCTGAAAGAGCAAGCACTGCAGATACACACCATTTTCAGCAAGGATATTCAGATGTAACTCCGCAGAGTTTACTTAGATTAGCGTAATAATGTTCTCAAAAAGGAGCTATAAACCTTTCATGAACGGTAGCTTTAGTGGTGGAAGAGGTTTAACAAGCTCATTCATTAGTGACCTGTGTCTTTGGGGTGCTCATTTGGTGGGCCTTCAAGGAGCAGGTGTTTCTGCCACAGTTTTTCTCCCTGCTTTACATAGTGTCTGGCACCTTCGCCTGGCGTGCCAGGCCAGCCAGCGAGCTGGGCACATCCGCCAGACCGTGCCGAAAGGAAAATTAGGCACTACGAGACAGAAAGAATAGAATATCTGACAAAAAGAACTTGCAGGATTACCTTGTCCTGCATTCACAAGCTTGCTCTTATGTATATCGGTGTGAAAAAGCGACTGCGGTGTAAGTACGCCAAGGCAAACGCGGCATGAGATGTTTCATCTGGACCTTATATAGGACCAGTTCAGGCAAACAGTGAAGAACAAAGAGCCTGAAGGACAAGCGAGGAGAATAGGTATCTATTTAATATTGATCAGGAAAAGACACTGAGGAATTAGAAGAGGGCTAAAATTAATAAGGTCTAATGTGACCACTTTATTTTGTTGCTTAGACCTCTACCTATAAAAGGTTTTCCCAGCTGGAACATCGCCACACCTCAGAGAGGCTGCTGCTTGCGTTTGAGAGACTATCAAATACATTTTGAAATATTGTGCAAATGAGTCAGAAGGGGCTGAGAGACAGCAGGAATCTAACCATACAATGAATTAAACATAACTAAACTGCACACAACAGAAATCAAGAAACAGTCCATTTGCATCAGCTGTAGGTGTTTATGGAAGAAAATTATGTCCGTGTTTGTCATGTTACAGGAAGCGTTCCGGATTGATTTGTAATTAAAAGGGAAGCTTAATGCATATAGCTACTTTAAAATTATGAAGGTACAATTTAGGCAAACTATTGTTTTAATTTAACTAAAAGCTAGTCATTTTATTACTTTGCACATAATATGAATCTTCAAAAAAACCCTATGAAATTAAATGAAAATTTTGCTTTCTCATTCCAGTCCCCTCCAGCAAGTTTAATTCAAATGCTATTACTAGGTTTTTGCTGACATATCATCTAAAGGCAGGACAGAAAGGACTGAAAAAAAGTGTTTAGCAAAAAGGATAATTAGCCCTAGTTAAGTCAGAAACTACCAAGAATTGCACTCCTAAATATTAAAGAGAACATTAACTTAGTAACAAATTTCAACAGGAAGTATTTAGCATTTGCAGCCTGCAACAAAATATTTAAGAACAAAACATGCTATAATAATATCAGTTCTTACTGGAACTGCTTTAATGGGTACTTTTTGTTTGTTTCTCTAACAGAAGGATAAATATTTTAACTCTTCAATCGCACTTATGGGATTTATAACACTGAAGAAAAAAAAAAGTAAATGAAAGTGAAAGGAAATGCCTAGCTAGAATTTGTCTCACCACTTAAAACATCCATGTTTCATTAGGAGAGCCAACAGTGGTGTCAGCAGTCACATCGCCTCTCATTAACTCCAGAAAATTATTTTGCAAAGTAAGAATGCCCTTGTGAGTGACAAAGATGCATTAGGTCTCTCCTCAGGAGTTACATATGAACTGTATACTCCAGTGACACTATAGGAAATCTATACTCTGCGAGACAAGACACCACAGCCAAAGGCATGTCTTGCAGCAAAACAAAAAACCAAATCACAACCAAAACCAGAAAACAGAGCAGCAAGCGTTATCTAGTAAACAAACTACCTTGGAAGATGTAGGAGAAATACTAAGATACCGTGCTGATCACAGCAACACAGTTATTCCTTCCTGGAGTCTAAGCCCTGGCTCAATCGTCTTTACAGCCTTCACCTCCATGTGGGTTACTACAAAAGGCAAGTTGCATTCCAAAAGATAGTCTTTTTTTTTTTTTTTTTTTTAATGAAAGACACTGCCTCGCTTTCTCTTCCCCTAGCAAATAGCTCTGAGCTGGAATGCAGAATAAATGTCTTAAAGACTCCTCTGTGCTGGAGGGCTTAGCAGAAACCCAGCAGTCTCAATATAAACCAGATGTGTCACAACAAGTTTTGGGTGGAGAAATGTGTTCGCTTAGGGTATGAGAGCGCTCAGGAGGGACTGCCTTTTACAATACAGACACAGTAACAATTAAGAAAGGCGGGAGTAGGCTCAGCAAAAACTTGCCAACAGAAGGATTGATGCAGGCTTGCTTTAAAGCACCATCATCATTCATTTCTCAATACTTTAACAGGGCCCCAATGAGATATGTGCAACATTTAGTTTGCGTTAAATACATGTTCTTTCAGAACAGTGCAGAGCTAAGAGCCCCAGAGACCTTGAAGCTTTTCAACGAGGGCAAGCAGGATAATGTACATGATGGTTTTGCTAGGAAAATCTGGAGTATCCTCAGGCTGACGATGATCTTCAAGCTGTTGTGGCCTCCCCAAAACCAGAACACAGAAGTTGAATTTAATCCTAGGTAGATATGTCTCACTAGCTACACATAATTCGGAATTATTCTCTTATGATGTAGACGTGCAAGGCACTTAAAGAATATATGCCTGCCCCAAGCGATCCAAGACTCTCATCTAGACGTAATTAGGAGTAGGCAAGTACTTAGGGAAATTAGTCATTAGTTTGCAAATTCAGACTCAGGTCTCAGCTACAAGCCTCCCTTTGGTTTAGCTCACTTTCCCCCCCCCCCCGCCTTCCATGGTGAAAAAGCATAGGGATGATGCTGTACAGTAGGAGAAATCGGGGAGTCCCTGCATAGATCATCCCACAACATTTAGTTCTGTTAGGTGACACAGAAGGAAGAAAATGTTTGGGAGCAAACTATTTCTAAAATGAAACAGAAGCAAACCAAGAGAAAAGCAGAATAGCAGGAACACTCAAAACCAAAAAAGCTGGAAATCCAGGGTGTAGATAGATGTTAGCAAAGAGGGAGGAAGGGAGCAGGGAGAAAGAAACAAATTTTTCTCCTCCCCCCACCCACCAGTTTTGAATTTCAAAATAATATCCAAATGAGCTCCCTTCCAGACAGTGTAATATGCGCACGGACCCACCTGTAGCAGGCAACCTCTCCTTCCAAAAACTCTTTGCACACATTTCAGGCCCAAAACATGGAGAACAGGCAATTAGCAAATGAGAACCTCTGTCTGAAGGCAGGCATATTAAAAATCCCGCTGTTGTATGATGTAAATGCACAGCTACAGTCATGCCAATAAAGATGCTAAGCGAAAACCACTGCTCTGCTGAGTTGCAGGCTGAACTCGACTTTCTTGTCTCCAATGTGTCTATCGGCTCACCATAACTACATCATCCTACTTCTTTTTTTTTGCGTAAGGGGGAAGCTTGTAAAAATGTTAGAGGGTGCTGGATGTTTCTAGGAGAGACCTGTGGTTTCCCACGAGGTCGTGAGCCCGGCTATGGGGTTCCTACGCGCTGCGGGAATGCAAGCCGTAGCATAAGCTTGAGCCATGCTCTGCTGCTGGCCGGGATCCCTCAGCTGACTCAGTCTGCAGCACATTGTAAAATGCAGAAGAGTCTATGTGGTGACAGTCAGAGCTTAAAAAAAAAAAAAAAGGCAGGTATAGCTGTGTTGGGTAATTGGTAGGCAAGCAGAAAACGGCAAGGAGAGCCTGCATGCCAGGAGGAGAAACTCAAGTGCGTGTAACATTCCTTACCTATTACTTCACCAAGGAGCTGAGACCAGCCCGGCATGATCCGGGCTGGAAACGGGCCAGGGGAGCAGCTATGTGGATACGGTGGACAGTGGAGAAATTACAGGTCTGGGAACGGCAGCCAGGAGCCCACATCGGGGCACTCACGGCAGTGCTGCCGCTCTCCAGGCTGTAGGTTTCGGGAATCAGTCGAGCATCAACTGACGTGCCCCACGGCTGCCAGACACGGAAGGGTACATATACTTTTACTCCAAGTCAGGCTTCAAGCTAACTTCATCCTTTTTTGTGTCAAGCAAGCTATTTATTTGGAAGGATGATCTGGAGGGAAAACAGAGACAGACACTGAAGTGTTTGGCACTGTCAAGCGCACGGGGATATTTCATGCATTTCTTAAAGGGCGCGCTCACTCCCTGGCACGCACGCCGGGCAGCCCCCAGCACTCACTCAGTACAGATTGATTTTTAGTCCTTATGGCTTCAATTTACTTGAAAAAGCTGATCCCGACGCACACTGAAGGTTGAGTGAACCAAAGCACTCTTGGAGCGTGTGGGCCAAACGAGCGGGAGAAGCACACAAAGCTCTTTTGGAGAGGTCCCGGTGCTACAAGCTGTAAAAGGTCCCTCCCAAGCAGGTCAGGCACCACAGCTGGCATCTCCATGCTCCCTGCCTGCACCGGGGGCACAACGACAAAGGACATGTGGTGAGGGTCCTGGATGCTCCCAAGAATGGAGGGGAGAAAAGCCCTTTTCAGGTCACCACTGCAACCCCAACAACATGGAGCGGGGGTGCGTGAAAGCGCCAGGCAAGTCACTTCTGCCTGCGCTCCCCCACGTATTACACGTGTTTTGAGCAGCTCAGAAGTCATTTATGGATGACTTGGCTGTTCAGACAGATATATCGTAGGTGCCCTGTAGGCAGCCCAAGAAGATTGCCTGCTGTTATTCCTGTCCTCAGGCAGACGACAGTGACACTGTGAGGGAGACCCACTTCTGAGGTCAGCTCTGGGAACTGTATTCCTAAAGGATCAGTTCAGCCAGGCAAGAGGCGCTCTTAGCTGCTGGCTATTTGGGAGGATAACAAACTTCCTAACTCACTTAGAAGAGCACATCTTCACGATTTCTTATCAACAAGGCTTGAAGTAAAACTAAAGCTCAAACAACATGGATAATAAATGAAAATTACTTGTACTCCTACACTCAGCAGGGCCCAGGGATTTCAAACTCCCTTTCTTCCCAATACTGCGTTTCTTTTCCCTCCTGCTCTGTATCCCAGTATGAGCTACACTGTTTTGCTATGGCAGAGTAGAAAACCTGTCCTGACAGCTTGTGCTGCCGTGCAGGGGAGGCGGTGGGACCATTTTACAGAGTTTGGAAAAATGAGTGCCAAAGGACTGCATGGAAGAAACACTGCAGCAAGCTTAAAGAAATACTAGCAATTATACAGCAATTAATACTATAGCAGTTATAGCACCCTGGTGCTGGAAACCTGAAACACGTGTACACGTGGATGGATGGACACATGGACACACTCACCAAAAAGCCCATTCTAACACCTTCAACTTTGTGACTTGAACCCTTCTAGCTGGGAAGTCTGAACGACCAACAAAAAGAAACATAAACAAGTAACATGGACGTCAAGAATGCTGATCTGAATATCCTGGAGAGTCACATAGTTTTCCAGCTGATTTCAACTATTTTAGTAATCCAATGTTAGATGGCAGCACTTTGTATGTCGTTTTAAGTCTAAGCACAGCTTAAACTGGGTGGACTACTAGAGCAGGAGTAACCACAAGCAGAAGTTCAGGATGGTAAATCTGTGCTAAAAGCAACAACTACAAACCATGTGCACTAGGTATTTTGCTAAGGGGACTTGCTTATGTGACTATCAGGTTCTGAACAAGAGCAAAACATGCATGGAAAAAAGATTACGAGCAAAGGAAAAGTGAAATAGGAAGTTGAAGAACAGGTAAAACAGGATCTGAACAGTTTCACTTCATTACAAAGGAATTCAGCCCATGGCTTGAGGATAAATGTAGGCAGCATAGTTCTTTTACAAAGAAAAAAAAATACCCAAACCTGTCTCACTTAAGGAATTAACTTGTTGACTTTTCCCTTGGCCATAGGGGTATTCGACATTTTCTTAGTCTGACAAATGAGTTTGTTCAGGGTGTTTGGAAAACTGGCAGATTCACATCTTTTCCCCTCTGGTCAGATGAAATTATTATTATTGCAGACATTCAGACAAACTCTAAAGTCCCTGTATTTTCTCAAAAATTTCCTAATATCATTTGGGTGGCAGGGGAGCAGAAGGAAGGAGGCTGGAGGAAGGGTTTGCTCTATAACAGTACACAAGGCTACAAAGAACTATTAAAAAAAACAATTGTCATGACTGAAGGACCAATTCCTTCCTGCTATCACCGTGGATCAAAGAGCTCTGAAATTCTGTGCTGAATCCTGAAACACAGTACTGTCACTCAGTGATGTCTGCTATTCAAACATCCCACATACAACACATCTGAGCAAATCCAGCCTACCTAAACGCATCTCGAGGTGGCTATTTTGGAGCTCTAAAAGCATCGGCTGCAGAAAAAAAAAAAAAAAAAAAAATGTAACACGTGCTCTGTTCCTGTGGCTTCAGGCTTCCTGCACTGCTGCGGCTGCCCCTTGCTCCGCTCCGGCGTCTGTCGCTCTCATTCCTCAGGGTGAGCCTGCTCACGCGAGTGTAAGCGCTCAGTGGAGTGAATCATCCCTGCACCAACTCACCGAGATGTCAGCCCTGACAAGCCCAGATGCTCTTTTCAAGTCAACTTTGTCCTTAAAGATCTCCAAAACTACATCAGAGCAACACTATGTAGCTGGCTGAAGTCACGATTATCCCCCTCCGTCCTGACCGACAACTACACCGCAACATTTCCAAGCTTCGCTTGGAAGACCTTTTGCTAACCCAAGACTTTTTTAAACAGGAAACGATGAGCTTTCTCAGCATGAGTTTTCATCCCTGGAATGAATCAAAACAATCGAGTTTCTGACCAAGTAAAATTTGAACCTTTATCGCCCGAGTTGAAAAGGGTGGCAGATTTATTTTTTAGCATCTGCAGTGACCGCAGCAAACTGTTTCAAAAACAAACCCCTCCAAGAATTGTTGGATAAAAAGATGTAATTTCCATCTTGCATTTCATATAACTGATAAACAATATTACTCAAGCTCTTAACAGTTCAAGTGGGAGGGTTTTCAAAAGAAGCTTTTTTGTGGTTATTACTTGCCACAGTATTTTTAGGGGGGAAAAAGCCCAAGATGAAAACAAGGAACTTCCAAATGAAGCTGCATCAGAAAGAAGTCGGGAAAACTGTCAGAAAAGACCTATCAAATGCAAATATCGTCCAAAATAGAAGCGTCTACAGAACCACTGCAGTCGAGTTATGCAAGTCCAAATTATGCACCTCTACTCAAACACCAGTGCCAGCCACTATTAGGCAAGAAATTTGAAAAGTGCATTTTAAAGCACCTTCTCTCTGTTTTTCTCATCTCTCCTACTCTCTAACCAAGTGAGCAAACCATGAAATTATCTAGCTCCAAATCAACCCATCCATGCAATTACCTCACATTCCTCTGCAGAGTTTTATTGCCTACCAGGAGAAAAAATTAAAAGCTTTACTTAGAAAGTGTAAGTTACCAAAAGCGTATTTTACAGACTGAGACAAAACAGTATTGTTCAAATGTACAGATCCCATCACCGATCGAAGTTTCTCAGTATGGTTGAAAGGGACTAAATCAAATCCACAAAGTTATTCTGTGAGCAGAGGTGTTTTAACCTTAATTAGATATACAACAATGAGGATCTACTCGTCCTGAAATAAGACTCCTTTTCTACCCATCATGCACTATGCAAAAAAACCCTCTTGCAGATTACATTAGACCATCAGCAAATACAATTTGCAAATGAAGAAAAAAAACCCAAACAACAAAAACCCAAGAAAATTTGCATGGGTGAAAGAGAGACCTAGGAACCTGAAAAGTATGTGACGTACTGCACCTTTCAGCCCTTTCCTTTTCCAAATAAAAATGCAGTGCTAAATCACGTGCAACCAGATAGCTGAATGACAAGATTGTTACCAAGAACGTGGCCAAGAGTTACTTCCCTCAACAATCTGTTGTCCACCAGTGGGGAGGACAAGACTAATCGCCCCACCCCAGAAGGCCTTTGCAGGCTGTAGGCACAGCTGGGCACAGTGACGAGTAGCAGCTCTACAGAGGAAAGGTCACAAGTTGATTCAAGAGGTGGAACGAGGAAATACAGGGTGCAGCCAGAGGTTTTGCAATTTCATGGGTGGCTGAGATTTCCCACCGGATTGCAGCCTCTCCTTGCATTGAGGAGAAGACATGGATCCCCCACCCACGTATTGCATAGCTGCTCTGATTAGAGGGTAGCTCTTTACTCCATGATCTTTATTCTCCATGGTGCTCTGGCACGAAATCTGTTTAACTGTGGATTTGTAGAAACAGAATATACTGCTCCCATTAGAGAGAAGGAAAAAAACCCCACAACAAATGTCAGAAGAGCCACGTGGCAAGAATATACCCAATGGCATTTTAAGATACAAGACATAAGAACTAACACATATGAGAAAAGCATTTATCAGCAGACATACTTGATTCACTCTACGTTTTTAAGAAAAACAAAACCAACTCTTTTGTCCTCAAGCAAAACTAGCCCCCTGTGAGATGTAGACACTGCGCTACATCGCCTTTTCCTCTTAAAAACTGTCTGGGAAACAAGTTTTCAGTAGCACTCAACAAAAATACAAATCGGTTTGCATTCTGGAGTCAGTGAATGATTAATGTCATTTGAAATCTAATCAAAAACCCATTGGCCATTTAAACGTTATAATAGAGCTGACAAGTAGAACATACACTTCCAGCTAAAGAACTTTAATGCATCGCCTTTCTGCTGAGAAAGACTTAGTTTTCACACAGAAAACCGAATACCTACAAAGAAGAGAAGACCGGGAGGAAGGCAAAACTATTTAAGATGAATGACTGCAACGTTTCATGCATCTTAAAGTCATGAAAACATAATGCTTATTTAAAAAGAGATTGTTCAATTGATTGAAACGAGACCTAGTTTATTTTAAATATCCTGGTATATTTTGCTTCTCAGTCTATAGGTGAAATGTATCCTACATTCTCTGCTACCGTGCAATTACGATTAGATGGTCAGTGTGTTTTTTTCTACCAGAGGTTCCCATCCACCACACCCTTTGAGAAACTGGTGCCAGAACTGGTTAGTAGAGGGTAGGGGAATGGGGATCCTGTTGCTAACGGACAGGGAAAATGCTGATAAGGTGCTTGCCTACAGTCTGTAAGCCTGAGAGATGACAAAATTGCTCTTGGAGCTGCAGTTCTTGTGTGCTCACCCACCAGAGGGGCGAAAGCCACAGCAGCATAGCACAAGCACACCAAGCAGGATGAGGAAGATGCAGCTGGTTGTGCACTTTTCCAGTGGTAGATGTAGAAATGGGGAGGAATCCTGTTAACTACAAAATAAAGAGATGAACAGACAGAGGAAGGTGAAGGCCACCCTTGCACAGGGTGCTCCAATGGTTTCAAAGCCATCTGACAAGTGAAAGCAGCATCTAAAACTGCAAACAAACTTGACACATGGAATGGTATATGGTTATGACATACCCACGTATCATGTCTGCTGTGGAGATGCCTAGTGTTAGAATAGAGTTAAAAATTTGGGCAGTGTGTGTTGTACACCCACGTGAATGGCCCTCCTTTCTTTCCTGCCCCATGAGGTCCTTCATGCCAGATACCAGGGAGTATTGACCTCAGCCCTACCCAAGGCTGGCCAGGGTCCTGGACACCCTACTGCATCTGATCATTTAATGATCTATAGCATCATTTAAGTGGTAGCACGTTCAGCACAATTCAGGAGAGCAGCACAGAAAAAAAAGAGACCAGCACATTTTTGCTGGTAAGGCATTTTACAATGTTCAGTATTAAGCATTAAAGGTACTTAACTTGACTTGGAGTATACCCATTTCAACATTAGCGATTAATAATGCTAAGTTGACTGAGAAAGTATGGTCACACTCCAGCAAAAGGCGGCTGCCAAATGAAACGGGATCGATTAACGTGATGCAAGGCTCCTCCTGGGTGACTCGAGGGCACTGAGCGTCTGCCTGCTTCACCCTGCATTTGAAGAAGCACCAACAAGCAGGGCTGGTAACGCTGTTTTGAGATGGTACCTCCACGTTCTTGCTCTTGAATCAACCTGCATCTGTCGGAGTTGTATTTTTCCTGCTACAGGAAAAGAAAAGAGTGTCCCTGTCTGGAGCATTGTGATATCGCCTCTTTGAAAGGAATGAGGACCATGTGGCTGGTTCATAACAACATGGTATCCAGCAGGATATGTGATTTGAAAGAAAAGAGAATAAAGATAGAAAATAGGCAGAAGAGGGGTGAAGGAAGATCTAGAACAAGAGGTACTTGAGTAGTAAAAATGATGAGGAGCATATGAGCACCAACTTAAAAAAAAATAAAATCAGTACATATGGGAATGAACAAATATATGGAAAGATACTTTAAGTCAGAAAGGACAAACTTAACTTGCTTAATTAAATTAATGCCTACACTTCACACTCCCCTTCCTTCCCAGTCAGGTCTGCTATGCTATAACTACTTTAGGTGGAAATGGAACAAAATTATCTATTTAGAGTATTGTTTACTTACTAATTTATTTCCAACTTCCACAAAATATGAGGGATTTAGCTAAGAAATTTGGCGGAAGGAAACAAGATGGGAGACACGTGTCTTGGCATTCTCCAAAATTTGCTCCAGCCTTCTGGCAGCCTATTTCCCATCCGCACCTGCCCCCCCCATGTATTTTACTGGAAACGGTCTTTCCAGAGAGCTAGTTGGCGTCTACAAATCTAGCTATTAGACATCACTCCAAGTAAGTGAGCCTCATTTCTCTTGCAGGCAAAAGATTTCCCATTTTTCCCTGGCATACCGTACGACGACAGAAAGGTGGCATACAAAACGCTTTTGCTTGTTTTCCACCACTAAACTCTCACGGACGGACTGCTCCACAAATTATGTGCCTGGAGTTAGCAAACATAAGCTTTTGGTTGCACCATAAATTGGCAAGGGTAGCTCTAACCTGGATAAAGCAATTCACAACTCTTCAGCATAGTTTAATCTAATTTAATGTCCCAACGTGATATAGTGAGGACTGTAGGCATAAAATTATTTCAGTGAAATGTTTACTCTTGACTAAACTATATCCCTGGATAGCTAAATTTTTTCCTCATCATCCATAAAATTAAAGATTCACACTTTGATGGAAAAAGCATACTTTGAAAGAGGTTGTTAATCGAGGCAAGAATATTATAAAGTATAATGTTACCATATTTTGCTATTACATGCTCAAAAGAAACACCAAAATATTTCTGGACTTGCACCTAGTATAATAGACTCTCTAATCCCACAGAGGTGAATCTGGAAGATCAATAAGGTTTTTGCTGCTTACTTTAATGAATGCCCATAAATAATGAAGGCGGCTTATCTGTATATGCTCCGGAGAGACTGTCATCCATCAAGCCAATAATATCTGGTCAAGCAAATTTCAGACGTTAAATTAGATTCTCTTTAGAGAAGATTCATCAGCTTTTGTATCTCCTCTCCTGTAAGAAACACGGCATCTCCCCCGCTGATCAGCAAAGGAGTTGACAGGAAAATATTCTCCCAAATGTTCAGTATTCTTGTTAGTAGACCAGGAGAGAGGAGAATTATGCTTTTGCATAGGCAAAAACTAGACAGAAATCCCCTGGTAGCACCGAGATGTGAGGCAGCTGTGAAAAATAGAGGAGATTGATACTGAGAGCTTACAGTTAGTGAGTTTTAGGGAAAAAGCCCCTTGTTCCCCAAAGGCACTAATAAGAGACTAAAGTGGAATAAGTAATGCATTGAGATGCTGCATAAAATCATAATATTTTTGAAAAGCAAAAGGTGTCCTCTCTCAAGGGGTACTCTAATAAAGATATTGTAAGTTTCATTTAATAAATATGCAAAATTCAAGTACTGTTCAAATACATAGTTTACTATCATAAAATTAATTTACTAACCTTGGACAAAACATTTTTTTCTTTACCTTCACTTTCCCAAATCTTTACTTTTCCAAATGCCCAATTAAACAACAACAAAACCCTCAACAAACAAATACACACACCATCCCCCCCTTTGATTTCTCAGTCTTGCAAGTTGTCTAATGAAGAAGCAATTTATGGCTTGCTTTCCCAATTAGCCACTTAAGAGTAAGAAGTTTAATTTCAGAGTAATCTTCATTTAAATCAAAATGCACCTGCACACAGGGCTGCACATACTAGAAGAGACTGACAGGTATTTTGGTGCATTTCTTTAAAAATAATAAGAATTAAAACCACCATTTTTTTTTATTAGTGTTTATAAAGTCAAATGGCAGCACTTATGTTTTAACAATATGCAGTAAAGAGAACATCGTTTTCCAATGACTACTCTAAATTAGCAACAGTGCTGAATGCTAAATGCATAAATATTTTATTCCAAAACACTTACACAGCCTGTGGTTTACAGCTCAAGAAAGCAGCACATTTATAGTTGACCTGTGATGATCAAACCACGGTATGTTAATTCTGATATATTTAATACTATTTCTACTTGCAGAAATACTCACCATAATATTTCGTAACAAAAGAAAAAAAAAAAAAGATGTTCCAACTTAATCATACACCTGTGATCACAAGGCTGGCTTTGAAGTCTGCCATTATGCATTTCTCTTTCAAGTACTGTTAGAGATAATCTGTTCTTACTTTTCACATCAGCAATTGCAGTAGGTTTCTATCAGTCCTTAGGAGACAAACTATAACCTGAAAGCAGGTTTAGGCCACTGAATTGCAACACACTATTTCAGAGCACTCTGTTTTCCCAGCAAAGCAAAAATAATTATGAAAAAAAAAAGTGTTAACTTGCATGCTATGCATTCAGTTTGAGTTGGAGACTAATTCAGATTACTGTTCTAAATCCAAATCCACTTGGAACAACCATTCTGCTTGCCTGGTTTCCAACAACATCTTGCAAATTCCCAGCTCCAGGAGTAACGGGATCATGGGAACATCAAGCATTTCTCCCTCCTTCTGAAACCCACCTCCCTCTCTACTGGAGGAACTTTGTGGTTTTCAGAAGAGGTGATAAATGATCCCCAAGGTCCCCAAAATCAAAACAAATAAAAGTAACACTAATTCAGGGTGGTTTCTTTCCAGAAGGGTGGCTCTGTATTATTGCTCAGTCTTATAAAAGCTTTAATGGACTCCCAGCTCTCCTCCCTCTCACGTGGTGTGACAGCTTCATTACCAAAATGCCAAGAGACACCCACCTTTCCTGTATAAGAGCACATATTCAAAGGTGCCCTTTCTGTTTTGAGCATTTCTGAGTACTCCTTTTGACCACGAGCATCTGGACTTTACAGAATAAATTTTAGTCATTTAATAAGATATAAGAATATATAAATACTTGCACGTGTTTAAGGACTGCTCATAATGTTTTTACACGAGATTTTTTCATATCCAAAAATGTGTTTTAAGCATGGTGTCAAGGTTTAGGCTGGTCTGGCCACTAAACGAATGTGTTTAATCTCTAATGTGGAGGGACAGGGAGGAAGAAGGAATCTCACTTCGTGGCCTAAGATTTAACCCCAGCATGCAGTTAAAAACATATGGAAGCTGATAATTTATCATAACACTTGCCTCCGTTCCAGGCTGCCTTCCAAAGCATCATTTCATTAATAGGCTATTCTGGAAAAAAATCACTGTAAGTCTTAAAAGAAAGCTGCAGGTTTATTTGACATTAGCTTGCTCAGCTAACGAGCTAACATTCCCTTTCAATTAATTCTCTAATTTGGCCAGGCAGTTAGCAGATATATACATCTTCATATTACCTGAGACGCCTTTCAAATTATTCCTGTATATTTACACTATTTAAGCCCTTGCAAACCAGTGACCTGAAGTTGTTTTTAACCACTTGTTGCCCTTTCATCTAGTTTAAATATAACCAGCTTTAAAAAAAAAACCAGCACCCAACACAGCCAACCTCCCATTTTAATATATGCAGTTCTGAAACTAGCAAAGGCTGTGATGAATTATTATCAACAGTAGGCTGATCTCTTCATATAAACACCAATGTAAGGTTGCATTTACATCCGTTACTGAACTGCAAACAGGAAAGGACTGAGGGACACAAGGAGGGCAAACATGGCATGAGGGCAGCAAACCCCTTAACCCATGTTGGTGGGGGATAGCTGGGCCAGGATCAGATAGAGAGGAATATATAAACAGAGAGAAGAAGGTGGAGGGAGCAGGACTGGGATGCAGAAAGGAGCCAGGGTAATGAGATCCCACAGGAGGAGGTTTTGAGGAAGAGACGAGCAGCCCAGGGAACGGGAAAGCCCCATCCCAGCTGCAGGAGGTCCCTGGCATCTGATGGTGCCCATGTAGGCTGCTCCTCCGCCCCCCGTCACAGGTGGCCTCCTCTCCCCATCTCTCCCTCCATGTCCCCCGATGCTGGAGAGAAGCCATGGGCAGTTGGGGTTGTCTCTGGTCCGGCTCCTGGTTAGGGGGGTTGCTGGCATGGAGACCCTACCATACCTGCTTGTCCCCTGCCCACGCAGTGCTCCCTGCAGTGCCCCTTTCTGACCAGCCAGATGCCTCCTCTCTGCATAGATTATTTTTTTACACCTATGCAGTTGACCCAAAATACATCAATTCAGTGTCAAAGTAGGTTTCATCTCCCCCACAAGGGCTGTCCCGCTGCAGGCTCGAGAGTCCTCTCGGCTGCCTTACTGCAGACAGACTGTTGACTCTACGCCTATGCTATATCATACCTATCAAGTTTAAAACAAACCCAGCTGTCCCTGAAGGGCCAGGTGATTTATGTGCATTAACAACCTTGGAAATGCATTTTAAAAGCAGGCAGGATCCCACAGATGCCTAAAAGTCCTCCTGCCTCTCAGCTGTGCTCCAATTTTGGAGCTACGGTCCAGGAGTTCAGAGTCATAGTCACCCCCAGGAAGCTTCACCCACACACTCCCCCCAATAGACAAAACTGTATTCAAAATCAACACCCCAGAAGCATAACCAGCAGGTTATGCCAGTTGTATTTATCATCCACAACTGTGATGCCACAGCCTAAGCTAATCACACAGAAAGGCACTTACTCCGTAGCTTCAAAAGTCAACACAGGCTCCAATTTTTAAGGAAAGCGTTTTGATCGTCGCAACTTCCCTCTCCACCTAAGGCATCCTGAACGCACTGTAAAACCCTCATCACGTTTAGCCCAGATCCCTTTGTACTTATTTCTTAATAAATGTAAACCACATACAGAAAAGTCCCTGGTCTGTGCCCTAACTTTTCCTGCCGCTCCAGGTGCTTGGAGGGAAGCAGCAGGTCTAAGGATGTGGTAAACCGAAGCACGCCATTCTGCGCAGGGACGTATTGCACAACCTTATCAACTCGCATCTTCTAGGGATGGCTGCATAACATATTGCAATTTAGGTTTTACTACCGGCAAACTAATGCGCCTTGACCTGAAAACAGTCTCTCTCTTGTTTGTACAGTACATTTACTTCATTATGTCAATGAAAATAATCAGTTCTGCGAAGAACTTCAAGGTGACCGTAAGCACACTAAACCCATGGTTTTGGTACGATTTTGGGAATGCCGTTGCTTAAGCTGTTGACTGCTAACAGATGCAACATAAAGAAAATTATATCCCTTGCTAGCGGTAAAGGAGCAGTAGATACACACCATCTAAAAGCAAAGCTTAAAACGTTAAATATATATTGGGACTATATGTTGGGCTCCCGAGATTTATTGGGGTTTTAAGAACCTTCTCTTGAGTAATCACCTTCTCAGGCTGGAAAAGAAAGAGCCCTCTCAAAATGGAGATAACCTCTCTCAGTCACTTGTAACAAAGAAGGACATATGATGTCAAACACTGAGCACCACCAGAAAGAAAAACAAGCCCAAGAAGAATAGCATCCGCTTATCTTCAGAGGCCTAAAGATTTTCTGGGGCTTCACACTAACTCAAGTAGATTTTTATCCTTCTTCCCTTTGTTTGCCTCCCTGACTTCCATTTTTCCCTTTTCTACTCCCGCACCGTATTTCACCCTTTTATAACCGTGCGCAAGGTTGGCATTCCATCTGCTCCTGCCTCCGCTCCTCCCTGGGTGAAGCAAACCGAGCAGCTGCCTCTGGGTAAAGATGAAAAGTAGCCCCAGCTTGCCCCACAGCCGTCCCCATGTTCCTTTCTTGTACATGGAAACCCATCCATCAGCTCATGATAATATGGTTTTACTTCTCTAGTGTGCAGTTGCTTCAAGGGTTTGGGGTACCCTCCCTCAAGGGAGTTTCTGCAGCAATGTTTTCCACAAGCCTTGTTACCACTTTTTTTTTTATTATTATTTTTTCCCCTTCATAAGCTTTCCCACCTTTTGCTGTGTAAGTAAATTCATAAATACATCAAAGATAAACAGACACTGCAGATACAAGAGTTGCTATACCAGTAGCTATGCTGGAGAATATTACCCTCAGATGATTACTTTGATAAAACCGAATTGGTCCGCCCATTACAAGGATACATGTTTCGAATTACAAATTCAAAGACACAGTAAATGATCAATTTCTTGATACACAGAGAAGATATGAGCAAGGTGGTCTGCAGCTCCATAAAGAATTACTTTTCATGTCATTCCATATATTCTCCCTTGCTCTCATTTTCCAAACCCAAGCAAACAAAACAACAAGGACAGCTGAACTGAATTAGTGAGTGTCCAAAAATATCCAGCCCATCTTTCTTAAACACACACAAGAATGTTTCTAGTTTGCCAAAAAAGAAGCAGTATTTTTAATACTGCTGCCCTCAAAGAAGCTGCCTCTTGGCTGTCTGTATTACAAACTACTGTCTTAGGCAGATAAAACAAAGAATATGTGAAAATACAACTGTGTGTAGAATGAGTAACACAGGAATCAGTCTACAGCCATCCCTACACTGTCCCACATCATATTTTTACTAATTTTTGTTCAAACCTATGGCCTGTAAAGTCAACAGGATTTTGCTACAGTAAAATCTCAGCGCTTAGCCTGGATTTTTTTTGTTTGTTTGTTTGTTTTACCTAAAACTTGAGCTCTTATTTGCCAGTCTGAAGTCACCTGCAAGATATTTTTACCTTCCAAGACTGAGCTGAAATTTTTCCATGGGATTAGTGGCAGAGGAGACAGCCATGAAAATTTCTTATTCATAGCAAAAGTGACAGGAGAAGAGGTGGGGGGAAGCATTTCAGCTGACAGCTTGGAAGTGCTACACCATTTATATACTTTTCTTAGCACCCATTAAGAGTTTCACTGAAGCATAGCTCTTCTCCATTGTGGTAAACTTCATGCTGAGGAATGCAAGGAAACAAAAAATCTGGAAGCACTAGTCATGTTGGAATCCAGATGTTAACATCAGAAGAAACGATCTTGTGTGGTGTCAGGGTCCAGCGAAGACATATTTGAAATCCTGGGCCTAGCCACTTCTTTACAACAAAAACCTAGCCAAGTTCCCAAAAGCTGCAGGAATCCTAACCATTGCAGACTATTCTGGGAGCCAGAGCAGTGCGTGTTTAAACCATATACTGAGTATTTACAGAGCAAAAAATCTTTTCCATCAACTTCAAAGGGAGTTAGACATCACGTATGGGTGGTTTAATCTGGAAGAATTCCATGCATAAAGAAGGGAGAACTTTTTTTGGTTGGCCGTGGTCATGGGACTTCCCTCTTGCAGGAGGAGATTAAAATAGAACCACCTAGACAAGTAACTACAATGTATTGCATTCGGAGATACCTTCTCACGGATAATGCACACACAAATGAATTAAGCAAGAGACTTTGTTGTTTCTATACTGTGATCATTTCTGTTTTTAAATGCCTGGGCGGTGTTTGGAAACTATGGGCGAAAGGTAACTTGGTAGAGTGACAAACAGACTTGGACTTTGAGGCAGGGCAGGGCAGGGCATTAAAATAAATCTGAGTGATATCTTCCTACCATATAAATGCAGATAGGTTTTGAGAGGGAGGAAAACAACTACATTGGTGTGGGCTGAACTAAGGAAGTATTTGTGTCTCTCTTTTTTTAAAAAAAAACCCCAACAAACAAACAAACAAAAAAAACCCTTCAACCATTGAATCTTCTTGTTCTGTTTTGTTTTGCTGCCCGCCCGAACACACAGTTAAAAAACACAGGGAAGCCATACAAGGCTCATTGGGTAAGGAGGAAGGAAAGGTGAAACAACAGCAGGCGCCCAGAAGCCACCCCTCCAACAAATTAGCCAGGTTTATAGCTTTGTAGGACTCCTCACATGGATCCTGATGGCAGGGCTGTTTGCCAGGCCTGGGGAAGGAAGATCAAAGGACACCGGCACTTTGAGAGAAGGGGAGCGTTGAGCGAGTTCAGAAATGCTGCCCTGTGCCTCCAGAGAAACACGCTGGCTGCCTGGGAGCACCCGTATAGGAAAAGCTGTACTATCTGATAAAAAGGCCATAAGCAAGCCAGATCCGTCTGAAATATGGGGAGGGGATGCCAGCAAAGGGAGATGTGCACATAGCTCTCTTTTGTCTCTGTTTAAGTGCAAAATACAATTTTTCACATTTAGGCCATTAAATTAGTGATAGTCTTTGGAAGGACTTTTCCACTTGCTCCAGCCAGCTGCTAAATCACAGAATCACAGTGGTCAGGGTTGGAAGGGACCTCTGGAGACCATCTAGTCCAACCCCCCTGCCACAGCAGGGACACCTACAGCAGTTGCACAGGACGGCGTCCAGGCGGGTTTTGAATGTCTCCAGTGTGGGAGACTCCACAACCTCTCTGGGCAGCCTGTGCCAGTGCTCTGCCACCCTCAGAGTAAAGAAGTTCCTCCTCATGTTAAGATGGAACTTCCTGTGCTGAAGTTTGTGTCTCTTACCTCTAGTCCTATCACTGGGCACAACTGAAAAAAGACTCTTCTCATCTACCTGGCACCCTCCCTTTCAAGTATTTATAAGTATTGATAAGATCCCCCCTCAGTCTTCTTTTCTCCAGACTAAAAAGACCTAAGTGCCTAAGCTTTTACTCATAAGAAAGATGTTCCAATCCCCTAATCATCTTTGTAGCCCTTTGCTGGACACTCTCCAGCAGTTCCCTGTCCTTCTTGAACTGGGGAGCCCAGAACTGGACACAGTGCTCCAGATGCAGCCTCACCAGGGCAGAGCAGAGGGGGAGGATGACCTCCCTCAACCTGCTCTTGACAGGAAAGCTGTACAGGTGCCACTTGTCAGACCTGCCAAGCCCCCCCCAGAGGCAGAGCCTGGGGGGCTGTCACCCCACAGGGTCCTGCCTTCGGGGATGCTGCACCGAGGCATGCATTTGGGCAGAGGTGCCAAAACTTCTCACCTTATTCAGTACCCACCAAGAGCCTGAGAGAAGGAAGGGGTGCAGATGGTCCAGGAAACAGTTTCCTTTCAGAAGTGAAAAGCAAGAGATCAAAGCTTTCGTCCTATGCTACTCTGTCCCCTGTATCAAAAAAATCTGCCTGCAGTCATGAGTCAGAGCCCTTTAAATAACGTATTATAGGCCCATCACATTGGAAAAGTGCATTTCAGTGCTAAATGAATAAAGATACTAGCTTTATGCATTTTTTTATATATATATATCTCACTAGGTGATGCATAATTAATTGAAATCAAACACATGCAATGCAGCTCTGGAAAGCTTCCATTTGAAACAAAATTGAAAAGAAAGAAAATTAATAAAATTAAATCATAAACAATATAGACCCAAGCACATCGATTCACCTTGTAAAAATCCACAAACTAACAAAAGAAAATACATTTTGAAATCAACACGACAGAGACAAAGACTGGACATGTAGTGGCTACAAGAAAATCCCATACAATGATAGCAGGAATTTAACCAAAAGCACCAACCTGGTTAGAGGACTGAAACTCAGACATCACTGGGGCTTTGGACAAGCTCTTTCTTCAAGGGGTAGCTGGAGTGGTACCACATTACCACTGCCCCCCAACACTTACCACCCTGACCCAGCACAGCTGGCATGGAAAGCACACAAAAACCCCCCAGGTCATTTTCCCACAAGGTCATTTCTTTGCTCCATCAATAAAGTATCTCCTTTTACTGTAATTCTCCTTGAGCACCGTGGTTGGTATGAGTTACCCAGGTCAGCTCACATCACTCTGGGTGGCAGCAGACCTGGCACCGAAGGGACGAGGATGGCTCAGCCGTTCTGCCCTGCCAGCTCTGCCTGCCCACACTGATGTCCCCCAGCAGCTCAGCTGTCCATGGACCAGACACGGGGCTTTGGCCTAATAACCACCCCATTCCCTAATGCACGCTGCAGAATATCATGTACTTTCATATAAAAACAATATGCAGTGCTGTGTGAGACTAAACATAGATGGACAACTGCACTGATATGGAGGGGAAAAATCCTGTGTAATATATATAATACAGAAATTGTTACTGTCCTATACATTTTCCATCCTTGCCTTCTGCGCAGAGCTGGAGACCGTCTCTAGGACAAACAGCTTTTCAGAAGGCCACCCACAGCCCTAAATACAAATTCATGGAAGGCAGAAGTCAAAACCATTTTGATCTTAAATAGTGCATCCCATTTTCTGCTTTATCACAAGTATAACAATGCGAAATATAACATAGACTCAAAAAGTCAATTTGCACCAAGTTCCCCAAGCATAGCAGGGAAAAGGCTAATGTCAGAGAAGAATAATCTGTTTACTACATGTATTTGGTAAAGCTTTCCCAGCACTAGCGTCCAATACTTTTAAGGAAAGGGATGCAAACAGCTTATTTTTGAAGCACTTGACCAGATTCAGCTTCAGTCTGAATATTCAAACTTTAAAACAGTCGTTTTGCAGCCAAGCTTGCCTCCAAGTAAAAACCCCAAATCTTATGGAGGGAGAGGAGAGAGGATCTCACAGATCAACTTTGCCATGTGAACTGGAGGTACAAGCAGAATAGTTTTTGGACCCTTTTTGTTTATTTTTAAATAGAAACACAGTAGAAGACGTACAGGCCCTTGGTTAGCTGTGCTATTCATGCTGGAGCCCATCTCTCCTAAAATTCCGTAGCAACAGTGTGGAAATAGCTCTCACAGTGAGCCAAATAACCTCTCTTTATCAGTCGAGAAAACCAGGCACTCAGAGAATGCAATTAATCTTCTCCAAGGTGGAGAGCTCAAGGGCTGCAGTGGATAACAGTCCAGAAGTGTCCATTTTTCCTCTATTGATTACGAAGGAAGTCTAAATTTTTCAGTTTCTGCTGCATTTGTATTTTCACCAAGAAGCGTTTCATTCCATTCATAAAGAAAAACAAGCAAAGCTCTCAACACTCCAAAACTGGAACATTCTTGTCAAAGAATTTAACACATTACACCAGCAAGATTTAGGAGACTTGATGTGAAAGAACACAAGTAGGCAGCGATAATGACAAAAGGGTAGCTTGACAGCTTATTGACTGACAATGGCTTTCACATCAGGAAGAAAAGAATAAACATCATTTTTTGTGTGCCAGATATGAAACATGCAGTACTATAAGTAACTATACAGATGGCTGACTCTAGAGTGGACCTTATGGATAACTGCAGGGTAACAAAGTTTTAAACCATACAATGCTTTTTAAGCAATTTGCAGGCTGTTATTTCTTCATTCTGTATTCCATACACAGAAAGAATTAAATTAGTTTTATTCCAAACTGTGGATATTGTAAAGCCTAAAGTCAAATTTCAGCATGCCTGTCACCAGAAAGAAGATCACAAACAATGAGCAGGGACATCAACAGAAGAATCAGGTGGGATAAGCTCTTTATACAAAAAATAAAAGAGAAATGAATTTTTTTCATAGATATTCTGGCAGAAAAGAATGGGGATAAAGATCCCTGGCACATTAAAATAGCCAATAGGGTTTATGTTCTTAAAAGCCTGTAAGTCTGGAGTAACAGATTGAATACTGAGACCATACCTGAGCTGCTATCGGGATACTTGACTGCAACACAGGTGAACACCCAAATCCAAGCAGAATTGGTTAAAGCTCAGCTGAAGGACTGGCAGGCGCAGAGCCAGAGCACTGCAGCTGCAAGGCTTCCTAACCCTTACGCTTAACTTAAGAGCTTAGTTACTCCCCCTCCCCGTGTTTGGGGAGATTTGAACAGGTCCCCCAACTTTTTGAAGGAGTGGGCAGCATCCAGATCCTCAGATCGACTTCTGCACCCCTAGTAAATCCCCTGACTTAAGTTCTTTATGAACTAACAGGCTGGAGGTGACATTCTCAGACTTTCTCTCATTGCAGTCCTCTCCACCCTGTACCTTTCGGCAACATTTCTATTTCACATGAAGCCATATGAAGGCTGGAAAGGAAAAGGGAATGAGGGAATTTCACACATCACTAAAAGTAACACGAATGCTGTGGAAATGCTCCAAAACGGCAGGAGACCATTTAGACGGGTGACAGAGGAACTGGTTACGGCTGAACAGGAGAGTTAAGAAAAGCAAACCGCCTTTCTGCATGATACATAATTGATCAGTCTGACACATCGGAGAACAAAACTTTTTAACAGAAAGGCAGGAACAGTAAGAAGGTAGGAATAGGATGGACAAGAATGTAATAGGGCACTTCAAAGCAGTGACATTTCTGCTAGGTAGGGCTTGAGTGAGTGCAACTTTCTGGAAACTATACTACTGGCTGACACTTAGCCATGAACAAAAACTATTTTTTGCATTTAGGACAGAAGAGAGAGTTGATTTGTCTTTCATTTGAAGATGCTGCATGTCATACCATATGCCATAAAAGAGGCCGGGCTTATGAGGAGACAGAATCAGTTTTATGAAGCCAAATTACCTCATTAGGGAAGTAAGAAGCGGTGGGGCTCTGAGCCTTTTCAGAGGGATGGGACTTCGCTGGACTCTGAACTCAAAATCTTATCCTTGGTCCCCCAACTGTTCCATCTGCCTCATGATCTTTAGACGATGGCCACTACCAGCACTGTAACTTCTACAGACCCTGATCTCTGTTCAGGTCACTGAGGTGTTCTTTGTCAATACACCATATAATGAATAAATAAATAAATAAATCATAGTCACAGGTGAGTGTAATAAACAGGGCTCCCACTGAATTTCCATAAAGTTGCACCTTTCTTTCTTTGTATCACTCCAAAAACCTATCTTTTCAAGGTGTTACTAAGGGGTGCATAGTCCATTTAAAGACAAACAAAACACATTGGTGGCCCATGACCCAGACTAAAATTAAACTAAGCTAAATCTGGAAGTGAATTAATATAAATCGTTTTGCATCAAGACTCAAGGGACTGGAATCGCACAGAAGGGAATTTTTCCTTTTATAGTTTGTTGCCACTTTTTGGCAGTTACGAACAAAGAGCCATCCTTAAACAGAGGGCTTGGAGAGCATCTTTAAGCAGGCTCTTTCATTCCTGTTCGGGAACCTGAACAAAAGGAACAGCGATAAAAGCAACTTCGAGTCACAATAAATACATTGTTCCCATTTAATTAATGTTTTCCCAATACAATTGGTGTGTAAGAGGTCAGAGGAACAGAAAATTGTATACTGTAGAGATCATGCTGTCAGGTAGCACATTAAAAATATTAAAAATGTTTTCCATGACTGTTCCACAACATACACTGAGATGGGACTAGCAGAATACCACGTGCACTAACCAATTCTTTATAAGTGGGAAGCTGAACCCTGTAATCTCTTTATCATCCTGTCAGTGAGTTAATGGTCATTACCGTGAACAGATTCTTATTTTATCAAGCAAGTCAAGGCATCACTGGTGCTTTTCATATGATAATACTGATGCTTTACACCACAATTAAAATGAGTACAAATTTTTTATCTTTACCTAGGCTTAGCTGCAACCTTTCAACTTGCAAACACCACCTTGAAAGTCTTATCAGAGACACTCATGTAGCACACTATTCTCCTTATGACCAAACCTCTCTTTCTCTCTCTCATTCCCTCTCCTCTGAAAAAAGGCTTAGAGGTGGAAACAATAGAGGAAACCGTTAGCTGAGAAAAACCTTTCCTACACATAGTGTAATGCTACCAACTCGGAGCAGAGCAACCAGAGCTTAACATGTGTTTTCGTTCAAGATTAGCAAAACTCCAATGAATGTTGCTTTCCTTTATCAGCACTAAAAATATTCTAACAAATATCCTCATGTCAACAGTTACATATTTTCAAAACAGAAATCTCCCATTGGGCTTTGTTTGTTATCAGCAAAAAGTTGTTTTGCAATATTTCGCCTTCCAGCTCCCCTCCCCCAAACAGCAACCACCACCACTGCTGATTTCTTTAATTGTTGGAAATGTTTTACTTTGTCCAAACAAACATGGAAATCAGTTTTCATTCAAATATGCAATGAACCCAAGAGTTAGACTTACACAGGGTTTTCTTTGCTGTTTGATTTTTTTTTTTTTTCAGGTTAAAGATATCCTTGTGTAATTAAACTGGATGGTAGGGGTGGTTTGGTGTTCAAAGGACCCTTCTAATCCTACCACTAAATAAAAAAAATAAATCAGAAACTAGACTGCAGCTAAGTGTAAGCACATGTAAAACAGAACTGAGACCATGCAAGGCAGTGTTGATCTTGGACCCTAAAAGGAATTTTCTTAAAAGTTCAATGATCTTCAGAAGTGACTCCCCCAACCTCATGATTTTCTGTGTTATCTCAGGACACCTTATGTACAGCAAAATGAACAAATAGCTGAGTCTCAAGTCAACTTCTGCAATACCTCCCAGATAAGCACTCCTATTTCTTCTTTTAAACTGAAAATCTAGTGAATTAGGGAAGGGAGAGAGAGTACAGGGAAGGAATAGCTTTCCTCAGAGAAGTACTTCAAGCTCATGTGCACTTTACTGTAGTCCTTTGTCAGGACAGAAAACCCATTCATCATGTAAATCTATTAAATATGGGAGTTGATGAAAGACAGTGATAGCACTGGAAAAAAAAAAAATAAAGTAGGCTGTGAATGTTGCCAGCAGTCCCTGTTTGTGCTGGTGCCTCCTCCCGAAGGGGTAGCCATCGAAGAGCAGTCACACACCGTGGGCTGCCCATCATCAATATACATGAACATCCGTGTTGCATCTACCCGGGGCCAAAAGCAAACCTGTGACCAGTGGAAGAAGGTTCTTCGCTGCAGCTCCGTTCTCCACAGCCCTTCCTCTTTATGAAACCATATTTAATTGGTATGCATCGAGGTACTGCCAGCCAGCAAGACACAACATTAACAACCTGCATGGTAATCTCGCTATGTATAAAGAAGGAAGTTGAAGCTAAGATTTCACAGTATGATTAATGATTTCTAGGTGCACTGTTCAAGTTACTCTGAAGAAATGCTGAGTTCAGCTTCTGGAGGAAAAAAAAAAAAAAATAATCAAGCTTCTTTAACAACTCTTAAACTAAACCAGCTTTGCATTGAGGTACCCAAATCACTGGTTGTTTTGGGATGGTTGCCATGAGGCCCTTGAGAGAGCTACCTTGGGAAATGAATTAAGCCGCAATACGTCACATTTAAAACCCAGTGTCCTTGCTTCGGGTTGCTCTTCAGTCTTTGCTCAGCCAGCCTCTGTGGTTGGGGTAAACGTGCATTTAGAGACTGGGGGGGGGATGTCTTTCCCGAGGGCCTGGGCAGGCGAGCAAGTTTCCATGAGGTAAGCAAGGGCGTGAGCCCATGGGCGTGCTGCAACAGCCCTGGTGCCTGCTTTTCCTCTACAGCACACGCGAGGCATCCTGCTGTGAGCACGCACGCGGTGGGTACCATCGCCATCCCTGCTGTAGCTCATCCTGCAGCTCACAGCCATTGCCACGTGCTCCAGCACATCCTTCTGCAGGGGCAAAAGGTCTGCCAGCCGCCCCGCTGCCATGCCACTGCTCCCTGTCCCTAGCCTCTTGGCTAGGCCACTGTGTGCTTCTCACATATCACCAATTGTTTAAACACTGGTCAAACACTCTTCACTCCAGGCCATGACAGCTACAGCTTGGTCTTCACACAGGTCTTCTCTGTCCTTCTGCTCTCCATCTCTGCTCCCCAAACCTGAGACCGTCCTTTGGCTTCCTGCTTACCTTCAGAGCAGCTGCTGCTCTCTGAGCCATCAGCCAGCATGGATGGCTACCACCTGCATCATCCAAGCTGGCAGCCACCGTGGTTGAACACATCCAACACAGCAGCTGCCCTCCAGCAACAGCCCCGTGGTACCCAAGTGCCCACTTGGGCACTGGGCTGACCTCCACTACCTTTGCTTCCCCGACGGACTGAGGGCCCTGAGAGAGCTGATAAGCACCTTGGCTGTGCCTGTAGAAGGGGCAGAGATAAAGACCAGGACCTTTTTCATACAAAGCCAACAGATAAATTGGCAGAAAAGACAGAAAGACGATCTGGACAGCATTATGAGTCTCTGTTTGAAGGCTATCCTGCTGAATCCTGCTGAAAACAGATTTAAGGGAGCTTATGACAGCTAGGAGTAGCTGTCTCAGCCCACAGAACTTCAAGTCTCCTTCTCCCCCGACATCTAATATGCCCTCCCCAAAGCCGAGCTGTGTCTAGGGGCTGTATGAGATAGCTACGCTGGTTCTACCACTCCTGGGGTTACTGCTGCACCAAAAAGACGCTGACAGCAAGAAGCACACAGGTCACCTCTTCTATCCTGGCACTGCCTGAGTACCAGAAGGCAGCAGAATAAGATTTTTCTTTTGCCTTAATATTTAACTGCTTCTAGACCTTTGAAGTGTTTACAGCTCAGACTAAAACACCTGAAAGGCATCAGTTTGTGTACAAGACATGCTGGACCCATTCAGCAGAACCTAATTTTACAAGCTCAGCCTTCTTTCCACACTTACACAACATACGCATCCAGAAGTAAAAAAAAAAAAGCAATCCTTCACATCCTTTTGCCAACCAAAGATGCAAATGAAATGGCACTGACAGACTGTTCTCCTTCCTCAGTTCTATAAAGAGTTTCCATGCAGAAGATGTCTTATGTGCCCATTGAATTCTTTGTTCCATAATATTCCGTTAAACTCTCAATTAGAAAACAAAATAAAAAAAATATAATACTATTGCATTAGCTGTTTCCATGTACTGGTCAAGAACCTTCATCATGGCCACAATACCTATAGTGCAACTATGCACCAAAGAGAAACCTAAATTCCATGGAATTACTGCGGCAGCGTTGAAGTGTGTAAAGCTGCCAAAGCATTCAGGAAGTTAATAGATTTGTTTATGGACTAGACAAGGCTTAATTAAACCCGGCAGCTCCAAAGAACAGTAAATCCTCTCTCCTCCTGTCTTCCCCACCCCCCCTTTTTTTTTCTTAGAGTATCTTTCTCCTAGTGGCTTTCCTCTTCCTAATAATCCCATCACAAATGACAGATATGTTATCAGTCATCACTGGGATTTGACACGTTCTTAATACCTGTCATGACAGCTCTGAAGTCTGCATGCTCCCCCATTGTATTCCAAGGCATTTGCAGGAGGTAATGGACACATCAAATAGCAGTCAATGGCTCTGCTTTATCGGACTGCTGAAGGCTTGCAACACAGTAGATGCTTAAAAAAGCTAATCTGTGATTATGCAAAATTACACACAGAATAATTAAATTTAAAACAGTACAAATAGCTTTTGCCCTCTCTATGCCTATGATCATCTTGGCTACATTGTAGAATTTATTATTATATATTTATTGATAAGAATGCTTTAATATTTAAGAAAAAGTACCAGTAAAAGGAAAGATCACATTAATAATCCAAGGTCTTCATTGAAAGCTTCAAAGTATTATACTTATGCTGGTAACATGTATGGCTGCGCCCATACAGAGCCTCTCCTGATTCCTTGGGTCTCTGTTTTACTTTAACAGAGAACCTGATGCAGAAGTCGGGTGCAAGTCAAGGCTGGAACCAGAGTTCTTGTCAGAGGTGAACACCTGAATTGATACGAAGACAATGGGATTGTGAAGTGTGTCATTCACAATAATTGTCAATACTATAAAACCAAAGACTAAACGTGAATGCAGTAGAACATGCCTTTGAAAAGAGCGTCTCCTTGATGGAGACACAAAGAAAAGACAGTGTGTCTTATCACTGAGTGATAAGAACAAGGAACACCAACTAGCAGGGATTTCTGTGGACCTCTTAATACAGGTATGTTTTATTTTTCTTTGTTTAAGCCCTCAAAAGAGCTGTGACAGATACAGCACTCCACAGAACAAATTCAATACAGAACTCTCTAAACAGATGTATTTTCTTTTAGTCAAATCCTAGTATTACTTCAGATGATTCTGGTCATCTGTGTGTAATACTTTTCAGACATAAAAATAAAATGATTTCCTACTATAACATTTCTTTGGAGCCTTAAACTTGCAGAAGACTTTCACTCAGCTTAGCTGAGCTGCTGCAAAAGCATCATATAGCCACAGTCTCTGCCAACACCATATGAGCTGCATGACAGCAGTGTGCCTTGTCATTAGTAAATGCGATAGCTTGTTGTTCTCAATGCATTTACAGTTTTGCACAAAAGCCGAAAAAAACACCCCCAACAAAAACAAAAACCCCACACAGATTAGAGACAATGCAGCCCTGTGCGCTCGACTAACTTAAGGCCCTTTGAGCAAGGCAGTAAAAAGCTAAGGCAGAATTGTGAGCTGGAGTCAAAAGGAAGCATCCCATTGACATAATGAGCTTTGGAGAAGATCTGGAGTGAAGACAACAGTCAAAACTCGTTCAGCCACCTCAGTGACTGCATGTCCTTTGGACAAAATTGTTAACCAGTACTAAGGGTCTCAAGGGATTGTTTTCATCTTCAAGAAACAGATGAGCAAACTGGGCTTCTTCACAGTGCAGTTTTATTTAGGAGAGACAGAAGAATAATTCTTGCACCTGTAAGCACTCAGGAAGAAAGTGATGGCATTTGCGGGGCGGGGGGGGGATGTTGTTCTCAGGATGCAGCTTGACAATGCCGCAAATCCTGTTCCAGGGGTATAAACCACTGCAGTTACAGCACTGGGCTAAGTCACCCAGCCAGCTAAAGCACTTCCAGAAAAGCTGAAAGGTTAAGTTTGTATCAGTAGGCTTCACACCAGATCAGACATTGCCCGTTCTCGAGCAGCCAACATAAAAAGTTACCACGAACAAACTTGCTACCGTTTTTTTCTGATCATGACCTTATGCCAGGGCCTGTTCCAGATCAAGTTTGTACTGCTGGCTGAGCCTGGGTTGCACGGAGGCAAGATGATGGCAGCATGGCCCCACTGAGGAGTCTTCCCAGCAAATATTCCCTTCTGGCTTTGCTCCAAGGAGCATTACTGCTTCTCCTGCTGTCTACACTCCCAGTTATTCCTTTCATATACCCTCTCAGCTGTAAGCAAATCAACATGCCAATCCCTGGGGACACATGGCTTAGCTTATACTTAAGACTTGCCATTCTGGTTTGTGCTTTGGACATTGATTTCCATTGTCTCAGCTATCACTCAACAAAAGGGCATTTAATTGCTGTCTCATTTAGTCTGGGGGAGAGGGGGAGAACAACTTTTACCAGCCCTCTGATTGATGGCAGCCATTAGCACCTTCTAGCACAATGCGGACTTATTAGAAGCTCGATTTACATGTGAAGTTCATTGCCACACAAGTGAATCAGATTTGCAGCTACGCTTACTTGAACAACTTTAGAGACAAAATCTTCACGTGAAATGAATTTGCAGAAATGCTTACGCTGGCCACCCATTTAAACGCAAAACTTTGAAGATTAATGAAGTTTGAGGAAAGCTTCTAGAAAGAAAAGAAAGTTTAGTACAGACCTCAAAGTTTTTGTTTCTCTTTTTAAGCACTACCATGTAGGTACTTCAACAGCTGTAAAAGAAAAACCCCAACCAACCCGATTCATACTTATTTACACATGGCTAACATCAGGAAACACTTCATATCCACTATGCCTCAAAGTTCGTAATTGCATACTATGAAAAGCAATGCTGAAGAATCCCATAAACTATTTCCCCCTCTTGTATGAGCATTTTCTATTTTCTTTATGAAGGAGGAACGAACAAAATTAATATCCACATTTAATATCCTCCATGTTCTGTAGAGCAACAAGCCACGTACTCTGGTGTTCCAAGCCAAACTGCTGACAGTGGATTTTTAGTACGCGGCTCATTTTATTAAAAAGCACAAGGATGCTAATCTTCCTTTCAAAGGAACAGAGCTCAAGAAACAACTAGATCAGTGAAGGCTTCTTGAAATACTACCTTTAATCAGTCCAGTTATGCGAAACCTGCAGTAATTTCAATAAAAGTGTGATGCAGTTTACTGCAGCTTATCAAAACGTTTAATCATTGCAAAATCTAAAACCAAGCACCTTTTGAACATCAGACTTTCCAGTCAGACATAGAAACAAGCTGAGGCACTGGGTATTATCAGACACACCTTTGTGCATTTTTTGGAAGATTTACCATGGGACAGGCAGATCCAGAAAGGCCAACTTGCAGCGAGGAGGCGATGTACAGCCAAACACGCGAGCACTCGCGCTGCCTCAGCTGTGGGAGCGCTAACCCTGGCCAGGCAGAGGCTTTCTGAAACCATGTTAGCTATACCCACAAAAAAGCACTTCTGGCTACTTTCAGAACATATCCTCTGTTATTCACATAATTGGTTTAAAATTCCACAGCAAAATTACTCTGCTATTACTTGCTTTCAGTACATCCACCCTTATGTTTGCATCCCCCATAGGACCCACCTTTGTTCCTTAGTGATGCCCATCTTCCCTGATGTGTATTTCTAAATAAGCTTAAATAGTGGCTATTTTCATGCTTTTTCCTCCATTTCAAAAAAACCATGATTTTAGGTACATAAATGAATGTGTGAAGGCGGAATGTACATTTTTGTTTTAGAATAGCTGTCTTCACTGTTAATCATTCTGCAGTTCACACGCATGTAAAACTGTGTTTTGAATCCTCCCTTTCCCCTTAGTTTTTAAGGGGAAGTAGAACTTTAGACACAGAATCATCTCCCCAAAAAACACCAAAACTAAACAAAGCCCCTCCCAAACTGGCATGCAGCCAGGTACCAGCTAAACACTAGAATACACTTGTTTTCCTAACTTGGCTCTTTGTAAATTTTATTTTCCTCTCCCATTGTTTTGTTTCTCTTTGGTGTTGGACAGGAGACACATGTTTCTCTTGCTGGAAAGGCTAAGTGCTATCTTCCGAGAAGTACAGTCTACAGACAATTATTACCAGTAGCAGAGATGAAGGTGGCACAGGCGATCCCAGCAAAATCCCTCGCCTTCCCCTCCAGGCTCACGCCAGGCTGGAACAACCGCTCCCGACAGCAGTGCTTCCAGGAGCGTCGCCAGCACCAAGCAAGCTGCCAAAATGGTTTTAAACCACTTTGCAGCTAAAGAACAGACAGAGAGCCATGTTTGTGCAACCCCTCTGTCAATCTTTGCTTCAGGTCTCTTTGGCCACTCGAGGATAAAGAAAATTCTTAGTTGGAAGAAGGTTTTACAAGCTGGTTTCTGAGAAACCTGTCAAGCCAACACACACTAATCAACGTGAACAGGTCCTGGAAAAGAAGTTGATCGAATCTCTCCGATCATCCTCAGAGACGCAGTGAAACCCGCGCACCTTTGAGATTCAGGTCAGTCACACATCTGCTCAGCACCCCTCTGGGAGACTTAGAATGTAAGTGCAAAATTAGGGCAAGCATAAGCACAGCAGTAGGCTGGAGCATCTTGCTGGCAGAGGTACAAGCCTGCTCTTCTACCCAGTACACCATCTATAAATAGGTTTATGAATACAGAACCTCTGCCAAGCTGTTCTTTCTTTTTTTTTTCTTTGCTAATTTTTAATGCCTCTTGCAAGATCGGCTCCTAGAAGTTTTATCTCCATTAGTAGTAATAAACATTTATTATATGCTCCAGCAATGTCTGAAAGTCTTGATGAATAGCAACAAATTTGTCTAGAAAAATACAGTATAATTTCCCATTTTAAAAACTCTAATGTATTAAAAAAAGGAAAAAAGCGAGCTTACCTGAAAACCAAAAATTCACATGAGAAGTCTGTGTGCACACCACAGCTTGGGAGAGAGGAACCCACTTCTGCTGGGACTTCAGGAGGAGAAGGGGTGGCGTGAGTGTTTAGTCTTGTTCAGCTGTGCTCCAGCGGGTACCAGGCGAGCCCCAGAACTGAGCCCTGGGCTGTCCCCCTCGCTCTTCTCACCTGGAACAACAAAAACAGGCTCTCAGCTCCCTCAGTGCAGGAGTGATACAACATTTCACATTCAAGACCCACTGTCGGACTGCTGGAGATTCAACACAGCCTTATAAAAGGAAAAACTCATTACAGCTCATTACATTACAATATCATTATTGATAATCAGGGTTCTCTGCTTTTCTCTACCGCAGGTGCCCTCTCAACTTAAGATGTCTTGGGGACACGCAAAGCACTAGAAAGCTATTTACAGAACATCCTAACTCTGCCTTGGAGGGGCCAGTTTTCTAGAAGATAACAGTAGACCCGTAACAAACTTAACTCAAACCCAACCTGTGGCAAGAACACTTTATGGTAAGAATTTGACTTTGAGCTGCCAATGGTTGGATGACCAAATCAACCAGTGCTAATTTCAAATAGGGGCATTAACGAAGGACTTAAATTACCTTGTGCTTTCATCTACTGTCATTCTCTTGCATCTCCTTTTTCCCCCTTTCCCTCCCAACGCTTACATAGTTCACCATCCATTTTCAAGGATGGATGCCTAAATGAAGCCCTTTATTAAGGCTCAGTTTTCAAAAGCAATGTCACCTTGCAGTTTCCCTTCGCTTCAGAAATTAACTTCTAGGGGCATATTCTTGAAAAGCCTACATCTATACTTATTTCAACTTTCTGGGGAATAATTGAGTATGGAAAGTAAGGTTTAGCCTGATGAAATTTTTATTTCCATCTAAAAGTAAAAGGAAATGCATAGCAAAGAACTTCTTTCCTCGGCCTCCTTTTTTTTTTTTTTATTAATTCTGAAAGGTGAAGACAAAGGAGACACATTACAATTCATTTTCTTCCCTTTCAGAAAGCCCAAGAAACTCACCACCATATACTTAAATTTTGAGCTATGTAGAGTAGACCGCTAAATACTTTATATGTTCTGAGCAACCTGATCTCACCAGCCCTGATCTGAGCAGGGTGTTGGACTACATGACCTCCGGTGGTCTCTTCCAACCCAAGTTATCCTATGATTTTTTCCAAAGGGGACAAAGACTGGTTTGTACCTCTTAGAAACACAAATCAACCTTTTTTCATGTTTACCGCTATTTTTTACTCTATGCATCTTCTCCAACATGAAGTCTTTCAATAGTTCAAATCTATAAGCATTTCACACCTGAAAACACTTTAAAACATATTTTTCATTTTAAATTAGCAGAAGTATCTTTTCGCATGTCACAAACTGAAAGTATTTAACACATTTCGGTAAAACTAGCCTGGTAAGAAAACTAAGAGAATGTATCCTAAGTCCTAAGAAGGGCTTGTGGGTGAAAAAAAGTGTTGGTATTTAGTGTAGAAGATCCGCGAACTTTACAGTAATACATTTTCTATCTGCGATTACGAAGTCAGGACACTGTTTTTAAAATCAGCCTGAGCTCTCGTGGCACATGCAGCTTGTCAGACCCATTTGCAGCAAAAGCAGCAGGATCCCTCGTGTGCTCCACACCTCTCCCTGCCAGCGCCGTCCTCCCGGTAACGCCTCCTCCCTCTGCCAAGGCACAAGGTCACACACAAGCCCCCATCCCGTGCAGAGCATCACACAGCCAGCTCCCAGCCCTGAGCTCCAGCTGCCTACATCATGTCCATGAGCTGGAATTTTTAGCGGGCTGGCAGGTTTACTGAGCAGTAAAAAGTTGACTTTCAAAGAGAGTCTCAGAAGAAAAACTTTCTCATATTTCCCCCCCACAAATCCTTATGCATATGACAGTATCTTGATTAATACTAGACCCAAGAAAAACTTGTGTAATGCAGAAAGGTCTTTTTCCATTTCACTGAGTACCTGCTCTCATTAGAGTGGAATAGAGACACTATTTAATAGATGAGATACCCAGGGAATAACGTGCAAGAATGTCAGTCCTAAAACTTCATAAAGACAAGATATAAAAACAAAAAATAAACAGACTTTTTCCATTATTAAGGCGAAGGAATGCCATGGGGATTGTGAAGTTCCCAAGTTCAACAGAGCCTTACTTCTGTTGCTCTTCAAAGTCTAGTGTTCCTGTCATCTCTGCCCCCCTCTCCCTTCCCCCTCCCCTCCAAGGACTTCAGATAACTTCTCCTAATCGTAATGGGCACGGCGGCCATCAAGCTCTGCCACTGCTAGTCCTGCAAGGGCACGCTGAGGCAAGAAAAGGGTAATCCCCTCAGAAAACCAACTCACAAGGTCTACCAAGCAAGGGGATACACATTCTTTCTTCCTTCATTTTTTTAGGAATCACAAGTACAATACAGCACATTTACAGCTTTATTCTAATAAAAAGATCTCAAAGAAATAAACACCATCACCAGTTTTAAAGCTGAGCCTTAGACTCAAACAGCGCCTAAGAGACTGTTGTGAGACATGGAGGGCTTTTTCTTAACACCCCCGTAGTTTACTTCAAAGCTCATCATATTATGTGGGAGTAGTTGAGATGCAAAGTCAAATTTAAGCGTCCTGGGAATAGCTGTGCATGATGTGCAGTTGGCAGGCAGGTCTCCTGCAAGGATGCGGTTCTGTACATGAAGTCACGGGAGTGGGATTCGTAATAATGTGCAGTAATCAAGGCATGGAAGAGAAATCAGTTCATGAGTTAGTCCCCGGCAGCAGAGAGACGAAGTTTTGTTTGTTTCTCTGGAAGGAGGACAGTGATACTGCTCAAATCAAAGCCTGGAGCCACAATCCTCCAGGCTTAATTAGAAGATCATGAAGAGTACAAAATGGCATTGGACACAAAAAATGATCATTTTTCAAGTAAACTTAGTGAAATGAGCACTGTTACATTTACAATCCACTCTTCTCCATCCACCTTTTTTTCCTTGTTAATGATACAGAGTTGGCTGCAGATGCAACAAAACCTGTCAGCCACCGCAGCGTGTCCTAAAGCAAGTCTGGCCTATTATTGCAGCTGGCTAGATGAAGGTCGCTGACACTGCTAACACCTCTGACATTTTATAATCAATTGCCAGCATTTACAGAGGAGAAAATACCACTAGCTCTGAGCGCACTCAGAAAGAAAGAAATTCTTTTCAATTAATTTTAAGCTTGCTCTCTCTGATAGCCAAAACATGAAAAGACAAGGCAACCTAGCAAGCCAAATATTAGCGAGATTGGTTTCTGGCAGCCAATGCCATATTCTGTTTGTATATAAACAATTGTAGTTTATCTGCCTCTTTAAAATAACTGCAATATGAATCATCTTAAGGACAGCAGCAGAGAATCAGCCAAATACTTGTAGCTGAAGAAAAACATCACTTAATTCTCAAAGCAGCTATGAATAGACTATCAGCACGTTGCTAACACCAAATACCTGTTTGAGAAATCTAGTATTTTGTGGAAGAAACTCTTGGAAGAGAGGCTGACCTTTACCTATCCCTTCGCTGCTGGTAAAGGATGATGAAGCTCTTCCCGTACACGGCACATTCATCCTGTGCCTGCTTTTATCTTCAGGAAAGGAAAAAACTGCTGCCTTTTAAAATATTCCTGCGTTGATTTTTAGCCAGCTGGTATATTCCACTGCTGTAAGTGAGGATGGAGGGCTAAAGGAAGAGAGATTTTCAAACAATACTTTGTAAACAGTGCACAAGTCCTGTCTGATTTATAAAGTGCCAATGCGCCGGGTGAGTTCAGCCCTGGATTTGACAGCACTGCCCTTACCCGATGGTTGGAAGCAATCATTTTGAATTAATACAGGGCCTCAGAGAACACGAGGATCTCTAACTTAAGACCTCCTAAAGACCTGCCTGTATTTCGGTCAAAATTCTTGCTCCTGGCAGTCCTTCTCATCCTCCAGCTCCTAATTCAAACCATCAGGCAGGTCTTGCTTTTCACAGGAGCTGGCTGCTGTACGGTATAATGTTTGCGTCAAATACAATTGCCAAAGGCGCTCCAATTTCCACTAATAATTGTCATTAGGAGAAGAAAAAAAATGGTTGTGTTTTTGTCAGAAAAGAACCATTCCCGATGTTTAGAATAGGCGGGATAATGGTCACGGGCAGCATCTTGGCTCAGCGGGCAAAGCTAGTAGGTGGTAAATGAGAGTGCTGCGGAGGGGACAGATCTTTTTCCAGGGGGGAGAGAGGGCAGTGTCTGCTAAAGGAGGATCCCTGATGGCAGGAGATTTATGCATCCCCTCTTGTGTCAGTCTAGGAGGAGGGAATCATTATGCAGGGCCAGCTGCAGGGGTGTGCGCTGCTGTCGGGAAAAATTAGAAGTCTAGCAATGAACTATAAAGAAGGGAGAAATGACAGAGTGAATGAAAACCCCATGATAAACCCATTTAGGCTCTCTTCTCCCTGGGATGAAAGATGAAGTCTAATCTCTTTGGCATATATCCTGGCCGAGACTCAAACAAATATGCCTACATAGGCACACATGCACGCCCCTAGAATATGCAATGACATCGGCCACCAAAAGGATACGGAACTGCAAAGGGTACTGAGCAAAAGTTGTTCTGCACGTTCAGCTAAATTCTGGGGAAAGATCAGAGCGCACTAAGATGCTTTGGATCAGAAGAAATCTCATCTGCTGCCGAATGCCTTCTTTGTGTAAATACCTTTGAAAGAAAGCTTTCCATTTGAATACCTCGGGGGAGTGGTGGGGGAAAGGGAGAGAAGAGATGACGGGAGTGTAAGACAGTGAAAAGCAACCGAACTAAGGCTCTGGTATTTCACTCTTGTTTGACTGAAAGAGAACTTTCCAATTTCATGTGGCATTCCTTTGCCTAAGAGAATTTCTGCCCAAGTCAGGCAGGTCTGCATAATGTCTTGTCCTGTTTAAAGGTAGAGGGGTTTTTTTTTTTTCCTGCTTCATTAATACACTCACGGAAATGAAATATTCCAAATATTTCTTCATTGTGCTTGGTAAGAAAAACAGAGTCAGGCTCTCGGGTCATACTGCTGTTGGCTAGCAAGGGAATAGGGAAAGAGTGGGCAGGTAAAAGAGTGGTCTTCAATACACCCCCAGAAGCCCCTGGTTACAATTCCAGCCCTAAGTCTAACAAGGGGAAGTATTTGGTAATTTTCCCTGCTTCCTGTCCTGACCGCTATGAAAGCCTCAGGGCTGCTGAAACTCTTTCTGGAACACTAATGCCCTGCAGGAAACAGGACAGTACAAAATGGGAGCTGTCGGGAGAACACCTTCCTGGGGAAGAAGCGAGGGAGGGATATACTCCGATACCTTATTTAAGGTCACACATACGACCCATGGTGTTAGCCACAGTTTTTACCAGGAACAGAAGAAATACATTTTGCCCAGCATGCCAAAATTGTGAACTGTGCTATTGTAAGCCCTTCAGTATAAGCCCTTCCAGACACAGTTTTATGAGAAAGTTTTATTCACTTATGAGCGTGAGAATTAGGAAAAAAAAAACCCCACAAAGCAATTCTACTGTAAGTCTTCCTTTTCACTATACATGCACATTCAGAAGTGTATTTATTTACTTTTCTTTAAAAATACTTAGAAGAAAACATTTTTTTAAGGCAGCTCTTTTATAATATTCTACCTAGTGGTATCATCAAGTGCAAAAAAATTTTATGCTATCAAGTTTCAGATTAAGATACTACTGACCACATTTGTGACTACCTGGTATGTCGTACAAGCACTTGCACACTGCACGCTGTGGGTCTAACAGGTTAAAAAACCACAAACAAAAATATAAAATATAACACCCCAAACCATGATAGTTTGGGGACTTCTGACATTGATTTATTAACACTGTAAAGGTGTAAATGGGGTATTGAAGTGAAGAATGTGGCCCTCTGGTGAATAAAAGCAAATGGAAATTACCTACATGTACGGTAGCTCAAAGAACATAACTCTGAAGGCCAGTGTTTGATCAAAGTTGTGTGAAAACCCACAGAAATAAACTGCAAGTTTTTACAGTGAGCAACACAAATAAAGCTGGAAAATTCTTAAACTACAAAACTGTATCATTGTCAAAGTGCAAACAATGCTTCTTACAGCAACACAGTTACGTTTCAATTTTTTTTTCTAAGGAAAATAAGGACAGGCAAATATATAATATTAATATCAATTCAGGAAATGCTTTCATAGTAAGATATCAAATATATTTTGAAAGGAAGGAAAAGAAACATGATTATTTATCTGACTTGAAAACAGCACAGTGTCAAGTTAATTTAAAATTCAATTTCAGTTTAAAGCATTACAAGGAAGAAAGAACCCTATGTATCACAGGTTGTAAATTGAAATCCTAGCAAGGTTTTTGTCTGCCAACTAGTTATGTATCAGCTATAAAGCCCGATCGCGGGTGCTTCTTTTAGGAGATTGGGCTGCAAGGCTCTCGTAAACCATGTTTGGAGAAGCTTGTCATTTACTACTCCCAACGATGTTTTATTTAAACTTTTTTCATAGTCCAATATTTAACAGCAAACCAGTGTTACAATAACCCAGAGGTATCTTCTGCAAGATACAGTACGTGGCACAAAGGCACGGAGGGTCCTACCCTGTGAAGGTCACCAAGAAGGTCTGTGCAGCACTCACACACACATCTTTTACAAAAGCAAATAAGCAAAAGCAGTTTGTCTGCAAAAACAGCTTTTAGGCTGACATGAATTAAAAAAAAAGGAAACTTTTTCTCTCCTTTCTAGAAAACACCTACACAAAAACAATTCACCAAAACTCCACATAAAGCCTTGAACAATGATGGTTTGAGGGAAGAGGTAGGATACTTTTCTGAATTTTCTGGGCTGAGGGATAAATAGATCTGATAGAAACAACATTTAATACTCCTGCAAAACTACAAAGCAAATGAAAGCCTACTCAGATTTGGTACATACTATAAAAACGAGTGACCCAAGGACAAAAGCTGGGGTTCCAGCCACCCCTTTCCAGCTCTAGGAGGCTCACGCAAGGTGCATTGGCCAGTCTGATCAGAAAGGCAAATTCTGCTCCTTGGCCATCAGCCGCTAATGACCCAGCTGGCCAGCAGACAGAAACAGGACTGGAGGGCACTGAGGACCTGCACCAACAATGAAAATGAATGTATATCCCTGACCTTTGCCCCCCCCCCCCCAAAGGAAGGCAAAGAAAAGCTGCCATTTACAACAGTTGGGGCTGTTTTTATTTAGTCACATGGGCCTTGAACCCCCTTGTACAAACACTTTGCGAAACCTCAGATCCTCACTGAGGGAGCAGATGAACACCTCTGAAAGCTTTGTTTTTGGCAAAATGGAATTTAAGGTGTGTGCAAATTGGTACTTGGGAAAGGGTAATATTCGAGGACGTGAAATTTATCTCCACTGACACATCCACAGCTGGGAACCAGTATGAACAGCTTCCTCATGCTGATCTAATTCACCTCTATTTGGAAATGGAGGGATGTAGAAAACATTAGAGGTGATAGAAAAATGTTTTCTTATTTCAGTAATGGCTTTTATCCTATCTTTGAAAACTACATAATTATGTGTAAGTTTATTATAAATACCCATTATGTATAATTACCTTTACATTTTTCATAAAACGATAATTTCTAAAAATGCTGGAGGATTAAAAAAGCTAAGGAGGGAGGAATTCGATACAGCACGAGACGGAAAAGAGACTTTTTCCCCTCTTTCCCTCACTTGCGTTTTTTTTTTTTTTTTAAATACATCTGGGCTTCCTCCTGCTCCCACAGCAGAGCATGAGACTGTAGTTACGTCCCCCCTCCAAACTTGCCACTTCCCCCTCACCATTTAAACGGTTTATTCACCTTTTTGCCTTGCCATGCATTTTTGGACCTACAGCTCTGAGGTGGTTTTTAAAAAACTTTTGCTGGCACTTAATATGGAAACTACCACCACTGCACCAATATTTATACATGTGGTGTTACAAAAATATACCATTTGCTTTGATGTACTGCTCTTTCCTTACTTCCCACTCCAGCAGAAAACACAAAGGACATTTAGCAGTGATAAGGAATCCTACTGACATCATCAGTATGCAGTGACATAGTCAAAAGGTTTTAAGTCTCATTCAGTGTCCCTTCCAGCATGGCCAAAACAAGCCTCAGTGTTGCTTAAATTCCTGTTGAAACTAGGAAACATTGTTTAAAAAAAAGAAAAAAAAAAAATCACCAAAATAACCCAAATTTAAAAACAGGCTGCATCTGTTAGTAGGAAAACCGGGACGCAGCATGGGGATGTTGCACACAAGAGATGCTTTCTTTCCAAGCTCTCCCTTATGCAGCATGTGACTCTCTATTCTAATGCTACTTTCTATTAAAACTTTTTTGGTTGCCAGATGTTGCGCAACACAAATAAGGAGGACTCGAAGCTGGAAATGCCGGCTGCTCCTAGGTACAATCTGCCACGGGACTAACGCAGCCTGTGACTGGGCTGCTCCTCACATGATGGAAGGAGCCTTCTGTGCAGGACCTGAGGCTTCAGTTTCTTGCCAGTTTGATGGAGGTTGAGAATTTAAGATTTACTGGACCCTGTAGCACTGTTTGATACCATCTGATCGCAACGTGGGCCCAAACATCTTGCAAAGTTGAGCAGAGATGATCAGAGGCAGACACAAAACATGATGTTTTCATAGTAAGGCTCGCCATACCAAAAGCATTGGGTAACATGATAAAATGCTCCATCAAACACCGGCCTGCAGCCCACATAGAAGAAAACAGCGGTGCAGCAGAAGAGCACAAGCAGACTAAGCCTTTGCATTTCATTTTTCAATCCTTTCATCTTTAAAATCTAAACAGATTGTTTTAAAATATTTTCAAATATTTCAAATGTTCCCCTTACATTTGGTTTGCACACAAGGGATAAAGGAGCTTCAAATGTTCCAATATCATGCTAAAAAAGTTTTAAAAGTTGTCTCCAAATTGGAAGTACTTCAGAAAAAAAGTAAAGATATATATCAAAAAACCCAAATATATAATCAAGTTCTTTGAAGTCACTTTCTACCCCACCAAGACATTTATACTAATTGGCGAGTTTCTCATTTAATCTTTTCAGGCACAGATCATTTCTAAATGACTGAGATTTAGGATGCACTATTTTAATACTGATGGCTAACTTAATGAGATCAGATTTTAACAAGATTCTAGGCATTTATGCTAGAGAAAGGCTTTCATTTAGGGGTATATTTTTACCAGAAAAGGAAAGTAGGTACGTTGCTGTATATCATAACAGGAGCCTGTTCAGATCATTATAATCACCATTTGTGATCCTATTTTATATACCATTACATGGTATAAGCAAAAACCTAAAAAATATATCAGTCCTCAATACTGACATGAAAAGCCTTCATGTCCATTTTTTCTTCCCATTCTCAGCATATATACAACACTCTGAGTAAACAGACGTGCTATGGAGGATAAACACAAGTAACTTGTGATTAACTTAACCAGATCTAATTTGGCCAGCGAAAAGCTTACCTACTTCCTAACTTGTTTATTTACCACTAACAGAGAAACAACAATTCACCATCTGCATCAGCACTGATACTCTAATTTTAGGACTGACACTTTTTTTAATCTGTATCTTGCCTGTTAAATTTATCATGATGAAAAATAACGTGTGATTGCACATGTACAGGTGCCAACAACTACAGAAATGAAGCAGTAGAATTTTCATAGTGAAGAAGTACATATAGAGCTACTGCAGGTTGCAAATAAGACTGCAATGTGTCCAGATGTTAGACTATACACAGCTAAGCAAATGCTGAGCCACATCATCTTTTAATAGTATAGCAATTTCAGCCTTGCACCAACTTTCCTACATAAATACAACCAATCAGTATTCAATTTTGAGCCGTACCAGAAACATTCCTCCAATAGTTGTAAGTGCTGTGATCATTTCCAGCAGCTCTTTTTAAGCAGCTAACATGAAAAAATTTAAACAGATGAGAATGCTTTATTCCTGCGCCATTCCCGAGTTTATTGCAGCTCCTGTTTCTGTGCGCTTCCCTCTTTCACTTGGGCCCCGTCCAGGCCACCCTCTCTGGGAGGAATCCCTGACCCACATCAAGAGGACGACTTTGTGGTGGGCTTCTGGGCTTCAGCGCAGCCAGCCCGAGATCACCTGCACCGCCGCTTTCGCCAGGCTAATGACACTGAGGTCTCTGCATAAAGTACCATTTGTTCAGAAGGACGACGATGTGAAGAAAAGCCTGGCCGTAAGGAGGAGTGACTACATCTGCATTGCTCACAGGGAGTCATGTGCCTCCTGCATGAAAACCCTGGAAGGGCTTCCCTGCCTGCTCCGCTGTGAATTGAGGCTGTGTCTGGGAGCTGTCATTTGCTACAGTTTTAAGTCCTCTTTCCACAATTTAAATAAGGGTAGAAAATACTTGTGGTTCCTCTCTAGGAATAAGTGTCTTCAGAACATACAGAAGGTACTTTATCACTTCACCTATTCAGCCTGGAGCACAAAGCCCAAGAGAGCTCAGAGAAGGAGATGCACATGCAATCTGGCAACACTACAGTCACTGACAATGCTATATATCTCCAGAGCATCTGATGTTGTCCATATTGATTTTACCTGCTACCCTGATTGAGGGAATCCATATTCTACACCTATAACTCAACCAGCCCTGCAAAGAGAACAAACAAATGTAGAAGCATTTTTCTATGTAACCAGCAGAGTCTTCCAAGTATTTTCCACAGATTTAGCTGACTGAGATATTAGTTAACTCACCCCTCCACCTTAACTTTCTTATAACTAAGACACCAAGGGAAAAGATTTTGCTCTCACCAGAAAACCTTGTGTGTGCCGAGAGCTTGCGTTGGTGCTAGTTACTATTAAATTCTCACAACTACACTGCAAGTCAGCCTGAAGAGGAGGTGTCCTCCTATTGCCAGGTATTAATCAGTTCACAAATACCGTGTGCCCAGGAAAGAGAAAGAAACTGTTGCTTAAGGTACAGGATTAGTGTGCCAGGTTACAAATGTATTATGTCTGCACATTATTACTGCAATTCAAACATACCCTCACCTAATCTAGTTCTGAAATGTATTAGCTTCAGTTAGAAAGTAAATACTATTGTAATGAAGACTAATAAATAGCCTCTAAATAAATAAGAACGAGATGTTTTTGTCTTTGCCAGGGAACTATTATGGGGGACTTACGGGCAGACAGAGTGGCCGTTCCCTGATACAGAATCCATCACTGTCACTTAACATATGACTCTCTTGTAATGCTGTGTTAGGAGACAAAGTCAAATAATCTCTTTTGCTTTGATGAAAGCACGAGGAAGTTGACTCAGATAAAAGCAGGGAGTAATCTGTTTAAACAGCTTGGGTCCAAAGTTGAAAATTCAACAAAATCAGGAACACATACAGGCTTGCTGCTGGAGAACCTGCCTTGAGCATGACGTAAAAAAAATGAAATGCCACTACAAAGATATCTCATGCCAGAATACTCTATACGTGAACATCACGTAGACCTTCAGCTGTTTTAATTTACATGTGTTTCTTTATTTATAAATCTATACAATGCCCATTGTTAGCTAGTAACAATGTAGTTGAAGATTTGGCTAATCTAAAGGTAATGAAGAACATCAAAGTAAATTGATATTTATTATTAGAAGAACAAAGAAAGAAAACAGATAGTGAAAGCCCTCAATCTGCTCCCACCATTTAGGCTCCAATCTTTGGCAACACAGTTCTGGCACATACCTATTCAGGTCAGGTTTTTATCTGAGATAGTGATGCGTGCAGAGGGAGCACAAAAATGCCTGTGTCTTGCTGTCACAAAATGATTTTTAAAGAACTGACCATTCACAGCTTTGGGAAGAGATGTTCAACAAGTCCTTTCTGCCTTTTTAAGGAAAAATTGACAATATGCAACTTATATTTGCAAGGTAGGAGAGATACCACCTTCTCATTCCACACACAGAAGATTCAGCATAAATATCTACACAGAAGACAACAAAAATGTTGACAAAATAGGTTAATATTGAATCTGGATTTGGATCACTGTAACACATCCTTTCTATGTCTCAGTAGTCAAAGGCGTGAAAAGAGCTGCAAAGAGAGTAAACATGTGGTCTTTAGCTGATAAATGTGTTCAGGAAAGAAAGCAAAGCCTAAAATAATCCTTGCAGGCTTCTGAGAAAAGATATTAAATGTGCACGGACGTTTTCTACATGGACAACCCGCAGAAACCTCCCCATTAACCTGCCTGAGCCCTTCTGAAGTAAAAACAAACCAAAAAAACCCAAAGCACCTTTCAATTTCCAAAAATGTTTTTCCATAACAGTCAGAAAGACCAGCAACAGTTCATGCTACCTTAGTGAGGGCAAACATTTAGAAGCAAAACATCCAAATGTAAAGTGTGTCTGTGAACACAGAGTTTACTAAATTCTTTAAAAATGCAAAAACTTTGTCATCCTAACAACAAGAAGCACGTAACAAAAATCACCGACTTTATAACTGACTTCCTTCTAAAATCTGAGTGAAGATAGCTTTGCAGATTTTTACTGCTCTTCTCAGCGGTCAGAAACGATTCTCCTTGCGGAATTGAACTCGTGGAAAGGCCAAAATTTTCCAGAAGGAAGAGGGAAGATGACAACATATTAGGCTGGCCAAAATAAATAGTTTCACATTCTAATTCATCAAGTAGAATACTGTGAGTGGTATTTATATCCTTCTGTAGCAAAAAAAAAAAAAACAACCCAAAAATCACATTCCTTGAACAGTGTTTGGTCTTGTGAAAGGTTCAGAGAGGGACATGTTGAGCTGCAGTCCTGTGAGCACAGTGACTTGGGGTCTTGTGACTGTGGTTGTCACTGAGCTCAAAGCATTTGAACAAAACCCATGACACCCACCTGGCCAAGGGTTAAAGCAGCCTTTAACAAGGAATGAGCCTTCATGGTTCTTCAGGCCCCTAAAGAAACAATTGCATCATGCCCTAATTACTTCAGCTGACTCTATGCACGAACTGGGATCCCACTGCAAGCATTTCAGAATGTTTTGTAATGTGGAAAATTAAGGTGCTGCATTATCTTTCCAGACTTGACAGCAAATTTTTCTGCAAAGCTCGTATAAGTAGAACCACTATAAAGAGAGAGGAACAAAAGGCATGCCAGAATTATACAGAGGACAGGACATAAGGAGAGCAACTTTCAGATATAACACTGGACTGTCATATATGGCTCTCAAAAAATGGTAGCAGTGTATTCCTGCTGCACTATTTCCCCCTGGAAATTCATCTAAGTTCATTTCAGTGAAAGAAAGATTTGTTATTTTCCCTCAGTAAGTAACACCACAGTTATTTTTGCCTCCTTGTAAAAATGAGCAATATCTGCAGCAGATGATCTATAAAGTTTCCCAACTTTCCTGGGAGGAATAGTATTTTATTGTTCAATTTGGTTTCTCCGTAATATGTTTCTCAGTCTTCAGTAGTGATGTATAAGGAGTTTTGATCAAGCAGTTTAATATCGGGGAAAACAAACGTGTATTTTATAGGGAAAACATACACACAAGGACACAAACATACAATATAGGATTATGAGAAAATAATCAGTTTCCTATATTCATATGCATCTCTATATGTATTTTTCCTGCATGTGTCCATGTGAGTTACAGATATGCTAGGGGTAGCAATGGTAATTCTACAGGGTTGTATCTCTTCCTCACTGTATATGTATTCCTGGAATTCAGTCAGTTACAAGGACAGACAAACATCTTAAGACAGTGGCAGGGAGCTGCTCATCCTTGAGGCAAGGCATACATTGCTGGCTAATTTCATGCCAAAATATAATCATAAGGTCTATATATTAATTCAATATAAACGGAGGTTGGCAAGTACTTATCATAAAAGTGCCACACTGTAATATAAAACACAATAGGTGGCTGTTTACATTTCCACACCGGGCTGTGAAGCGAAGCAGCCGAGGAGCAGAGATGTCCTCTCCGCAGCCCTGGCAGTGGGCTGCCGTCGGGGAGGGGTAAGTGCTGCAGCTTGCCCAGCTGCATCTGCTCCGGTCTGGGAGTCGGAGCCTTACACAGAAGACTGGAATTTTAGGACAAGAGGTAACAGGCACAAACTTGAACATAGGAAGTTCCATCTAAACTTCTTTACTTTGAGGGTGGCAGAGCACTGGCACAGGCTGCCCAGAGAGGTTGTGGAGTCTCCCACACTGGAGACATTCAAAACCCACCTGGACGCCGTCCTGTGCAACTGCTGTAGGTGTCCCTGCTGTGGCAGGCGGGTTGGACTAGATGATCTCCAGAGGTTCCTTCCAACTCTGACCACACTGTGATTCTGCAATCAGAACTTCAGTGAAAAGCAAAGGCAAGGAGCACTGAAGCATGTTTGCAACCTCAACTGCTAGCCCTGCATCTGCAACAACATAATCCTTTCTCCCCATTCCCAGGCTGCTACCTGAGGGACTTTTCTATTCTTTGGCATTCACTGCAAGGTTTTGATTCCACTTCTGTACACAAAGACCTTCCCAGGATGTATTTGCTTTCTTAACTCCCTAAAAAGACATTGCATGTCTACTTTGCACTTTTCAAACCACCTTTCCCTTGTTTACAACCTGATTGCACAGCCAACTCTGCATGCGTGCGCTGTGCTGGTGCCTTAGCCATGCTCCACCTGGGCAAGCATGTTTATCTATGGATTGCAATGCAATCCTGTAGCACGGAGGGAAACAAATGAACAACCCACTCCCTCTTGCAAAGACACCTGCAGACCTAAATGTAGTTCCATGTCACAAGAGCCCGTCAGCAGTTAAACTTCATCACCATAATTCAACAGAAGGCTTCTCTTTATACAACAGGATGACAATGAAGCCACTAGTAACTAATATTTTGTGGTGTATCTGAACACAGGAACTGGCAAATAGAACATAGCGTATCTATTCAACAAGTGCACTCAACTCAGTATTCCTGTGGTCAGAGCCACTTTGACTCATCTCAACCTCTACCTTGGTTAAATTTCTCTTTTGGCTTCTCTGTCATGACTGTGGGGCAGGCAGCAAATGCATTAGCTTCCCCAGGGAGGGTAGAAAGTGCAGCTGCTCTTTGGTGGCATGGAAGAGGAAACTTGCGCCCTTTTTTTTTTTTCCTCCTTTCAATCTCAGGTCAGACCCGCAGGTCACCCTGTGTACACAGGATTTTAAGTGGAGGTCAGCAGCTTGTCTGTTGCACGTAATTAAATTTGTTTTACAAGCTTGTCTAGGCAGTAAGTAATTAAATATCACTTCTCAGACTGAGATTTCTATTGTCCTGAGTTGCCTGACAATAGCATTTTTCTCAGTCTGGTTTGTTCGCAAGTAAACATGACATTTCAGGAGAGCTACCGCTGATAATTCTACAAGAACTACAAAACAACATGAAGGGTTCAACTACCGATAGTTTTAACAAGAATAATAATTAAGTATTCCTAATACAAGTTCCAAAAGCATATCCTGATTTTCATCAGCTTGTTGCCAATGACAATGTTAAAACACAAACACAGAGCATTCTGCCTTTGTTTTTATGATAGCCAAGATAAATCCAGAGGCAGATCTGAACCACAGTTTTAAATTCAAATCCATTTTTTTTCAAGTCAGAAATAGATAAAAATTACCATAAGACTATTTGTAGATACTTTCCTAATTTGGAAAACTCATTAACCAAATGAAAGGATTATGTAGCCTTAATTCCAAGCATTACTTTAAATTATTCCTACTGTTTCACAATATACTAGGAAGCATCTTGAGTTCACAAAAACTTACAAACTCCCCGAATGAGCCAGTACCACACAAACTTTTCAGATGTGGGACAAACCTATTTCCAGGGTCTGAAATGCAGCATACAAACTAACAAAGTATGTGCCTGCCTCCGCAGTAATAGCGTTTGAACAGCAGTCGCCCTGCAACGTCCAGTTAAAGGACATATCAAAACGCTAAAATGCAGTCTATTTTACTCTGTGGCACACCGTATTTTTCCATGAATAGCAAACACCCCACACTAGGTTTTGGAGAAAAGAGCATGGATACCTTGAGAGCTTGCTCTTGTGCAGTCAGATATGGATATGGCCTCCCACTGATGCACAGGGTTGGGGCTGCGCTTCAAGCTCACTCACTCATACAACTGCCTCAAACTTCTTTCAAGCCATGATACCTGTTCCCAAACTCCCTACGCCAAAGGGAGAGGAGAAAGCAAAAAAATACAGTGCTCTGTGCAGTTACCCCATGTTAACTGGGTGGGGACATGAAGAGGCATCACCTCTTAGAATTGTCTCTTCGAGGTGCCTTGGGAAGAGCATTTCCTGTCCCCTGGCTCAGGAATCAGTTAGAAACAGGGTCAGGATACAATTAAAGGGAGTGCTTCCTCACACGGATTCACACCAGAACAGATCGGCCAGTAGACATTTTCAGAAGACAAAGGCAGAGTTTGAGTGGCACCTCAGGATCTACTAATGAAATAGAAACTAACTAGATACTACATAATTACCCTGTTCCTTCTCAAGACATTAAGCTAGCTGTAACTACCCAAAATATGCTCCATGTCCTGAAAAAGGCCACAGAATTAAAAAATGTACATGGACGACAAGGGCAGCGAGATTTGTATCAACAAAGCTTTAGACACGAGACTAAATAGCCTGGCAGTTATACCTGCAACAGAGATGCAGAAGAATATGATCAAGGCCAAACAAACAAAAAAAGAGCAGTCTGGAGAAAGTGAACAGAGAATCATTTTCACCATATCTCACAATATTAAAAATGACAAGGTACCCAACTGCTCATCAGAAGTCAGATGTGCAGAAGGCGGCTCTCCATGGAGCTACGTTCTGTGTCACTGGTCGAAAGCAGAAAGGGTCTCACAGGGAGAACATACAACTAGGTCCATCAAGAGCTAAGAAACAAAACAGTCCCGATGCAAGCTCTGATCCACTAAATCCCTAAATCTTCAGTTGCCAGAAGCTGGGGGGCATATGGCAGGTGTGTGGCATATAAAGGGATCATTCATACAGTTCCTGGTTCCTGTGCTTGTCCTCATCGTTAGTTGACCTATGTAGATCCTTTACCACGTAGAACTTGGAAACAACTGTTCTCATCTTTGTCTCACGTATGTTTGCTTTTAATTCTAAACTCTCTCATAATTTCCATAAACAATGTAATTTACTTAGAGCACCAGATACTCTTGAATGACAATTTCCAACATCATCCAAAAAATGGCTTCATTATTTGTTCTGATTTGTGTTCAAGGCACAAATTGAGTATTTGAAAGGAAAATGGATGCTCAAATACAGAACAGGCGCATGGAGTCTGGTGATGTCTGATTTGGGGGGAATTTCATTAATTGATTTTTTTCAATTTAAAGATTTTAAAAATCATGGAGTGCATCCTTAACAACTACAGTACTCTCACAGTGTCTTTTAAATATTTCATATTTCCCATGTGACACGAGAGGATGATACATAGCTTAACCTAGATGTGATGCAATGAAGGAGAGAGGTGCTATGTGTTTCTCTCCTTCCTTACTCTTTTTCACCTAATTTTGGATGTTTGACCACTTGGATGCTGCCTTGCTCTTAGTCTCAGCATTTGCCCAGAAGCACCATCCTGACCCTGGAAATTATAGTCATCGAACAGAACCACAAAACTGCAATTGCTTTAAGACTACACAGGGGAAAAAAATAGTCTTAAATAATCTATGAAAACTCCATCACAAAATCCTAGGACAGTATCTCCCCAGCACCTGTTCTCTATTTAATAGAGACAGTTCACACAATACAGATTACTCAAACTACCTTGTGTTTCTACAGTGGAGCTTAGCAATTATAATGGGTGGCAGACTGAGAACCCGCAAATTAAGTTCACATAATCCCTCAGAAAGAAGTGACAAATCTGCATGGACACTGTTAAGCTGCAAAAAGTGATTCCAATAATGAGTGTATGTTTACCATGTAATTACTGTCTTTCTAAATCCCAAAGGAGCAGTATGTGATGACTTACGTAAAGTATTAATGCAGTTTAAAAAACAATCTGAATGCATATTGAGCTATGAGCCCCTAAAAAAATCCTACTTACATTTCAAATAAGTGTATTTGAGCTAACTGGCTTATAGCACAGTACACCCAATCATTATGGACAGCTGACTATAAAAAAAAATCGATCTGTTAAATTATTTTTATTATGACAATTATAATAATTTCTTTCATGGGGCATGCTACCAGTTGTGCTGGCTATAATCTGAGTAAGAAACGTCACCCAATCCACTGATGCAGCAACATTCATCTGCAGTTCCACACACACACACACACACACACACTCTGGGTTTCACGTATTGTATAAGGTACCTTTGAAGCCGCAGCCCTGAAGATGGCTTAAGCTCACCATCAGCACAAGTGATTAATTGATGATTATCAGTTGTTCACTGTGATCAATACAAACATCACCAGCAATTTTTTCTACTCGCTAATGCCACAGACATGGCTTCTGCAGTTTCTGTATTTATAAACTACTATTCTTTGAAGACTGCCTGGAATAGCCTGAGTTCTCAGGTAAAACATTTGGAAATTTAAGAAGAATCTTATCCTTCTACCTCTTTTCTGGATTTAATTTTAACTACAGTTAAGAGATTAATTTTAATGGTAGTTAAGAGATTTTTAACCACATTCAAAGAGAGAACAGCCACGGCACCTCTTCTTCCTTCCCCACACACTGGAGAGAAAAATGTATGGAATGCACTTAAATAACGCAGTTGAACTTTTAATGAGCAAAACCCCCTTCTTCATCTTGAATTACTTATTTGTAATCAGTTACTCGTTCAACACTGGCCAAAATAAAGTTTATCCACTTACAAAGATCTAACCGAGTCAGAACTCTTAGAATTCTGTCTCAATACTGTTAATCTCTTATTGTTAATTCAGCATGTTAAGAGAAAGGAAGCTGATTTTAATTCATTTAACAGAACCCCAAAGACTAGATTGTTCTGTTATGAACAAATGCTTCAAAGATTTTCTGCCAGTGCTGTTTCCTCTCCAGCTGGGAATAAAGTTTTCCCCCCCATTAATACAAGTCAATCATTCTGTGCCTCAAATTCATGTTTGAGGTTTCCAGCGATCTCAATGTTCCTTTTATGAACACAGATTTCTTTTTAGTATATAAGAATTCCTTTTGATGATAAGATATTTTCATTCATATGTGTTGATTAAGTTCAGAAAACTTGAACTGTAAGTTTCATATGACACGTACTAAAAGTACTGGCAATGATTGATGATACAGATATCCAGTATGACGGTCAAAGGATGTTGTCCTGGTACTTTCAGGAAGATAAACCTGTTCTGCAGTTGCAAAACACGTATCTGTCTGGGCATTTGGGTAACGTACACTGCACTGTGAGGTGATCTGTGATATTTTCATCAGAGTCCTGTGAAAGGCGGTGGCTGCAAGGAAAGTTCTCTGACACCAGTCACACAGTGAAGAACAGCACAACTATTCCACTCAACAGTCAGTTAACCTCACAAATTAGAGTAGCAAGGTAATTAATGTCCATAAGGCTAAGCACGGCAGGCGCAGCAGTAATCTTGTCCCTGGAATTGAATTCTAACATGAGAAATTGGAAGAGTGAAAGTACTTTGGAAGGTTTATACTACATCAAAGGTAGTAACAGAGATACCTTTTGCCATAAACAATCAGTTTGATTAACAGTGTAACAGGGCAGAGTGCTCCTCACTGTGTCTAATCTTATCACCCCAAGTCTTTATACACTCTCTCCAAATTCTCCTCTGGGAAGAGCAAGTTTGCCATATTTCAATCTGATATTAGTCTTCAAGCATAAATAATATATGGAGATGAGCTAAAATGTCTCATTGATTAAAATTCTACACTGTGAGCTTGTCACATTTCAATGTGCAAATTGCTTCTGTCTGGCCTGTGTTCAGAAGTCAGTCATCTAAATATATATACACACTTGCTTGATTTTAAGTTTGGTATCACAGCTGAACCACAGATTAGAATCAGAAGAGATTTTTCTCTACAATGAATTTGTAAGTAATGATGTATCTGGTCAACTGATTATCTAACGAGACGACAGTCTTACACGATGTGGCTGCCTTCACACAGCTGTGAAGAACTCAGCTGTCTTCGGTTTGCAGCACTTAAACTATAGCTAAAGTCCTCAGAGAGGCCAAGAAATCAAGCAAAATGGAAGGCCATGGATACCAAATCTGCATAATAATAATTTTTTTACACATTTACAAGCAATTCTTAAACACCAAATACATCTAGGTAGTTTCGTTGGAAAGCAGACACAAAAATAAGCCCTAATAAAAGCATGGATTAACTATCTGACCTCACATGTTTATGGTTAGTTATGCAGAGGGACTGTACACAATGCAAAGGTGGTCAGGGAATCACAATGTGTTACTGTGCCACATGCCCAAAACATCCGTTTAGAGGACTTTGAAGTCTAATGTTCAAAGACTGAAATGTTCCTCTTTAAAGCTAGTGGTCAGACTTGCATAGTTAACTTTAGCAAAAAGGGATGTCAGAGAAGCCATTCATTTGTCCCGTCATGGTTTCAGCTGGGATAGAGCTCACTTTCTCACTAGTGGCTTCTGTAGGGCAGTGTTTTGGATTTGGGATGAGAATGGTGTTGGTAGCACACTGGTGGTTTTGGTTGTTGCTAAGCTCTCACAGCATTTTCTGCTCCTCACACTGCCCTGCCAGCGAGTAGGCTGGGAGTGCACAAGAAGTTGGGAGGGGACAAAGCCGGGACAGCTGACCCCAACTGACCAAAGGGACATTCCATACCATATGACATCCTGCTCAGTATATAAAGTTGGGGGAAGAAGGAGGAAGGGGGGATGTTCAGAGTGATGGTGTTTGTCTTCCCAAGTAACCATTATGCGTAATAGAGCCCTGCTTTCCTCGAGATGGCTGAACACCTGCCTGCCGATGGGAAGTAGTGAATGGATTCCTCGTTTTGCTTTGCTTGTGTGCACGCCTTTTGCTCTACCTATTAAACTATCTGTAGCTCAGCCCATGAGCCAACTCACTTTTACTCTTCTGATTCTCTCCCCCATCCCAACCGGGGTGAGTGAGTGAGGGGCTGCGTGGTCCTAGTTGCTGGTTGCAGTTAAACCACGACACATGGCAACTTGTTTCTTGAAACCACCTCAGAAGAAGAACGTATTTCAAAGTGACTTCTGCTAGTTGAGAGCAACATATTCACAAAAGCTTTTCTTGTAGGAGTTTGCTTTTTGGTTGCAGGTCAGATAACCAGACTGTCTTCTAGATTCAGAAGGCCTCCAAAACCTCAGTATTTAGCATAGCCGAAAATGCTACAGGGTAGCCAAAAGCTCAACAGAAAAAAATACAGCCCTGCCTTGACCAGAAGCATATTAAAATATACTGCTATGTGAAGAAGAAACTTCTTTCAGGAAGGCACACTAATTCAAACATGATAATGGGAGTAACAGTGTTAACAGCCATCAGCAAGAGAATTGGGAGGAAAAAAATGCATATAAGCCACTGTCGTGCTTTCTGCCAAGAGCTGAAGAAAAATGCAGAAACATTCATCCCTCTCCACAGTATTTTTGAGTGCTTACTAGTTCTGGGACCAAGTCTTTTCTTCCTTACCCTATTATAAGTTAGGAACAACTGGTATTATTGTTAACTGATAAACTTGAGGCAAAGACTGGTAAGGTCTCCATACTTACCTCCTTGAAAAAAATCCGCAATCACAGAGCAATGGCAAAGAACCATAGAACACAATTCTTCTAAGAATGACGGTTATTAAAACAAAATTATTCCTGAAGTATTATTTTCTGTACCTCGATCTCTTTCAAAAAATGCATGCTTTAGCTTTTTTATTTTTACTTCATGCAGCCAACCGACAGTTTTAAAGAAAAATATAGCACCTGCAGAGACCACTTTCTCAAATGAGAATTTTAAACAACACTTATTTGACTTGTTATAAAATCTGTTATTTAGTTATTATTACATGCTTATATAATGGAGGGAGGAGAAGTCACTCAAAATAGAATTAATCTATTGCATTAGGTTTGTTTAGAAAAAATTTAACATACACAATACCTGTAGCTCAAATAAACACACACACACACACAGAGAAAACCCATCAACAGACAAACAAACAGAAAAAGGGCAGATAAATGTCTGCTGGTAATTCCAGATTATACATGACACATTCTGGCATGTGCATCACACTGATACGCACAACAGTTTCATGTTTGTCCATTTAGCTGTATGTGATGGGCGACGGTGCAGAAAGCAAGAGCCATTTCAGAGAGGGAAATTGCATGGAAATAAAGTCATTTTCAATTGCCCAGCATTTTCTGAGGCTGAAGGCCACGCACTCTGACAGAGAGCTATGAAGAAGGTGGGACTGATCTGTAGCAGCACATAAGTGCTGCATTTGACCCAGGTTATTAAGATAATGATACAGTAGCTATATTGACATTTTCTCTGAATGAATAACCTTGGTTTTCCACACTAGTAGGAAATACTAAGAAGCTACTAGAAAACCAAAACAATACAATGGTAAGTAACCCCACAGTAAACAGACAAACTATAAAGGGGTTTTGGTAGGTAACTGTCATCTCTATAACTTTGGCTGCATTGCCAGCCATCAAGACACAAAGCAAAGACACCTGAAATGGGCCACAGTAGTTTGCAGGAGATGCAGGTACGCCTCTGCCAGAGCTCTTTACAATAGACAAGTCACTACAGACCAGGCCCTATAGGAGTGACTTGAATCAATCACGCTTTACAGGAAACGGCAAATCTTGAAAAACAGGTATTCATTTGATTTTTATTTGTAAATTATTCTCTCACATGTTGCAAGGCTTCTTGTTAAGATTAAATGATACTTTGTTTCATGAAAGCTATATGCTTGCACCTCTTCAAAATGCCAAATGGTATCTAGCCTGCAAAACGATCACGATTTATTCCCAGGGACCAAATCCTGAAGGCAAAAACCTTAACGACTGACAGCAGTGCATGCAGGGCTCCAGTGAAACTAGTCCTTTAACAGCAACACATTCCTCTAGTTTTCTAGAAGCTTCAAAACCTGTCTGACTTGAATTTATTTTATGGACCCGACAGAAAAGCCCTCCCCGCCTTCCACTTCTGTGAATAAGCAGAAAAATACCTTCAATAACACAACTATTTTAAACCCTGCCTTATACATGAAGAAAGGTTAACATCACCAGAAAGACCGATTTTGAACTCCTTGAAACAGGGAACACAGCATACTATAAAAAAAAGGAAAGAAAAACACAATCTCAGATGAGTTCTTTCAAAATAAAAGAAGGTATTGCAAGGGCTCTTTCGAGAGGTGAGCTAAAACATGCCCTTGCCCTTCCTAAAGTCAGGAGGGAAGCCCATGACAGTATGGCCAGACGTGTGCACCCATGAAACCCCATGAATTTGCATCCTCAAGCAAGAGGCAATCGCATCTGCCATAGGATGTAATTCCCAGTAAGCAGCATGCTCTCTGTTGATGCGAGCATATAATCTATATCATTTTGGTGAAGTTCTTGGCGAGATACCACAAAAGCCAGACTCCTAACCCTAACGTAATGCAGCATGGGCATATGAGCCCAGGCGGTTCATGTCTGGTGGCAGATGCCTGCCCTTCTGGCAGATGCCAATCCTGCCCTTCTGCTGGAGGTTGCCATCTCTGGAAAAGGATGGCCAGCATATTTCAGCATAAGTTAGAGTACCAGGCTGCGAACAGCGATGAGGGGGAAGTCAACATTCATTTCCTTCAACCATCCCTGCTAAAGAAACATAGCTGACAGCTGGAGCAGTAACTTAAATCAATTCAGCGTGAAATTCCAGAGCATTTCTGTTGGTGCCCTCCAAAACTAGATGGCTTTAATCACCAGCTGGCTGCGTAACTGTAAGTAGATGGGCAAGGTGGCATGCTTGGTGTTCCCTCTTGTTATCTCTTTATACAGCAGTGTCCACAGGAGACAAAGTATTCATTAGCTCCTGTCGTGCTTAGTCAACAAATGCATCCTGCAGCTTGCAAGAGTCTGGCTAGCTCTTTAATCTTTGCTAGGAAAAAAAGGATGATTAACAAAACACCCTGTAAATATGCACAGTTCAAGCCTGTTTGTCGTTGCCAGGCAAAGACTAGAAGTCCAGTCTAACTGTTAAGCAGCACAAGGCTAACACTGCCGCAGAATTTTGTGTCTTTCGCATGAAATACCCAGAAATGTTTTCAGGCATTCAGACTGAGTTGCCCTACAATGTTAGAATAACGTGTAACCCTACTGGCGTCTGAAACACCCTCTCCTTGAAATACTTTCCAGCACAAGAGGTTCTGCCTGAGAAACAAACTATCGCATCCCGAGAGTGATACACTTTCATTTTTTTCTTCTCCCACAGAGATACAGCAGGCTTGTATTTTCCCTGAAATATTTTTTCCAAGTTTTGTTGACTTTAATTAACAGACCAAATGACATAAAATAGGGGGGTTTTAAATCCATTTTACTGCGAGACATAGGCATTTACAATAGTCAGCGACTTGTGGAAGCTGTTGCTGTGAGATACAGAATTACTGAGCTGAAGAATAATATTTGCCATAGCCCTGGCTTTAATATTTTAGGGTGAGGGATCACCTGTGCTGACAGCGGCTACACTTCGCATGACTAGGAAATAGGAATAGCTTCTCTGACATCCATTCATTTTTACAGGTTATAGCACAAATGGTTTTATGAGCACCGGGATGAATGAAATTTGTTTTCTAAACCGATTTGTCCTCTTGTGCTTGACTGGCTCTTTTAACAGAATTGCATGAAAGCAAAGAATATCCCCCAAAGAAATATCAGAGAACCCACGTCGCAAAACAGATGAGAGAGGCAGAAAGAGATTAGCGCTGTCTTTCTACAGGATAAGCTTCACTGAGTTTGCATCTTGGTGGATACCCAAGAAGGAATGCTTTGGGCACGGCTCCGAGAAAGCCGACCCAGCTGATCCATGCCACCAGGCAGGGTGACCTTCTGCCCACACATAGCCTTCTCCCTTCCTCAACCTGCGCCGTGCAGTCTCAGCTCCTCCCTGCAGCTGGCCCTCAGGAATAAACTGATTAAACTCACTAATCTAGAAAAAAAGTAATTTTCTTTGGGTTGGTGAGTTTGTGGCCACGTGAGACAGCTGAGCTGGTTCACTCTGCAGATGGGAGAGCTCCAGAGGTGATACAGGGAAGAAGAGGGGCAGGAGCACCTCTATGGGCAGTAGGAGTCAGCAGGAGAAGGAGGCTGAGAGGATGCCAGAATTAACACGGAGATCAACCAGCTTTCCTGAACAACAAAAAAAAAAAGTCTCATAAAACACGTATGTGAGCACCTGAAGCAAACCTGTACTGCCGTTTTTAACCCCAACACCCAAACCAGGAAAACCTCAGTGGTTCAGCTGATGTTGATCATTCTCCTTTCATTTCTCTCCCATCTTTGTCTTCCTGGTGCAGCCGAACAGGGGCTGGAGGACAGACTGCTCCGTGCAAGACAAAATGGTCTCTCCAGCAGGCAACCCTGGGGACAGGGGCTCTCCAGACATCTTCCAGCAATGTTTTCCTTTCAGTCAGGCCAGTCTTAGGGCCAACAAACCTGTGGCAAATGCGAAGCCAGGTTTCCAGTGGATTCTGCTGAGTAATCTGTCTGGGGACAACACACTGCGAGAGCCTTGCGCTGGGAGTGAGTGGCGGCCCTACAAAAGCCCAAATCTGGTGAACAGCTGTAGGATCCAGTTCACTCACAGCTTATGGTTTTGTTTCCAGCTTAAGCTGGATTGAAACCAAGTCATTTGTCAGCGAACTGTAAACCACTGTCTCGCCACCTTTGCGGACATGCGTTTTCACCAACAGCCACGCTGCTCCTGTACCTTCCTCCATGACATTGCATGGGGCTTTTTAAGTTACGCAGGGCCAAATAAGCAACAGATTTCCCTCCTCTTTCCCCCCTCTCCCCCCAGGTTTGCAGGAGCTAATGTGGGAGCACTAGCTCAAACATAAAACCATGGGGTAAGGGCTGTATGCTTCACTTCCAGTTGGCAGTCGCACTGTGTGATTTTGGGTAATCCTGTCCTTCTGCCGAAATTCCTCTCCCATACTAGAAGAATCATGTCAACCCGCCTCACTGAGGGACTGTAAGACTAAACTTAGTCAATGGCTTTTAAAACGACCCAAAACCTCCTCAAAGGGCTTTTTATAAACACAGAAAAGGCCTAAGGAATCATCCTGCATCTTACTCTAAAGCATTGCTTCCTTCTGCGAGTCTGAATCTGACTCAAAAGTAATTTCTTTAATTATTTTTTTTCAAATTCTTACAGGGATAGAAGCCTCCTGTCACCCAGATTTTTAATGTATCCACAGTTCCTCTAATTTTAAACAGGTATGAAGTTTTAAAAGTAATTTAAAAGAAAAGCAGATATTGACACATTAAAACTTAATAGCTCTTTGCGAGACATTGCATTTCATAATCAAAACCTCCTTAGAATTTTCATTAAAAAATGGAATTGCTGATCCAACAAACCATAACAGCCGCAAATTGGGTCTGGAAATAAATACTTATGCATAAAAACTACTTATTAATATTTTGATGAGGTTGAGGTATGTATTTGAATAAAGAAAAGGCACTCCACAATTTTAAAAAACCCAACAACACAACAAAAAGAACCATTGACTTTCATGGGAGAACTCTCAAGTGGCTTAGAAAGTTATCTCAAAGGTGGTTATTAATGGCAAAGGTGACTTATCAAAATTAGAGGGCCTGTTTCTTTTTGGCACCGAGGGGAAAAAAAAAATAAAAAAATAAAGAGTCCAGAAAAGGTATCACCATGCCCTGCAGGGAAAAAACACACAAAACAAAAAAGCAACCCAACAGTTTCTTATACTCTTGGAATTGAGATCTTGACTGCAGCAAACTCATTAATAGGATGCCTGGAGACAAGAAAGCAAGAAACATTTTCTCACCATTGTCAGGACTAGTCTTTTTAAACATTCATTATAAGTGGTCAAGCTTGGCTACCCAGTGGAGTTTCTCCTCTCAGGATCCATCTGGCCCAACACAGCCCTTTTTGACAGAGAGTTACACTGCATCCTCTCGTCCCAGTGAGACTCGGGTAAAACATTGTGCCACAGGGAATCTGCAGCAATGCGTTTCCTTTCCTTCCTCTACGAGAAGCCCAGGGCCATTATGCAGTTCACCCTTCCCACCTGAATTAGCAGGTTCTGGGTCAGAAGCAGTGGCTGGAGGTAGCACCCTAGCAAATCGGCAGCCACAGCCCAGAGGCAGGAGGTGACCCCAGAGTCCTCCATGGCCTCCCTCAAGAAAGCGCAGTGCTGTGAGGCACTGAGCAGCCAACATAAGAGGGCTGTGGGAAGAGGAGAGTAGAGGGTGAACAGGAGATAAACAGGGTCTTCACAGTCTTGCCAAAGCAAAAGCCCAAGACACACAATGAGAGGAAGGAGGGACACTGGGAGGCTACGCATGAGCACGTGGTGGATGGGGACTCCCAAGCAGCTGGCAGCTTGGGACTTCTGGGTCAGGACAGAGACTCCTTCTCTGCCCTCAGGTCCAAATGGACAGCATTGGTACTGTGCCATAATAGCCCAGGATGGGGAACAAACTCCATGAAGTGCAGCTTCAAGGCCCAAAAGGCCTGAACTGAGCATGAGCACCATGAGGAGGGGCTGGGTGATTCCCTTCTGCAGGGGTTAAACAGAACCAATTTTCTGTTCAGTAATTTTACTTTGCAGCTAAACCTCTTCAAACTAACTGAACCCTCTGAAATTAATGGTGTATTTTTCAGACAGTAGTCCACTTCCAGAGTGGTAAGATGTAATTGTTTATATTTTATACCAAGGGATGGTATGCAGAGAGGCTCTTGCTTATACTCATTGCGATAACACCCAAGGCCAGCTAACTTTGTTATTTGCTCCGTTGGACAGTCAGAAGCGGAAGAGTGTAGAGGCGTCACACCTGAGGGGAGGAGTGGACAGAACAGGTGACCCAAAACTGACCAACAGGGTATTCCATCCCATCTGCATCACGCTCAGTATAAAAGTTGAGGGATCAAGGGGTCAGCCCTCTTTCTTCAATGGCTGGCATCCAAGGAGAACTCTCTCTGTTTGTCTGCCTTTTATCCCGACCTGTGCATTCCTGAATCCAGATCCAGAATCCAGTTCCCATCCGTCATTGAGTCCAGTCTGGGACTTTCCCTGTGCCTGCTGGTGACATGATCATCATCCTGGGAGCTCGATACGGTTTTGGGGTATATTGTATATTTTTCATTATTTTCTTATTAATATGATTATCTTTTATTATTTTATTAATAATATTTCATTAAAGTAGTTTAGTTTCTTTTAAACTCATAAGTCACTCTTTCTCTCATTCTTCTCTAACTTGGGAGAGCAGTTAGAGAGCATCTGTTGTTCATTTTAGTGGCCAGCCCAGCCCAAATCATGACAAGGGGTCAAAGGCACCCATGTACTGACCTGTATGTACATGTCTGATCAGATGCTGTAAAGGGAGATGTTTTACTTGTGGGGTGCCAGATTTGGGATAATGCAGAAAGGCAACTGAAGCTCACCTGTCCCTCCAGCTATCACCCCTTGTTGCTTATCCATGTAGGCACCAATGACATTGCCATGGGAGAGCTGGAACACATGAAAAATTGCTGCAGAGCTCTATGGGCAAAGGTGGGAGTCCAGGTGATGCTCTCGTTGATCCTAAAGGCAAAAGGGAAAAGCCCAGGTAGGAGTGGACAATTCCTGCAAATAAATGTCTGGCTGCATGACTGCTGTCCCAGGTGGCACCTTGCCTTTTACAACCATGGGACTCTCTTGAGCAATGAAGGCTAGTAGAGAGATCCACCTAACAAAATGCAGCAATGAAGAATCGTTGCCCTTTAAATGAAAGGGCAGCTCAAATGCATGGAACTCATCTATGGGATGGATGATAGGCTGGGTGAATGTTTGTGGGTTGGCATTATAAGACAGACCAATGAGGGTGGCATTGTGATGGGAGGTTATTGCAGACCACACAGTGAAGAAGTAGAAGAGATCTGTAAACTACTCAAGGAAGTCTCCAGACCACAGACCCTAGTTCTCATGGGAGACTTTAACCTCTCTGAAGCTTGAGGAGGGAAAGACAGCAGAAAGGAGATTTCTGGAGGGTGGCAGGGACAACTTCTTAACACAAATGGCTAGATGGGCCACAAGGGATGACACTCTCCTAGTGGCAGTGTTCTTAAGGATGTCGTGGTAAGTCTTAATGAGATGAATTAGCATCCAGTAATATATACATAAAATACAAATACACACAGTTAAAACCATAACACCACAGTTCACATACACATTACATGCTTCTTGCCTTCAAATATGTTCCATGTGTGCTCCAGAAATGTGGTCTAAATCATATGCATGAACACACACAGAGAGCAAGAGATTCTTAAACTCAGTGCAAAATCCAAAACATTTTCCTTTTTTAAAAGCTGCCATCTTATCTTTCGATTATATCTTCCAAGGCCAAGAAATCAGACCATATCACACAGCAAAAAGAAAACATCTATTCAATCTTCAGTCACGTAACTTCAGCTTGGAACACAATTAGCAAAACTATCCCCTCCTCAAGCCCTCAGCAACAGTCATTAGTGCAAGCATTGCTTCAAAATCAGAGGGTCACAAACAGCAAACTAACTACATCTTCTGTAACACATTGAGCCTTATTGCTGGAAAACACAGCTGTCAAGCATTACCTGAAGTAATTTTGCTGTGGAGCTCAAGTAGTTTAAATTAGCCAAGTCCTCAAATAGACTTTCATACCCTCTAATCATGACACTGAGTATCAGAGGGTTCTCAGGGTTGGTAATATACATAATTTCCCACTCGTAGTCCAGAAACTCAGACCTCATTTGAAGTAGCTCTTATTATTATTGGCATTTCTTTAAAAGAACACCTTTTTGCCAACAGGCATAAGAAAACCCTAGCTAATGTTTTCATATGTTAAGCCAAATAACACATGTTCATTGGACAGCAACTGCCTCTATTTTGAGGTATCTTCACAAACTAGAGTGACTTGCCTCTGGAGAGCAAGTCATGAAACAGATCCAAAACACACAACCGTGTGCTGCCTCAGCAGTTACCTGGTAGTAACGAATGCAGACCCTGCAATGGGAGCCCTGTAAAACAGCTGTTCAGGCAATGCACCCAGAGCAGCTGTGCCACACTGATAGCAACCATCCACTACACTATCTGTAGGCCCAGTTACCTCCTGCTTTTAAGCAGTTCCTAGGAAAAGCAAGCATGATGTCAGGAGATTTAATTTCACTGTAGTGGTGTCCAAGTTTGCATCAGAAACTGTGATGGTGTCACAAGGCAACAGGAGATTGCACAATCAGACAGACAACGCTGGGACAGACAAAGCCAATTCCCACTTTGTTTTCTCAATCCAAACTTCAAATATTGGAATTCCATGGAGATTATTAAATACACATCAGACAACTACATTAGTGTCATTACCTAAAACTCCATCCAAAAGCAAGCCATTAGATGACAGTAGTTCTCATTTCAAATAGGTTTTTGTAGAGGCCAAACCTATGCTGATTGCAACTTCAAAGGCTATGCGTTACTTTGGCAGAAAATGAAAGTCCAGAGAAAATACCAAAATTCAGCCTTCTGAATTACTTCTCCGAAATTAAGGGATCTATTAGCCTGACCATAATGAAGGAGATGAAGCAGATTTGAGAATGCAAGCATTTGGTCAGAAGAATGTACCAAAACTGAGTTAATTATGGATTTACCTGGGAGAAAAAGAAAAGACGTCAGGAGCTAATTTTCCCATTAAGCTAATTGGGAGAAGGGCATATTTCAATGTGGATCCGTTTTTCTCCTGTTGAGAAACTGTCAGTCAAAGTCAGTCCTTCTTGGTAAACACCACCACAAATCAAGGAAAGAAAAAGCCTGTAGTTTCACTTGCTCAATGGGTTTTTTGTTGTTGCTGTTGTTGAATCTGAAGGCAGGCTCCAAGGAAAATGAAGACTTAAATGAAGTTTTATCCAAAATAGACAGACACCTTTGAAAGCAAGAGAGGCAAATTACAGCTAGGACCCACAGGGAAACTCAGCTCCTTCCCCACAAAGGGAGCAATGCAGCTTTGTGCAACGGAAGCAGATTTTATCACTCCACTTTGCAGGAGAGCACTGTTATCTCTTATACCACGGCACGGAGAGGACCTGCCAGCCTGCTGCAGAGCTTTAGGGCATTACTCCATGGAAATGATCCTCTGAAGACAGCACTGACTGGAGGCATTTCCAGTCCTTCCCCTTCTCCTGCAGTGATTAGTTCCTACACCCTCCCCACCCTCTGCTAGAGGTAACCACTCCTTCCACAGAAGTGCTTTTTGCAGCATTTCACAGACCCAGTTTCAAGCACGGGCCCACAGACAGCTCGACAGACATGGGTGAGGCTGAAGACTCACAACAAAGTCCTGGCAGCACTCTCTGCTTACACCAGTGCTGATGTGTCCTCACCCCATGGCCCACCATCAGCTGTGCTGCGTGGGAGCAACCCAACTCAGGAAAAGGCTGCCAAAAAATGTGGGGGAAAAAAATAGGTAGGATCAATTCTGTGAAAAACTATTAAAAGAGTACAAAGGAAGGGTGTGTATCTGTATTGGTTGTGTCTCACACACGTATACACACACCACAGGACATAATTTTTGTCCCACAAAGCAGAGTTTGAGGTAGTGGGGACAGAAGAGAAACCACAAAAGGTGGAAATTCTCCCTCTGGTTTTGCTTATGAGGGACACAGAAGAAGGTCCAATTCCTCCTTATGCAGTATCACCCCGTAAGTGGCCTTCCAGCTCACAGTGCTTCAAGAAGCATCTCCTCTTCTAAGTCCATATTCATACATGCCTGTACCATGCTAGAAGAGCACCCTAGTCTAACCAGACTGTAAGGAGACCAACAGATCCTTTTCTGCCATTACCCTGACTTAATTCTCTGTTCATAACTGTTTGTTGTATCTTGAGGTTCTCCAAGAAGCATCAGTTGGATGTTGTGTGGACTAACTTTTCATAGCACCAAGTTTTGTTGCCATGCCCAACCATGTGCTTGCTGTGCTCCACCCGCCAAGGTCTAAACTGAGGTGAGCTCAGCAATCATCATCTCTTAAAATGATCCGTTCTCTTAACACTCAGAGAGCAAACTGTGGTAACCAGCCATGACAAATCCTCTTGGATCCCATGACAACATAACAGAGCTAAGTGTGCACATGACAACACAACTCTAGGTCTGAAGAACACACTTCCTTGACTATGTTCTTACCCAACTTCTTAAAGCACAGACTAAGAGAAATGATTTGCCATAAAGCAAGTCACAGGCACTAGTCACAACTTACAGCCAGACATCATCTCCCAACTCCAGCTACACCAGTTGAATAAGTGACTACCCTCAGCCCAGTGCTTGTCTGGACCCTTGCAGAGGTTACCAACCTTCCAAGATGCTAGAAAAGCCATTTGAATGATGCTCCCTTGCCGGTTTCTGTCAAAACCAGCCAGGTGTGTCAAGGCCTACTATTTAAACTGTTTAAGATACCCCTACTAATTCTGATCATGGGAACAGCTGACAGTGGTCTCCGGAGGAGCTGTGATCTGCCCAACAGCTCTTGATATCAACACCTGCAGCCTGGAGGATGAGAGAACAGTAAAAACAAGAGTAGATGTCCTCCTGTATGACCAAAAAGGAGTCTCTCGGACCATCAGCCAGGGACTGTTGGCAGCACACATTGTGTTATATCTTCAAGCAATAATGGAAGGGAACGACTGCAAAAGAGATGAACTGAAGTGCAGGAAAGCTCTGAATTGCCTGTGCTTTCAGACAGAGCAACTGAGGTACACCACCTCCCCTAGGGCTGCACAAGGGGGCTGCGGAAGAACTTAACCTTATACCAGCTTCCTCAGGTAGACCCCCAACAGATGGGTGGTAGTGGAACATACCCTATCTAATGGAAGGGTTGGTGGGGAAAAAACAGGGTGGGGAAGGCCTGAGGTGGAGAAAAACTAGAAGTTATTAATTGGAAAGAGGAGAAGATCCTGATACTAGTAGTCCTGTCACAAACACACACACACACCCCGCAAAAAAAAACAAAATCCACCGAAGCTGCTTCTGAGTCAATTCTCTCTCCAAATACTTGTATTTCTTAAAGCAATGCACCTAGCCCCCTATAAAGGGAAAAACTGCTGGTGCCACAAAATATATGAGTGGTGAGGAAGTGGTTAAAAACAAAACAAGCATATGTAATGGGAGAGAAAGCATTCACTGCTCTGAGGCTGGAGAAGGTCATAAGGGACAATGGCACTTAACCAAAGAAATGATAGATGGATTTGGCATCTGCGTTAACTTCTTCTTAGTAAAATCCCATGAAGACTTTTGCTGGCTTTTCTTACCATGCGCGCACAAATCCAAAACACACATGCTGCATTCATTCAATGCAGCACAACACTTTTAAGTGTCTGTTTTTGCTCCGGTCTGAGGCCTCATTTCTTCCTCTTTTTTTTTTTTTTTTTTTTGCCTGCAAAGGCAGAAACCTTCTCCTTTTCTTGCAAGCAAAACTCTGTTTACCCAGAAATGCTTCCCAGCCCTTCCTCTTGGTGAGCAGAAAGCAGTAAGTACTGTGAAGGAGCCAAACTGTGAAAAAAATTTTGGAGACAGAGCACTGCAAACGCTAGGGCTGGCTTCTCACATCACGTTACGACAGTCGGTCTGCACAGCGTGCTGAGTAAGTGCAGGGATCTTCTGCTTCCCTTCTCAGTGAGTCCGTATTTTTAAATGGATGCCTATAATTATAAATGTATAATAGGTTTGAAAAATAATCTTATTCTGGGCAAATGGAAAACCTAAATCATCAACTCTGGCAAATGAGGGGTTCTGCTAAAAATAATTGTGGTATTTCTGGTTTTGCAAAAAACAGTATTTTCAAATAAGCTGGAGACTAATGTATCTCAGTGGCCTCTTCCTGAGCTTGAAGACAGTCAGCAATAGTCTCTTGCTCCTTACAATCAAGAACAGCAGAATGAAATTAATAAGTGCAGGCAATTTAACCGCTCCATGATGAGTTTACCAATGGCACTAATGAAAAAGGCAAGAACCATGCCAAGTATAGACTGCTGCTCTTTGGAAGAGCCATAAGGAACTGCTGAGAAATGGAAGAGGAGGCGGCTGGCAAAGCAGGAGGACTGGAAAAGGCTGAGGAGGGGATCAGAGCAGCAGAGACTTCCCCTTCTGAAGCCTCAGGGGAAGTACGAGAGGGATGGGGAACTTAAAGCTCTTGAACTGTTAGGAGAGTATAGCAACGGAAGAAATAATAGCTTTCCCCTCCGAGCACTTGGAATAAGAGTGAATAATAAAACTTTTAGGCATCTCCTAGCACAACAAAATGCACAGTGAATAGACAGCATTTAGTCCTCATTTGTGGGCCAGGAATGACAGCACAGCACTACTCCCCCTGAATGTCTGCCTCGTGGAAGAGCCAACGGTGTGCGACCCAGGTTCCCCATCCAGGTGAAAATCACTGGCTTTGGTACCTGTTGCCTGTTTGTTTTTTTTCTTCAATCTATGGTTTTGTTAAACTCGGGAGTTACCAAAAGCGGGGAACTTTCAAAATGGAACTCAGGAGCTTGAGAACAAACAGGGGAAAGGTTCGGTCTCCACGGCACAACCGTTACACGAAATTATATTTTGGGTAATTAAAAAAAAAATATTAGCTCCAGAAAGGTGAGGAAAAAATGAAACCTTGTAGCCTGATAGTTGAAGCGTGACAGTTTGACTATTAATGCAATAGAAAAAAACGTTTTCTGAAAGTATTTGTTCTATGGGTTACACGAAGAGAAACTGCAATGGCCGTTTTTTGTAAGTAATGTTTGGTAGCAAAATATTAAAAAAAAAAAAAAGACAAATACTTAATTTTCTTATTTGAAGAGAGGAACAGCCGGTATGTTTTAGTGAAGATAAACATCCAGACTTTATCCTTGCTGTTTGAGAGTTGATCTTTTTTTTAATAGGCTTTTCCCATATTGGCTGATGTCTTATTCGGCAGCAGTTTGCAACAGAAGAGGAAGCTGCTGCAGAGCATCAGCTAATGAATTCTGAAGTTCCAAGAAGTGGGAATATCAAGTATGCATATCTATATACTTTTGTGAATTACATACATACAGAAAGAATAGGAATTGTGATACAGCTGTTGGAAAAAAAAAAAAGATAAAAGAAAACACTCTAAGATTTCCTCTTCATTTTAGGGCTTTTTTTCAGAAAAATGTATGACAATACAAATAACAAAAACAAACCCCTGCTAATAAGCTGAGCTGTCACACCTTCTGGAGGAGAGTATAAAATGGGCATTTTAAAACAGAAGACTTTGTAGACACAGATTGTGTTTGCCACATCAACTGCAATTTTTCCTTTTGTAATTTTTACTGTAGTTTGAAAATGCCAGGAGTTGAAGGGTTACGCAAGCTTCTGCTGTGAAACAGAAATTGGAAGGTGCTTCCATATTTCTCTCTAAATTAAGATGAAGCCAAGAGATCAAATATATTCTAATTAATGGAAAATTTAAAAAGCTTTCTTTTCAATGAGATTGTTGTACTTCTGTGATCAGATTTATATTCTTGATTGAATATCGCAGCGTGTTTTTTTTCTAATGATCAAAACCATACTCACAAAGGTCCCCCATGTTCACGCACTAATCTTCAAAACGCCAGTCTTTAGTGCCAAAATCAAAGTTGTTAGCATGAGTGGTTTCTATGCACCGCACGACTGGTGGGTTTTTGAAGATGGCTGAATGAATCTTACTCATTCACCACGCTCCCCTTGAGGTTATCTGCGCCTCTGTTTATAGGTATGCTAGAACATGCTACGTCCTTTCCTGTAATGTCTACTCCAAGTAGCTGGTCATCCAGGGAGACCACCTTGAGATGCAGTGTCTGCCCAGGTCCTCCTTTACCCTCTCTCTCATGCAAGAAGCTCTGGTCTTGCACCTCTGCCTGCTGAGAGCCGAGCAGAGGTCCCTGCCTGCGTTGTGTCCCTTGTTCTTTACATGGTCCCTCCTTCTTTCCACAGAAGGCCGTCACGGTTTGGTTCAAATCCATGCTTTGTGGCTCCCGCTGGAAAGCATAGGGCCCAAATGAAGAGTGTAATGCAACTAGTAGTGTCAGCAGCTGCTTCCTACCACATGCTTGCCAGCAGAGACAGGTGAGGAAGCCAAGAATGTGTGTGTATAGAGGCACATATGTTACCGCTTTCTCCTTTCTATTGTCCTCCCCAGCCAGTTAGGTCAGAAGTCGGCAGCAGGGGTGCCAGCAGGGTTTAAATGGCCTACAGCGGGATCGGGGGCTCAGGGCCAAGGGATCTGCAAGAAGCAGCAGTTCCTGGCTCCCATGGGGTTTCCAAGTATCTTGCCTAGAGACAGGGCAGGATGGCCTCCGACAGCATGCTGTCTCTTCAAGTGACAGGATTTCTCAACTCTTGAGTTTACAGGCACAGCCTTTACGGGTTAGCCTCTCATTTGAGAAAGCAAAACCTGGCATAGCCCCCTGAAAAGACTGCCAACCTACAGCTGCTAATTTATGAATTACTAATTCATAAACGTAGAGCTTTGGGGAGGTCTCTTTGTCAGAAACGCGGCACAGACTTTCTCTTTCTGACAAGCAGAAGCAGTACGGCAGGGGGTGGTGGGGTTAGAGATACACCCTCTCCCTGCCCTCTGGCACTCACGTGTGTTTTACATCTTTTCTCTACTGCGACAATTCAGAGGCACCACTCGGCTGCCCGCCCTGACAGCCTTAGGACTGCTGCAGCACTTCATGAACTTTAATCTTCCCCCAACCTATTCACCTTCATCAAATGAACATCAAAGCCTCCCCTGAAGTGTTGGGAGGGAAAGTTAACATTTACTGTATATTAAATGTGAACTGGATACACCTCAGTTCACCTTTGCTTTCACACATAAGCCAGAAGATTGAATCATACTGAGACAGGACTGACCTACTCGGGTTTTGCTCAAGTTATTGAGGTTCCTTAGTTATTCCTTTTAAACCAGACTCAAGAGTCTGCAGGGGACTGCAGGGGAGCCTCAATGTTTCTGAAAATCTCATTAGGCATCTAGCTGTAATCTGAACCCGCAGCCTTAACATTCAAATATTTGACCTTTCATTACTAGATGCACGTTCTGCAGAGGAGATGCTGTTGTAAGAGCTCTGCCCTGTCTCCTGTGGACATTGGCAAACAGCTCCATTAGACATCCTGAGGTGCTGAGAAACTCTAGCACTGCAAGGGAGAGGAGAGGACAACACACAATAAAGATAGGTTAAAGAGGGCTTCTTTCAGCTTCTGGCACCTTGGGTTAGCAATGCAGTAATTCTGGGTTCAGAAAAAACTGGACGCTTCCTGAAGCTTAGACCCCTTTTATTCAGAATTAGCTGCATGCCTGCGTACACAACTGAGGCACCTTCTGCACAGCCAGCGCCTCTGCCAGCAGCTGACTGAGCCTCAAGGATGGAGGGAAAGATGGGAGAAAGGAGGAGGCTGGATTTTTGCCTCATCTGCCAGACTTCTCCCTAAAATTGAAAACTCGACTTGTAAGGAATGAGTTTTCTTACAAGTACATTTTTAAGGCAGAGTACAGCAAATGGTAGCCCCTAGCTCTGCAGCAGCAGCTTCTGCTAGGGCAGATGTAGGAATCATAAAACCAAGGGAGGGAGAAAAAATAAATACAAATCTTGATTCCTTACATTCTTGATTCCTTACATGGCAGCTTAAGAGAGCACATCAGGATACTGAACCACACATTTATATTTTTCATGCTAAAGCATGCAATAAATCACATTAAATGCTGACTCCTTAAACACTCAGGACAGATTATAAGCACAACTAGCTCATCGCTTGCACAACCCCTCCAACTTTTAACAGTCAGTTTATTTAAAACCTACATGCTAGATTTGAGCCTTCTGCACAGCGAGCTCTAGTGTGCCAAGTTGCAACCCAAAATGACTCTTACTACCAGATTATAAACCCCACAAAACAGGGCTAAGGGTTCTTTATGAACCTGGTGACAGACTCCTAATTATAGTAGTGCTATCAAGCATGATAAAGGCTGGTTGGTTTTATTTTAGTCTCATCCAAAGACTTGTTGGATGCTGGATTAGCTCATCTTTTCACTCCTGTTGAACTGCCATATGTTTCTTTTTCTCCTTTATGTAGCATTTGGCAGGAGTTATTTGTCAGCATTTAGAAAAAGAAAACATGTCTGCAGAAACTTCATTTCTAGTTCTTTCCATGCAAAGTTTCTTGTTTTACCTGAGGAAGCCTCAGAAATTGCATTTTCATGTCTAAAGCGAAACTGGATAAGAAAAGGCTGCTATTAAAACATGAAATATAGACATTATGTATCCTGATCACAATACTGCAGTATATCATTTCTGTTTACTTCAAAGAAACAGATACCTCAGTAAAAAGCTGTCTCTTTCTCCCTCCCCTTCCACATCAGTTCTGCCCGATTTCATATCCACTTCAAATATCTGTAAGTAAATCAGAGCAAAGTGTAGCATTTTACTAACAGATTTGATTATTTATTCATCACTACCATCTACCAGCATTGTTGCAAACATCCACATTGCACAAAACAAGTCACAGGAATAAAAATAATATTGATGCAAGGGCTTTGAAAAAAGCATCTTGTTTGGCATCTGTAAAACCACTGAATTTCATAAGCTTAGCTAATGCACCATAGCAGAAAGGATTTAATTGCTTCTTCTAATCCCAGAAATCAGAGAGCTGGGAAGAACTAAGCAGCACCTGGATGGGGACAAACCTGGAAACCAGTCAGCAGCACCTTTGCTAGACAGAAAAAGAAAGCTCCAAACAGTTATTTCTTGACTTCATAGGTTTTGGAGAAAAAATTAAAGCAATGGAAGAGCTTTGCGGAGGTAGCCAGAGCTGATATTTTAGCTGCTCTACAAAATATGCCCAGGAGAGAGGGGCGAGGTGGCACCATCGGCCTCAGTTACAGAGCAGAATTAGGCAAGGAATGAGCATTTTGCTGCCCGTTGTGATTTGAATCAGCTACGCTCAGGCCATCTCTCCCCACTGCCCTTCCTCAGCTTCCTCGTCAATGACAGCACTTCTGCCGTGGCAAGCAAGGTATTCTTCCACAGGCATCTCCCATGAATGATGTACTTTCCCAACAAATGACATGGACTCATCTCCAGATGGAAAGAAATACAGTTTATTTCAGAGGTGAAAAAGAAGGGGCCTTGAAAGGCCCCCAAAAGTGACCTAGAAGCAAGATAATGAGAGCTAATAGAGCACTACTGAAAAAAGGAAGGTCACCTGCCACAGCTGCTATTCAGCTCTGCTAAGTGGCTTTATTGATGGGTCATTAAAGGATTCCCATCCACCTTCAGCCTGAGAACCGTTTTACAAAGCAGATAATAGGAAAAAAAAGAGGAGAAAACATTTTGCACCGTTTCTTTTAAACTACATGTATTTGACAGCCTTTTGAGTTATATTCTGTTTTTTTTCCCATAATTTCCTCTATCTGTGTGGGCTTCTCATGCCAACCAGGGAAGCAGCAGAAACACTGCCTGTTAAAAAATGGTGACTATAAAAATACAAAATTGCCTTAGGTTTAAAGTGTCTTAACCTGATATCATTATGCACTGAGAAGGTGCATAATGAAGGTAGGAGTTTTAATTAAATTTTCAAATGTTATTTTTAAATTTAAGTGTGGTCTTCCTGCAGCCATGCCTCGTCTCCAACTGTAAGCTCATGTGTTTGGATAGCTGAACACCACCGTAACCCAGTTTGCCTGGAAATAAGTAATATAATTGATTTCATGATTCTCTGAACCCTTAGGTGTAGGCTTTCAGCTGCCCTGCTATTTGCAGCTGTAGATATGTAGTAGATAAAGACTGCTGCTTGTACACCAACCCAGAGATGCTGACTCTGCAGATTTTAGGAGCTCTGCAAGACAAGCCGTCAGATGCTCCTGCAATTTCCGTGTAAGTAGGCTAATAGAAAACTGAAAGGATAAGGCAATTTTGATGACTAGACCATAGCTACTGTAACCAGTAGACTGGCAGCATAGCTAAAAGCAGAGACAGATTTCCTTTCTTGGCTAAAAGGGCTTAGGTGTTTTCCCTACTCTTTCCCCTCCAGCCATTAGCAGTCGCCCAGGGAAGAAAGGACCCGGGTCTCTGTAGGGATGGGTCCAAATCTCACCAGCACCTCCAGTAACACGCAGGCAGGAGTAGCATGCAACTTCAACAGTGTCTTTATAGAAAAGCAAAGAATAACTAAAGAGCCACATGTTCACTGTAGGTTTTTCCCCTGGTATCAAGAGCAAAAGTAACTCAGTTTTGATTGCCTGTAGTGATCCGTGATAATAATCTGATTTCTACCATTATGTTCAGGAAAAAAAGAAAAGCCATTGACAAGCATGATTAACAAATTTGATTTTCAGCTTGCATTTTGTAGCTTAACACATTACAGTTACAAGGAATGCATTAAGCTAACAGGTAACACGAACAATGTCAAGATCTATACACATCTTTTCTCTAGAGAGACCTCTACGTATATTACACATGCTGATTATATACAACTTAAAACTCTCCAAAACTCACAAAAATTGTGCTTGTGGTCACTTATCACACTCTGCCCTATTTAAATCTTTCAGCCCCCTCCTCTGTATGGCCCAGGCTCAGCCGAGAGCCATGGGGAAGCTGGACACCACATGTCCCCAAGCGCCTGCACGCAGACCCAGGCTCCCGGGGCTGGGGAGCAACCGGCTTTCCCGCCACGAGGACCAGACTCGCACAGCCTGCGGGCATCACCTCTTCGGGGAAATTTGCTGCTGCCAATTAAAGACCCGCTAGCTGGTGTTAACTGAAATGTTTTGAGGACTTGCACTTCAGCCTGTTTTGGTCAATATTCATAGAAAGAGCACAAGCATCTCTGACAGTGGCTCCCCCCTCTTCCCAAATCCTGCCTCTGAGCTGTTAAAAGAAAAGGTCACCTAAATTTAACAGGACTAACAAGATATTTTCTCAGCCTTCTTTCTTAGAAACAGCTGAGCTGCTCTGGCTAAGTGCTGGTTTTTCTTTTTAAACAACAATAACAGAATATTCAGCAAAAGGCAGACACCAAGTTAAAGAAATCTCAGTGCAAGCTGTTAAAATTTGGCAAACTTGTAAGCAGCTGAAAATAGAGTCTTATAATGGGAAGTGTCAAACAACCTTGATAATAGGCAGCATTACCAGTCTGCTCTGTAATTCTAAATTATGTTTTATTACAGTATTAAATATGCCTGAGCTCCGTTTACCAGTTCCACCATTGCCAGCCCGAGAGCAGCTGCTGGCCGATGGCAAATTAACAAGTTGTAGTTTTCCTGGTGTAGACAAGAGGGTAGTTGTTTCTGGCTTTCAGCAGTCAGAGCAGGTTCATCTCAGCAGTTTTTATAGAGCTGAGTGCGTTGGCATATGGCCATTAACACATTTCTCAGGTGGCTCCCTGCAGTAATGAGGTGGCTTGAACATATGAGAAGCAAGCTCAAGTTAGATTTTTCCAGAAGCCGGTGTAGATGCAGTCAGCAGGTGATCATGAAGAAAGTACCATAAAATACATACATTCCAGAATTTTTGCTATTTTGGAAAATAAAAGGCAAGTTGACACTCAGTTGACTTTACTGTATCACAGGGTAAGGTTTACAAGGCCACGTCCAGAAGGGGATCCAAGGACCTTGCTTCTGCTAGCGGGTAAAAAGTAGTCCACCTGTGCATTTATTTCAGGAGAACCAATACCCATTATGGAGCCAAACCTTGAAGATCATAATCTTTTTCCTACGAAAGATGAGCCATATGATTTCCCAGCCTAAAAGACTGGCACTTTGTAAGAATTGAGGAGTTTCAGCCAGTTTCCAAAAAGCTCTTTAGATAAATCATGCAAACAGGCATTTTTTTAGGGTGCCAGACTTGCATGGCATCAAACAACCTTTCACCACCCAGCACCAGTCAGTCTGTAAGAAAGGCTGCCAGTTCTAGGATAGCCCAAAATACTTTATTAAAACTACAGCTCACATTGTTCCTATGGAATCAGAACGGTGGGGGATGGACATGACGCCCTGCCCAGGATGCACCCCCCTGGGGAAGCCAGTTATTGGCCATCACAACTCTGGAAACAAAACACCACCTGGGGTGTGCCAGAGAGCAGCTGCCCAGCGCCTGCAGTACAGGGGATAATGCTTCATGTGAGGATGGATCAGGAAAGCATGAAAGATAAGTAGCTGCCTGTGAGCCCTAGGCTGGGCACCCACTGCTGTCTCTCCTGGCTGAGTTGCAGCAGGGAGCTGAGGCAGCTGTTGGCACAGCATCACAGTAACACAAACAGGGCCATATCTCCTTCTCCTTCTTATCCCTCAGTTACCTCCTCAGCCATCTCCGTATTTTATTCTCCGCTCCACAGACCAGCCCCTTGGGGACCAAGACCAAGGTGTGGTGATGGTTTGGGGCTGTGACACACAAGGTCCTGGAGGAACCAACTTTTTTATCCAAGTCTTCACTGGCAGCCTCTCTTCCCACACCTCTTGAGTGGATGGACTGCAAGGCAGGGACTAGGGGAGGAAAGTCCCTCCCAGTGTAAGAGAAGATCAGGTTTGTGATGACCTGAGGAACCTGAACATACAGCACTCTATGGGACCTAACGAGATGCATCCCAGAGTCCTGAGGGAATTGGCTGATGTAGTTGCCAAGCCACCCTCCATGAGATTTGAAAAGTCATGGTAGTCAGGTGAAGTCCCCAGTAACTGGAAAAAGGGAAACATTGCACCCATTTATAAAAAGGGCAGAATGGAGGACCCCAGGAACTGCTGACCTGTCAGCCTCACCTCTGTGCCTGGGAAGATCATGGAACAGATCCTCCTAGAAGCTATGCTAAGGAACATGGAGGACAGGGAGGTGATTCGAGACAGCCAGCATGGCTTCACCAAGGGCAAGTCCTGCCTGACCAACCCAGTGGCCTTCTGTGATGGAGTGACTACATCAGTGGACAAGGGAAGAGCCACAGATGTCATCTATCTGGACTTCTCTAAGGGCTTTGACACGGTCCCCCACAACATCCTTCTCTCTAAGTTGGAGAGATATGGATTTGATGGGTGGACTGTTCAGTGGATGAGGAATTGGTTGGACGGTCACATCCAGAGGTGATGTCAGCTCAGTGTCCAGATGGACATCAGTGATGAGCGGTGTCCCTCAGGGGTCCGTACTGGGACCAGTACTGTTCAGTATCTTCATCAATGACATAGTGGGATTGAGTGCACCCTCAGCAAATTTGTGGATGACACCAAGGATGACCTTGAATGTTTCCAGGGATGGGGCATCTATCACCTCTCTGGGCAACCTGTGCCAGTGTTTCACTACCCTCATTGTAAAAAATTTCTTCCTTGTATCTAGTCTAAATCTTCCCTCTTTTAGTTTAAAGCCATTACCCCTTGTCCTATCAGAACAGGCCCTGCTAAAAAGTTTGTCCCCATCTTTGCTGTAGGCCCCATTTAAGTACTGAAAAACTGCAATAAGATCTCCCCAGAGCCTTCTCATCTCCAGGCTGAACAACCCCAACTCTCTCAGCCTGTCCTCATAGGAGAGGTGTTCCAGCCCTCTGATCTTTTTTGTGCCCCTCCTCTGGACCTGCTCGAACAGGTCCATGTATTTCCTGTGTTGAGGGCTCCAGAGCTGGACGCAAACTATTCTGTAATTCTATTCTGTTCCATGATTCTCTCTGGCAGAGTTACAAGGATACATTTTTGAATACTCAAAGCATCCATATATAACAGTAACGGATCCAGGGAAAGATTCTGCAACCATAGAATGGTTTAGGTTGGAAGGGACTTTGAAGATCATCTAGTTGCAACCCCCCCCTGCCATGGGCAGGGACACCTTCCACTAGACCAGGTAGCTCAAAGCCCCATCCAACCTGGCCAAGCAATATATAAAAGCAAGAGGAAGGCATTCAAGTCAACAGCACTACTCAGCCTTTCGCTCTGGAGATCTTGGCAGATGCATCATGAAGCACCAGTGTACCGGGGGCAGAAATCACTACAAACACAGGCAGGCGCTGCCCTAAAGGCAGCAAGTGTGTGTTTCAGCGTGCTGGCACAAAAAGCCAGGGGCCAGTTTCTAACTACTGGTAGTGCCGGCTCCTTTTTTACCTGGTACGTGCACCAGCTGAAATGCAAAGCAGGCACTGGACGTTTTTCAGAGAGATTAAATAATCTTTTGATCTAGAGAACAGAGGGCAGCAGCTTCAGAGGCTGCATCCTCATCCTTTTCTGATGATCAAGTCCCTTTGAGGTATCTTGGAGAGGACATGCTCAAAACACCTCAAGTCTTAGGCTGTTTGGCTAATCTGGACTCCTGAAGTCTTGCCTATATGCAGGGAGAATATGTTTTTTTCTCTTCATCATCTCTTACAACCTCTCAGCTTTGATCAACATTTCCCCCACCCCAGGAGCAGAACTCCACTTCTCTCATCCTTTCTGTACATCTTCTAAAACGCAGGATGCTCCGCTAACCAATTCATGCACCACCCGTCCAAAGGACTGGCTGACTGTCTCCCTGCTTCAAAGACACTTTTTGCAGGACCCCCGTTGCCTGTGAACGGAGTGTACCCTGAAAACATCAGGCAATCCAGAACAGGTGAGATTTTAATTCCGAGCCTGCCAAAGCCAAGCTGAGAAGCTTCTGAACTCTGAAATGATCTGATATGGAAGAGTGAGAAGAAAGGGAGAAACAAATTGCTTTCTCATAGGAGGTAATGGGCATAAAGAAAGAGATACAACTTGGGCTAAAACACAAGTCTTTCTTTCCTGCAAGAAGGAATCGGCAGAAAATAACTTGTTTTTTACAAGTTGTACCTCCATGATAATAGGACCGAGACTTGCTGGACTACTTCTTCTCAGGGACAGGGAAGCAGCAGGCTGGATTTCTCTTTTAGATTCCAGGTAAAGCTCTTCCACTTACAGTGGCTGATGGTTACCATTTATTTTTTCTGCGATTCTCACCTCCACCCTTCAGAAAGCAATCGTATTAGAAAAATAGCCTTATGAGGCAGGACAGCAAAAAATTGCAGTCCTTCTAAAGGCTCTAACAGGTATCAAGTGCTGTGACTGAAGGACTACTTATATATTAAGTCTCTTTAGGCAGCAAACATGGCTTAAGAAACTCCCGCCTCTGGTCACCTATGCTACTGTATGCTTCCACCTCAGCTGTGCCAATACTTGTACCCCACATTGTTAACTGGCACCTGAGACAACATGGATTTTTAAAAAGAAAGAAGTCAAAAGCTTTTTATATTTTAATGTAAAATAATAAATCAACTTATTTCAGTTGTCTGTGGCCATACAAGCACTCAGAGCAACAGAAGTAGGAGGCATCCTCCTTAGAGAAAGGCAGGAGAAAGGCACTTAGGGGAAAGCTTACAACAAAATTATATCTCAAGACCACCAAATGATGTGAGGTCTGGAACACAACTGGAACCTGGTACACCTGCGTCCCAGTTCTGCCTATCTTCCTACAGCACTGGTATGTATATGGCAGAGCAGTCGTTTAAAAAACATCTTGCAGTGGTTCAATATGAAAGTGTTCCTGGTAACTATGTCAGCCACAGCTAAAAATAAAATATAACTATTAGTCACATGAGCACTGTCCAAAAGCCTGGACGACTCATTGCAGGAAGCTTCTCTGAGGAGAAAGGGCAACAGTAATAAAATCCAACAGCTCCTGAAGCTATGACTGCTGAGATGGTATTTCTTTCTTACATAACTTTCTCTCCTATAATAGGATATGTTATATATATATTAAAAAATGTATACCTCAGTCTCTCAACATTGATAAGGATTTTTCCTTGCAAATTACTGTTTACCCTCATCAGTGCAGAAGCTCCTCGTTCATGCAGGAAGGTGTAAGAGAAAATGATTGCTCTGCATGCAAGGGGGAGAAATAACCACTCTGTCCCAGTTCTCTCACTAAAGAAGTACACTGCAAATTGAGAGAAAGCTCGTGTTTATAAGATGACCATCATAGATGTCTTAAAAATATGTGTGTTGCAATGGAGTGCTTTCTATTTGAAATGTGGGAAGACTTGGGGGTCAAAGTGGGAGAGAGAGGGACACATTCCAGTCCTCTGACTGTTTTAGGGAAGGGCCCAGCAATAGCTCCGTTAAGAAACTGGAGAGACTGAACAAGGGAGTGAAATAAAGTGCTGCAGCAAAACCTTGATGGAGCACACCGGGAAACCTGGGCAGTTTTGCTGCCTGAGAAGAGAAACGAGCAGAGGCAGCACATGCAGCACCTCCCTCATCTCCTCTGTGCTGGGCAGAGCACGGCCACCTCCCAGCTCCCTCCATCCCTCCCCAAACCACAAGCTCCCTTCCCAGCCTGCAGTCTCCCTTCCCACTGCTCTGGGGAGGGCTCCTCTTTCTCTTTCATTCCTTTGCCCCTGCTCCAAGTTGCCAAGCATGTAAACAGACAAGAAAAGAGCTGAACACGTCTGCAGCAGGGAGTGGGGGTCAGGGAGATGCTGTGCTGTTGTTTTGTGTGAGAACCACCTTTCTGATACTGCTGGAAAAATCATTAACATTTTATATATATATATATATGGATATATGGATACCTTGTTTCCTCAGCCAACTTTCTACTCTGTTTCTCCCTCATCTCCAGCATACACATCCTTAAATGAAATAAACAGTCACTAGTAGTGCAAGAACATTAAGACTCAACTAGAGAAGGAAGTGGAACAGCAAAGTTAATATGCAAGAGCAAAATATGACAGAGCCAACTGAAATAGCACCACTATTCAGCTTTCTTAATGGGTAGCTGAAATCTATTTCAAGATAAAAGGCATCCACCAAGACTAAGTGATGCTAAAAGCAGGAGGAAAGAGCTTCAAAGAACTCGCTTCATAAATATCCCTCAATATTGTAGGATATTACCCTCAAATTAAGTTAAATCAAACCACATCTGTGAGATTAGACTATGGTTGAATTGCAGGTACCAATAGCAATAGCAGCAAAATATGCCACCCTGACTGTGACTAGGTCACTGCTATATGCTCATCAGTCACCTTTCAGAAAAATGGGAGAAGCAAATGTTCTCAAAAGCTGCCATTAGCACAGCAGGGGGTGCTGGGCACACCTGGCTCAGGTGCCCCGACTTCAGCGGTGGCTTCCCACTCACCAGCCTTCTGCTGGAAAAACCTGAAGCTTTTGAGTATGCCGAGACGGAGACTCTGTCATTCCCTCACCCCACCACAGCAATATTTTGCCTGAGCTTTGAAAGTCGGCAGGTACCATTTTCTGAGCAAGTCACAGAAGATGTTATACAGCACTTGTTAAAGTTAAAACATTGAAGATCTGTCAGACCGAATCATTTGCTCCCACGGGTTTTAGAAGTGTGGGCCAAGGAGCCACCGGGGTTGAAGACTGGTTAAATATCACATTTTAAGAATGTTTTAGAGGAAAAAGAATGAAGTATTTTAGCAATATTTAGGAACTGTGAATGAGGTCACTGTGGCAACTGCAGGCCATTTAAGTCAACATTGATCTCGAGCAACAGAATCTAAACATTCATAGAAAATGAAGACTGTATAGAATTAAGGTACAGAATTTTCTGTAAAACTGTCAATATAGCTTTATGAAAATCAGACTTATAATCCTACACAGAAAATGTCCCCAGCCTGATAAATTTGGTTAATAAAGGCACATGATGCCTTTCAGCAAACTAAGCGTGCAGTAGCCTCTTATAAGGAAACAGTTCTATTGAAAAACAGATGTCACACAAGTCACCAAAACCAGATTAAATAGTTCATCATTCTCAACCATTGGCATTCAATCCTGGGTATATCAGCTCCCCTAGTCTTTATGGGAATCAAGACCTGAAGAAAAAGTCTTCCAGGAACATGGAAGTCCTATTTAAGAAAGTCAGTGCTGGTATAACTATACCATTCTACCAATTTTCACGTGACCTGCACAAAAGGACAAGTCGAGTTCAAAAGTGTGACGAAGTGGAGATCACACAGTACAACAGACTCGACTGAACAGCAGCGTTATTACTGTAACCAAACAAGATCACACAAAAAGCAGACCCAAAATGTAGGTCACAATGTTAGAATGTAATTTGGAAGACAGTAATGTAAAAGAACGTTAGGGTCACGGTGGTTTGCCCGCTAGCACAATCACTCTGGGGAAGTGGAGAGAGAGCAAATGTGATACTCCCAACACACATAGCATCAAAGTACCGTGTTTAAATTGTGAGACGTAATCACGTCATTTAGCATTGGTCTTTCTAAAACGTATCTGCTCCTGACATCAACTGCTTCCATATAATGTCATTCAATCGGTAAGAGCTCAGTTGAACGCAACAGGCTCTATTTAAGAACTAGACTTGAAGACAGATACTATAGCCAATCCGTTTAATTTATCCAAGAGGAGGTAAAGAGAGGGTGATAAAGAGGTGACGATCGTTGTCTGTAAGCGCCAACTTATAGGTGATAAGTCTTTTTCCTAGAGCTGATTTGATCACAGAACGCCAATCCACCGGATCGAAGCTGTCCTCAGGAGCTTGCCAGATTTGATAAGATTGATAACAAGTTTCTCAGGTCCCTGATGCTTTGAGCTGTTCTGGCAGCCATCAAACGAGGGGATCTCCATGTAAATCATCTCTGCTTTGCCTAAATTTGAACAGAATTTCCAAGTTCAGTATTTCATTCTAGATCACCAGCTCCCCTGGTCTCTCCTACCCACCAGAGCTGTTTCCCTTCACATATGGAAATGCTTTTTGGGCCGGGGAAGGAAGGAAAGAGAAAGGACAGACTGATGGGGCGCACTAGTGTCCTGTGCAATCAGCTACCCAGCTCAGGCTGAAGGTACTCCCCAGGACCAGGCACCCCCACACCTCGTAGATGAAAGCCTTGAGGAAAGACCACTCACTACTCCAGAGTAAATTTTCTCCACAGAAAAACACAAGGCAAACCAATGTCTTGGGCTCACCTGCATCTGAACTGAAGAAAGAATCCAATTCAAAATTAACCACTACAGACCATTTGATTTTTGCCTATTTTTCTTTTTTTTCCAGTCAGCTTCTCACCTTTCGGTCAGGGATCAACTGCTTCAGTAGATCACCTCTAACCTTCAAAGCAATGAGCGCAGGAGCTCATTTCCATCGAGAACTGACCCCAGCCTCTTCCAGAGCCAACCTAAGAGCCCCCTCCCTTGCACGCTGTCGCCTTTGCTGCTCTGACCTTCCTTCCCGCACAATGTTTACTCATATTCAAGACACACCAGGAAAAATGAAAATGTGACTTTAGCTCAGGAATAATTGAGGAGCATTGAGAAACCATTCAACAGACATAGCAGAAACCAAGTAATATACTGCAACTAACTTCTCTAAAGTCATGCCTTAAGCTCTCGAGCTTGATCATTACTGGAATACGGCACAGAATTTTTAATTACACTGCTACTATGAAGTGGTAATGAGCATTAGCTGATGACTCAGAATAATAATTACTAGGTGGTGCTATCATGAAGGTACAATTTTAGAAGCCAAGCAGGTGTTACTTTCCCGAATGATTCAAAAATCACAAGCAGCCAATCCTCCAGCTAATTGCACACGGAAGCTATGCGCATCTGAAATGTCTTTTTCAAATGTCCAAAAGGAGCAGAGAAGGAAGTTCTGCTTTAATGCTGCTAAGCTGATTGGTTGTCAGTGTTCAGAAACAATTCCTCAAGTACAAGATTTGCCTTTTTCATGACGTGTCAAGCATCTGTCTATTAAGAAGGTTAGGTTGCCTTTTCTTGGAGAAAGAAACATTTCAGGCTTGCTTCCACCTAAACCTCCCATGGCCCCCATTTCAGAGCGTCAGTCATTTTGTATCAGTGGCAGCAGCAGCAATAAGTGCCTACTTGCAATTACACATGAAGGTTTTTACCTTACATGGGCTGTAATAAATAAATAAAAATAAATAAAAATACACAAAAATAAAAATACATAAAAAGGTGCTCTTTTTTTTAGTAGGGGAGTAAGTATTCAAAAACAGTAAGTAACTCCAGAAAATTGTGCAGAACATTCTTGTAGCATTGAGTTTTGGTAACTCGATGGAAAATACCCGTCATAAAAGGCTTCTCTTTCCTCTGGGACCGTTCTCCAGGTCACCCCATTGCACTGCAAATTGAATCAAGAGAAGGTTTCAGTGTCTCAATTTCTAGTGAAAAGTCAGCTGACTGGGGATATATCTATCACATTTGTACTGCAGAGTATTTCAACATGAGATTGTTTGTGACAGCAATTCAAAAGTACCGAATCTCCCAACTCCCTTCTCCCCTGGGTGCTTCAGTAGTTCTTTTTCAATCACTCTTGAAATAGCTGTATGATGGAGTTACACAGGCCTTGCTGTGGGAACGATAGATAGCAGATAAGTGTGCTTTTTAAAAAAAAAAAAAAAACACCAACTTTTCTTTTGCATATTGTATCTTAAATCCTCCCCCACATCACTGCCATTTAAACAATTCAATTAAAATTTTGGGTGATAGCATGCTCTTAATTTCGTTCTTGATTAACTGGTGTACAAAATGAGGCTGAGTAGGAAATCCTTCCCCCACAATATGGTGATTTTTTTTTTTTTTTAAGGGGTTTGCAGGGAGTTAGCGATAGAGGCAAGAAGCAACAAAACCCTGGGCGTGTTGGGCCACCAGTCGTGCCGTGGGCTGGCAGAGGAATCCTGCTTCCCACTGCAGGCATGCCCACGGTGACTAATGCCTTCACACCCTGCAGCCTGGGATCACGCTCACCCCATGGTTATGTCATTTTTAAAGCATCTGGTGGTAATTTAGAGATCTAAACCTAAAAACCAGACGACAGGCACATATTTTAGAGGTCTACTACACAGAAAAGCAGTGATGTAGTCAAAGGTTAAAAAAAAAAAAATAAAATTGAAGTTCACTCTTTTTAAATTTGAGCTGGGGAGTTTACCTTTTTACTACCTTGTCTCGAACACCAAAAAAGATGAATTATCCCACCGTTTCCTCTGGCAGTAGCACAACACAGAAGAGATGTTTGCACCCGTAGATAGATGAGCTTCATTACTTTGGAACTAGTCTCTTGTAGAGAGATGCCGTACCAATTTAAGGCCCTTCATAAAGCAGATTGCTTGCAGTGGTAATAAATAAGGTAATCTCCGGAATCAGATGTATGATTAAGTTATCACGTGTCAGGTGAGCTGCTCTCATGGATGACGTACGCCCAATTAGCCCGCCCCAAGCACAAGGCAAATTTCTGCTAGGCCTCCTCCCTCATGTGCACACCAGCTCGGAGCTCCTTCATGGGCTCCTCAGCTGACTCATGCCACCAAGCCCATGTCACAGCGCTCAACTCAGGAACCCCCAGCACAGACTTTTGGAGCTATTTATTACTGCGTCTAGTCTAAAGATAGCAACTTTTTATGAAATTAATCACACTTTATTCTCTCGGGCACCAGTGGAACATACTGAAATGCACTTAATGTAAGGTGTATTTCAGGAAATGTAATTACATTAATTAAAGATATTTAAATGTTAATCTGTAACAATGTTTGTCCCTTATTCCATCAGGATTTTTTTCCATTCCCTTGGGCCCCTCATCTGACAATACCACCTCCGTTAGGAGGCTGGAAGCAAAAGAAGGTGACACTACTAAACCTGGGCACTTAGCTTGGAGCCTCTCTTCACAGCCATGAACACCTGCAAGTCACCCCTTGCCACCCATAGCTGAATGAGCTCAAGAAACCTTTGGAAGCCAGCCCAACATACCCACTGTCATTGTGCTCAGCCATTCTGGAATAAGGCCCGTGACACCCACCTACTTTGATGCACAGCTTTTTTTGTTGTTTGGAAACCTGAGAGAAATCATAGTAACACAGATGAAACGTCCTCTCACCCAACAGGCTCCCCTGACAACAGACTTCACCTCACTTTTTGCAGAGCAGCACAAACTAGTCATGAGGTTATTTCTGTTTTCAAGGAGACCGAGCCCTCCCGGGGGCGATCCAGCTCCCCTAGTTTAGGTGCTTATCTCAGGCTTACATGAATCACCTCAGCCTCTCCTTCCCTCCCTCCCCTGATGATAGAGGTTGCCTTAATTAACAATCTAGAGCTAGAAGTTAGGTGTCTTGTTGAAGGAAATGAACCATGTTTTAGCAGCGGCCAGCAGCAGCCACTGAAGATCATTCATTTTGCATCCCAAACACCCTCCTAGATTCCTAAGAAAATGGGTTTCCGGACTTTCTAAATTGGAAGTTGCATCAAGGCTTAAAAAATACCAAAGGCCTTATTTTCTATGTATGTGCCTAATCTCTTCTTCATACCACTGGCATCCAAAAGCTTCCAGCAGTAATTCCATGATTTAGCTTTGCCTTGAACAGGAGAAGGGGCAGAAGAGGGAGCTGGACTCATATTTAAGCCTGCTGCCTGATAATTGTATTGTTCCTAGTCTGGACTTTTAAATTACATCATATTTTCTCTCTCTTGCTTCCCCTTGCCTTCAACTGAAGAGTGTTTCTTCAAAGGAAAGTTGCCCCTATTGTTTTCACCCTGAAGTCGCCTACACTTCTCTATTTCTGGTTTTGTTTTGAGGTGCGATGACCAGAATTCTCCACACTAAAATGCAAATATTTATGGATCTGTGGCATCATAGGGATAATTCTGGTTTTGTTTTCTACTCCTTTCTCAGTATTTCTTATTGTTCTACTTACTTCACTGGGTGCTGCCGCACACTGAACTGACATTTACAAAGAATTATCCCCTGTACTTCCAAGACGGCGTTGGGATTTTTACCCCCTCAGCAAGAAGAGGATTATTTCCATCCTCCATGCATTATTTTGCATTTGTTGACACTGAATTTCATTTGCCTGTATTTCCAACTCTGTGTCAGAAGAGTCTCTGCAAGTTGTTTCAGGCAGCTTCGGGTCAGATTATTGTAAATAATTTTGGTATCCTCTACAAGTTCTGTCATCTACTTAAAATCAAATAATTGATGAATATGTTGAACAGCTCTGACAACAGCACAGATCTTTGAAGGACTTCATCCTGGCAATAGCTGCTATAGGACAGGGAAGCTAATCAGGTATTCCAGTTCTTTGTTTCCTATTTTAACCACTTAGCAATTTGTGAGAAGACTTTTTCTTTCATTCCCTGGTAACTGCGGTTCTAACATATTTCTGTGAAATATAGCTTGTACTTTTATTTTCAAAGGGTTTTTGACAAGGCATCAGCTAGGTCTGCTGGATCCATAGAGAAGCTTCCTTCAAAAACTTCCAGATTCGGGAGAAAAAAATTCCCTTCACCCAAGACATGCTGTCTTCCTCTCTTGCGCATTATATTTCTGTTATCTACTACTTCTATTCCTGTTCTGATTTTCACCAAACTACCTAATACAGCAGCCAGATCTACTGATAATCTCCCTGCATGACCCCAGAAGCCCTCGCTAGATTGGTATATTATTGGTTTATTTAAGCAGACGGCAAACCAGAAGCAATTTCTTATTTTCATTGCTTTAGAGCTCTTGCATGAGCAGCATCCAGCTCCAGTGCCTTGTTACCAGAATATTTTATCCTCCTTTTCTTTGTGAAAAGCCTTTTAGAACTGACATTTCAAACACAGCCAGGCGACTATCAAAGAGACATGTCTGGTCCAGTGAAGGCAAGTCCCTGCGATCCAGCTGCCTTGAAGATACCAACAGCGGTTTTAGCAAAGCTAATGATCTGTAGCCTAAGAGGAGCAAAGGCATGAGAAAGGAGGGAGTACAAGGTAAAAGGATAAGGGATGAGTCATACTGTTTAAAATAACTGACATCTAAGCTTCTCTTCATTGTGGCACCTAGTAACATGCATGTCCTCCACCTACTGCTATTGGAGGATACGGGCGTAGGCAGGAGCTCTGTTATGAACCCACTGCATAAAGTTGCCAACCTTTGTCCCCTAGGACAGAACACCCTTGTGCAGAGCAAGCCAGTCCATGGTAATACCTCGGTCAACCTGCATGATGCATCATTTCCCACTAAGAGCAGCCACTTCCAGTACTGGGGATCTGCACCACTGAACAAGGAGGAAGGGAAAAACAAGCACGCCCATTAACTCCAGTAAACATGGATCTGTCCTGCATTTAGGCTGGTGACAGCTGTAGCTTAGGCCCATCAGAAAACGATGAAGGAATTGATTGGAGCAGGTTTTGAGCATGTTACCACTATTTGCCTTGGTGAATGGTACTGTGGTTTGCAGTAGTTGTGCCAACACCAAATGCTTCCAGAGCAATGATTCAGATGACTCTCTTCCCACAGAAAAAAAAAAACAAACACAAAGCCAAATATACATGGAGCATCCCCTTCCCTTCCCTTCCCATATGGTTTGATTATCATATCATTATTTTTGAGCAGCTATGCAGTTTTATTGTTTCTATTTATCTTTTGTTACAGCTTTTGAAAGGTAGGAATTTAACTGAAAGCTGGAATTATTTCTAATGTGACTCCGAGGAACTGTGCTTAAACAAAAAACACCCCATAAAATACTGCAAGATTCATGGAAGAAGTTAGACTTTAGACTTTACTTAAGTGATGCGGCAACACTGAAAATTTACCATATGCATCTGGAGGGAGATAATTACATTGGTTTGCAGCTTTCAATCACGTCACTTCATAAATGCACTTGCCCAAGCATTGTTCAACATCTTAGCAGTGTAAAGAGGCCAGGATTTCCAAGGCTGGACTGGTTTTACACTCTCTTTTAGAAAAACATATAATTCAGGAAAGCCTAAGTACTTAGAAAGTCAAGTCTTTTGAACAAAAGGTCCAACCAGAATATAGCTTTGGAATTCCTTGCAATAATTTAAACACTATCAACATAAAACTTAAGTACTGCAGTTATAACTCCGTATTTAGAATAACATCCAAAAAGCTAGGAAAATTGTTATTACACTCAGAGGACTGTTAATTCTTCCATCTTGAAGGAAAAAAACGGGTTTAAGAAGCTAAATCGGGAGCACATAACACAAGCAAACAGATTTTTAAAGAAGCTGTGGGAATTTTCCAAATTCATTTTTGCCAAGGACTTATCTGGGACCGGCTTCTGACACCATGCTAAGAGAGCTTCATTAGAAAGGTGTTATAACAATAACCCAGAAACAGCAGCGGAACCGAGGGTTTTTTTTTCTCCCTTGAATGCAGCTTTCAACTTTTCACACATGGAGATGAGCAGGAAAGACTGTCTTCCTACAGAAAGCCTACCTGCAATTTTCTTCTTCAGCTTCATACAGACGTAGGAGACAAAACAGATTACCCCATGAATGAGCAAGCAAACTAGCTGTCAGTCAGGCCAGGCAATCTCGGTACAAATACAAGAGGATTACTGCAAAATACATAGTTTGACATGCTGACAGAAATCACTCTTGTCAAGTTGTATCGATACGCGATGACTTGCAGGCTACTTTGGGTGCTTAACTTCCCCAAACTTCTTTTTTTTTTCTAATGACTGTAAATGCTGAACTACATTTTTCTTATGTCCCCAGTACAGGGTGGTTGGGTTTCTTTGGTATGATTCATAATCAGCTGCTTTGAAATCTAATTTTTTTCCCCCATGACTTAAGTGAATGTGTCATTGTCACTTGGGAACAAGCAACAAAAAGCACGAACAGGAGCATGTTCAGCGCAGTGAGCAAGGCCAAATATTTTTGGATCTCCATCATCCAGCACTACTAGAATGATTTCAAAGTTTATCCCCCAGACCCTGCTTTCTGCTGCAAAATCCTACCCCTCGCTGAGAATTCAGAAGCGGTTATGCCAATTCAGCCTTTCATTTTAATTAAATCTAAAAATCAGGAGTTATTTAACATTATTTTGTACTGCTTAGAGCCAGTAATTGGACTCCATGTGCCTCTTCTCTTTGCAGCCACGGGCATAATTTTGGCAGGTTCACATAGCTTTTGCTCACAAGCACCGAGTACACAGATCCTTCGAGCCAATTGGGACACAGCTAACAGATGCTCGGAGAGGATGTTATGGGTGGTTTTCACAAGGGCTAGGCTCTCTCTGGCTGTTAGACAGGATTCCTTGCCGAGGTGAGCCAGGAAAAACTAACACCTAAGTAGAAGCTCCTTAGCAAGGCAATCAGAACACAGCTAATGCCCGTGTCTTTTCCAGGGCTATGATAAACTCAGCTCAGAGCAGGGAAAAATGAGGTTACTGGAGAGGAACCCAGCCCCGGGTACTTCAGGTCTCATTCGGAGTGCAAACACCTTCAGCTCTGACCCCTCTCCAGCTCCACCATGACACAACCGTTTCCATCGATCCTGTGATTCACACCCCACCAGAAGACTCGCTGTATTTGCAGATATGGCCCAGTCTTAATCACTTTGTCTTTGACCAGGAACAAGATTAGAGTAATTTAACTACAAAGGTATGAACAAGGCAGACAAGGGACACCCGGCTCAGGACCACTGTCACTGTGCAGCCTCCCTCCATGGGCAAACGTCCCCGGCTCCTCACCAGCCTGGTCAGGCTGTGTGGGTATGGCAGATGGGGCTGTGCCTACAGCCCTGCCACCAAGGAGTTGGAATAAAAGTCCCCTCCGGCTTGCAGGGAGGTCCCTTGGGCTCTGTTTTATCAGCTTTTAGCAAGTGGGCAGCAACCTCTGGTGAGGGGTGGGAGGCACAGCCAGCACCTGGGGAAGGATGCCGCTGCACCGGTGGCAAAGCTGGTTTGGGAGCCGCCAGCCCCATGCCTCCCTGCCCGCAGAGGAGGGCTCCCACACCTTTCCCCTGTGCCAGTTCAGCTGCTTGCCAAACCACAGGCAAGCCGGGTGTGCGTTCACACCTGGAGTTTAAAAATGAAACCTCCAAAAGAGCACTGTGTTCTTTAAAAAAAAAAAAAACAAAAACAAAACAACAAAAAAAACCCCAAACAAATCGCCCCCAGATGAAAACATCTCAGAGGTCTGGCACAAAGCGCAGCCATGCCAGAAGCTGAATCAGCTCGGGGAGGAAGCAGCACCCACCAGCTGTGGGGAAGGAGGGAGAGAGGCACAAGGAACTGGGGGCAGGATGGAAACCACTGAACTCCACCCTGCCCAGAAAGGAAAGGGGAACAGCACTCAGCCTGACAGCTACTTTTGCAGACAAAGGACAACACCAAGGATACTAAAGTCTCTGGGAGGTAACCCCACTGGTTTGATGCACACTTCAACACAACACGTGCCCTGCCAGCAGCGAGCCTTCATCGCCACATGCGTGCAGTCTCGCAGCACCCGCGCACCAGGCTACGCAGGCTACAGAACGGTCCAGGCCCTAGCCGTACCGACAATCTCAGGTCCACAAGTGGCAAATAACACATGCTTTTATTTACCTTTCATTTTTAAACACTTAGATTTAACCTGTCGTACCTTCTCAAGTTAACCCCAGGAACAAGGAGGTTATTGTACTTTTAAGAAAATGCTGACATTCCTTCAGCCATTTGACTCTAGAAGCTGCGGATTTAAGCTTGGGATAAACTGTTTTCAAGACCAGCGATAAAAATGTGCAAACTGGCAATAACCCACAAGATAAACACATGTCTCTCCATCCGAAAGCTGCCCCCCAAGCATCACGCAAGACTTCCTGCAAACACTGCCACATGTCTCCCTGTGTCTCCACACCTCACCCACACCTTCTGAGCTTCTCTCAGCTCCCCAGCAAAAGCCAGTCAAGGTGCTTTTTAATCCCACCTCTCTGCCACCCAAACCCTGCCACAAGAAAACTTGTATGCATCAGCAGCAAAAAGTCGACTTGGAGGCCAGTGACTAGCAGTGTACCCCAGGGGTCAGTACTGGGTCTGGTCCTGTTCAACATCTTCATCAATCTGGATGATTGGTCGGAGTGTACCCTCAGCAAGTTTGCTGATGACACAAAACTGGGAGGAGTGGCTGATACGTCAGAACGCCATGCTGCCGTCCAGAAGGACCTCGACTGCCTGGAGAAATGGGCCAACAGGAACCTCATGAAGTTCAATACGGAGAAGCGCAAAGTCCTGCACCTGGGGAGGAACAGCCCCATGCACCAGTGTATCCTGAGGGCCACCCAGCTGGGAAGCAACTTGGCAGAAAAGGATCTGGGGGTCCCAGTGGACACCAAGTTCGACATGAGCCAGCAACACGGCCTTGCTGCAAAGAAGGCTAATAGCATCCTGGGATGCATTAGACAAAGCTTTGGCAGTAGGTTGAGAGAGGTGAGGCAACACACCTGGAGTACAGTGTCCAGTTTGGGGCTCCCCAGTACAAGAGAGACATAGACATACTGGAGAGAGTTCAATGAAGGGCCACAAGTATAATCAGGGACTGGAACATCTCTCCTATGAGGAAAGGCTGAGAGAGCTGGGACTATTCAGCCTGGAGAAGAGAAGGCTCGGGGGGAATCTTAGAATCATAGAATCATAGAATGGTTTAGGTTGGAAGGGACCTTGAAGATCATCGAGTTCCAACCCCCCTGCCACAGGCAGGGATACCTCTCACTAGACCAGGTTGCCCAAGGCCACGTCCAGCCTGGCCTTGAACACCTCCAGGGACAGGGCTTCAACAACCTCTCTGGGCAACCTGTTCCAGTGCCTCACCACCCTTAAAGTGAAAAACTTCTTCCTAATGTTTAATCTAAACCTGCCCTCTTCCAGCTTAAAGCCGTTCCCCCTCGTCCTATCACTACATGCCCTTGTAAAAAGTCCTTCCCCAGCTCTCCTGTAGGCCCCCTTTAGGTACTGGAAGGCCGCAATAAGATCTCCCCGGAGCCTTCTCTTCTCCAGGCTGAACAGCCCCAACTGTCTCAGCCTCTCCTCATAGGAGAGGTGCTCCAGCCCTAAAGTCGATATCTTTAATATCTTGTTAATGTATATAAATACCTGAAGGAAGAGTGCATAGGGGACTGAGCCAGGCTCTTTTCAGTGGTGCCCAGTGACAGGACCAGAGGCAATGAGCACAAACAGAAACACAGGAGATTCCTTCTGAACATCAGGAGACACTTTTTCACTGTGAAGGTGACCAAACACTGGCACAAGTTGCCCAGAAAGGTTGCAGAGTCTCCATTCTTGGGGATATTCAAAACCTGCCTAGACATGGCCCTGGGCAACTGGCTTTAGGAGGTGCTAATTGAGCGGGAGGGTTGGACCAGATGACCTCCAGAGGTCCCTTCCAAACCTCAACCATTCTGTGTGATACTGTGATCTCCGGAAATAAAACCTACATCAATCTGTCCCCTAACGTTATTATCAACAGTGGTTAGTGTGAGCCAATACCTAGACTAGGTTTCCCACGCACAATAAGACCTCAACTTGAAGGTGAAAAGAACAGCGGTGCACTTCACTCGTTGTGTAAGAGCATGCAAGTCCAGCAGGACCAGGGCAGTGGCTCTCAAACTGTGGTCAGATACCAGGTGCCATGGAAAGTGACAGCCAGCTGACAGCAAAACAGTAAGCTGTTTGCCACCGCCATGCCTGGATAGTATCGCCAGTCAAGTGTTTAACCATGCAGCAGCACGGCAGAGAAGTCAGAGATGTTAAAAGCCAACAACATGCGTGAGTTCAAAAAGCTTGGAGGCTGATGGGATAGGAAGGTGAGCAGGGAAAGAAAAGCCCACATCTTCTGCGCCACAGTAGCATGTGCCCAGCGTGACAAAAACAAACTAGCCAGCACAACACACACTGTACTTTAACTTCATTTTTCTCCTGAAACGTAATCTTTTTTGAACCTCTGATGAGCTATTTCACCTAGAAGAGTTTTAAAGGCCATAAACATATTTCCTTTAAGTTCCATATTATCAGGAAAGTGAACAGGAGGGATGTCCTCACTCAGGATTCATGCCTATGTATCCATTCCTAGTAAAGAAAAAGTTAAATGTAATATCTAAATATTCCCTTTTACCCCCTCTGCAGAAAAGCACCATTGCTTTGCTAGCTTGACAAAAGCCTCTGTACAGCCTGAACTGGCGAAAGGGTTAAATTGTTGTACGGACACTTACAGGTAGGGAGGTTGGGGGAGATCGAAACATTGGGAATATGTATTATAGACTACAGAATCAGCTTCCAAACATGTCCCTAAATCGCTCAGTGCCTACCAGAGCATCTTGGAGCTAATCACTACCGGACGTCCCAGGAGACCCTTCCTTGTGGGAAGCTGAGCTGCTGAACCCTGACCTTCAGCCAGCCCCATCCCGTGAGCACCCTCCCAGGGCCAAGGGTGTCGGCACCAAATGCTGAACTTGGTCCACCAGAACAAGGAGCTTTGCCTGTGCTGAAAAACGAAGATGTGTTGGGCCAGACCCATCACCCACCTCCCTGCCACTGTTACCCATTTTTCTCCACCATCTTCTCATTTGCAGCTTGTCTGTGCCTAAAGGCAGAGCAATCATCTGCCCTGAGCAGAAAAGAAAGCCGTGAAAGCTATAAACTTCCTAAACATCCCTCCTGCCAACACCTGTCATTTGCTTCTACATTTCCTATTTGCTCTGTTTTCATTTAAGGTATTATATGACTCAGACGAGGCCTCAACAGCTTCAAAAGAATTCCTGTGTCTGACTGCCTCAGCTTTATTAAAAGTAACTGAGCCATTGATCATCATCAGAAGATGTAGTCTCAGGAGAAGCGATATCATTTGTAAACAAATGATCCTGCGAACACAAACACTCCACCAGCCGTGGATAACAGGGAAACAACTACGTGGTCGGGGAGGCGAGAAGCCCCCCCAGCACACCAGCAGATCATCTTAGGGATAACAAACACAGAGAATCGCACCTTTACGAGCAGCCCGGCTAACAAGAACATGCTCTTCCAAAGGCAGGGCGGCGGTGAGAAGTCATTTTCTTTTGCTGTTGTCAAGTGTCTAAAGGCAATTTCATGCTGCTGTCTTGGGAGGCGAGCAAGCAAGACTGCTCATCCCTAATATGACCAATTCCCTACATTCAGAGAGGGTGGTTTTTTTTAGCTGACGGATTCCATACACGCCCTCGCACACTGCATTTCATGGCTGACCAAAGTGTGAAGGCTGGAGAAGGGAATGCATGACTGCATGGCAACACCTGTGAAAAATCAAACTATTTTCCTTCCCTTACCTCCAGCTAGCTACAAACAAGATCAGCCAGTCTGCGATATGAAACTTGCTTCTACAGAAACAAATTAATGAAGATCAGCACCATGGATTAGAGCACATAAAGAGTGAAAGATGCTATATAGAAGTCTGTTGAAGCATATGCCAGGTACAATCACTCATTTTTCAAGAGTTGTGGACCTTTGGCCCATAAAAATAGGTAGAGAGACTTTTAAATGCTTTCATATGAAAGATCAATGTTTCATATTGGAAAACTTAATGGACAACTCCTGGCAAACATTTAACAGGAATATGGTGCAGGCTCAACAGCTGCTGCTGCTGGAATGGAGCGTCTCTTGTGCAATTCTGGGTTTTGGAAGGAAACGGATGCCGAAATCTGCACCAGATGCCCTGCATTCCCCAACCAAGGGTACGTTTAGCATGTTCATTTTAACACCACTCAAATGATATGGGAGCCACGAAGAATCTGCAGAGGTTTGTGAAACAGAAAGTAGGCATCTAACCAAGAACAGGCCTGGCAGAGTGGACACGGCCAAGGTCCTTTTGGTCTGCAGCCAGAATCCTCAGTACCTAGAAATAATAACCTAGTAAGACAGTGTCCCAGAATGAGCTGGGGCAAGCACCCGCCGTTCCAGGAAGACTGCTTGGGAAAACCCTCTTTAAAGAAATCTGTGCACAGAGAGGGGAAAAAAAGAAACAACTTCACGCTATCCTCAGTGTTGGGCAAATACATCGTGTGATCCAAACATGTCAGCTAGCCACCAAAAAGCCTAGCTGAGCTGATGCCTTGAGGTGAAATTCAGCTTGGTTAAGTTCATACAGAGTACGTGTATCAGCAACTTACTTGCTTTGGAGGGCAAGGGTGTTCATCAGTGTGTAAAGGTGCCGAAGGAAAGAAGTGGCAGCACTGCCATGTGGTTCTTCAAAAGAAATGCTGTAGCAGTCGGCAAATTCAGGGCTCATCTAAACTCAAGCAGCTTCTCTAGGCGGTCTAGTTTCCTTTGAAGTATATATCTATGAGCACATATGGTCCTGGAGCATATCCACACACATTCACCAGAAGGGAATGAGAGTGGGTGGAATACATAAGACTACCCCTAAGAAAGGGAGTAGGAAGAAGAGAGAATAAAAATCCTGGCATAAACAAACAGCTGCTATTTCTGGCCCTTCTGGTTGAACCCCTCCTCCACCCCGATGCCACTCTGCAAGATGCCTTGTTCAACTTACGAGATAACCAGAGAAATAAAAGCGCAAGAGCACGCACTTTTACAACCCAATTATGACCACTTACAAACATACTGTAAATCTATTCACTGCTTAAAGCACCAGGTACATCCAGCAAATGCATTTGCTCAGTGTGTACCCAATGTAGCTTGATATTCTCTGTGTAGCTTGAGCCTGCACATTCAAGCAATAAAAAAATTAAATAAACGAAGTCTGGATTAGACTCAGTCCACAATAGCAAGGAAAAAAGAGTAATTATTGACAGTGGCTTGGTTAAGCTTAGAAAAGCTGAACGGAAAAGGATTTTTCCATAATTGCCATCTCTAACCTTTTATCCAAGCTCAGTGGGTACATTACCTAAGTCAGCAGGAAGTTTAGCCACTCCACATGAAATTAATAACATTTATGGGCTGACCCATCGCCCACAGCCTTCTCAGAGCTTTTTAGAACAAGAGCTCTGAAGATGTTTCTGCCCTTCCATCAGGAAACGGTCTGTACCACACTTGGCTGCCTAAAACAAAACAAAACAAAACAACCACCCCCCCTCCCCTCCCCTCCAGCAGGCAGCAGTCCCTGAAGACCGAGCCTTCCTCTTACACATTCTTGGGAGTAAATTAACCCTACCTACTAATTACAGGAATAAAACCAAGCTTCTCAAGAGCGGTGCATCCCATCTGCTGACCCGCCAGTACCTTGCGGGGCGGCAGCTCTTGCACCATCAGGGTATCCCTCTTCCCTCGCTCAGCCGTCCCGAGGAGCGCCCCGCACCCCAAATTGGGAGCTTCCTTCCCTGCTGGCCTCGGCGCAGCTACCCCCCCGCGCTCACAGGCAAGAGTCAGCTCCGACATCCCTCCGTCCCCTCCATCCACCCACCCGCAGCACAGAGGTCGTCAGCTTTTAAGGGATGCGTTTCAAATACAGGTGACTCTAGAAGAGCTGCGGGGTGAACCTGTGCACCGAGCGAGAGCTTTCCAGCCCGACTCTGTGCTCAGGTGTATGCAGAACAAGATAAACTAGTTTAACCAACACTGACCCAGTTTCACACCGGAAAGGACCAAAACAGACACGAGAAGTTAAAATATATTCCTTAAGAGATGCTGCTCATCTGTTTTTGAAATGGCAAGCATGAAATATTTGAGCCTCCATGATAAAATACTAGGCAGGGACTGAAGGAAACAGAACAAGGTCAGCACCCTGACTTAACAAAATTGTGTTGAAAACCATTAACAGGAATACAGCACACATGCTTTATAAGATAGAACTCTCTTCAGTGTCATAGACCAAGAAGAGAACAAGACAAATCAAGAGGAGGATAAACAAGGCTGGCTGGGAATTGATTGCCGCCTTTGAAATTTTAGTGGAACAGTTGGAATAAGAAGCTGACTGCAGCTGAACTAAAAAATCACTATGTGTAGCTAGATTACTCATCTACTGTTAAACCAAATTAAAGTGTTCTTCCCACAGGCAAGGCTGAAGATTTCAGAAGAGCCATAATTTATAACTCAGGAAAGTTTAGAAGGTGGCTCTGCTAAACCAAAATGAATTTTGTACTTAATGGGCAGGAAAACAAAGGAGAGATGAGACTTCATGTTGCCCGATACGACAGTAAATACTACACGGCACGCAGGATGCGACCCAGCCAAGAAGCTGATGAGCTGCATTAAAAAAGGGTTCACCTTATTCACATCCCAGCTACAACCAACCTTCCTTGCTCTGCAAATCACCCTTTCAAGCTGTGACATAGTAGCAGAAGCGGAAAAAAATACATAGATTTTTAGATTTTCAGCAACCTGCACCCTTATCGCAGTTAGGAAGCAGTATCAATGAGTTTGAATAAGCAATTCTCCTTAACGTTTTTGGTAATTAGGTAGTGAACTCATCTATAGGAAGCGCGAAAAACAAGCGTGCAAGGCACAGGCCTTTTAGCAAAGCGCTGCAGTGAGTACTTTTGTCCAATTTATTTTCCAGGAGCGATCACACCTTGGACGGAAGCCCATTTCTAACAATTTATTTTTCCATGTCTGGACAAGGCAATGTAACTTCTACGCAATTTAATCTCTTTGCTAATAGACTTAGCTGTTATAGCTGAACAATAAGGCCAAAATACCCAGAATACTTAAATCCGAGAAATGTGTTTGCTGGCTTTAGTTCAGGACAAGTAGAAGCAATTGGCTAAAACGCCGCAGATGGGGGAACTATGGCGAGACCTGCCAAGAGGGTACGTTGGACTCTGCACAACTGCCTACGGAAGAAAAACCTCTCCAAGCAGGGCACAAAATCCGGCTACAGGGAAAAAAAAAAAAAAAAAGCCAACTTTAATCACCAGCGAAGCTCCTCCAAAGGGCTGGGAAGCACCGGGGCGCCCCGACAGCTCGCCTCAGCTCCTTGGGTCAGCGCTACCCTAAAATTACAGGGACGCTGGGCCGAAAACCCCCGAGGATCATTTTGCCCATCGTGTTTCCCTGCGCAGTTGTTTCGTTCTGCTTTCAAGCTGCAGTCCAGTGAACAGGCTGCAATTTACCTCTTCACCCTCACCCTCAAATTTGTTTGGATAAACAGGCTCTCCTTTGTTCCAGGCTGCTACTATATTTACACATTGTATTGTAAATCAGCCGGTACAAAGCAAGGCAAGCCCTTGAATGAAGACACTAGCATTTTTGTTCACAGCAAAATTAAACAAGTGAGAGGCACAGAACTCCATTTATAACCCCCCTCTGGAAACAATTGGGTTTTAGAAGGTGAGAGGTTTTAAAAAGTTTACTAAACAAACCTAGCCAGTTACAGAGTCTATAGAGTCAGCTCACAAACAAGTTCAAGGCTGTATAAATTGCCAAAGCAGTGTTATTTCTGAAGAGAACTTTAAACAGTTTAAAAGCTTGCTTTCTCACTGTTTCAAGGGCCCAAGAATTATTGGCAAGTGATTTAGCTTTTATTGAGTACACAAATAGAGAGGAATTATTCACAGAGGAAGGGAATGAACTATTCGGCATGTCTATTAAAGACAAGAGACCTGAATAGCATCCAGGAGTTGTGGGATAAACATCAGGAAAAACTCCACAGTAGTAACAGTTGAGCAGAGGAACAGACAGCTACGAAGTCTTCCCTGTCAGAGGTCTGGAGAAGAGGTTCAACAAACATCTATAACGAATGGCTTAACCACAGCTGATTCTGCCTTGCGACAGAGGATGGACTCTGCATACGGCCTCTTCACATCCCTCCCCAAACCCTTTTTCCATTATTTTAAATGTTGTTTTAAATAAACTGAGTTCTCTGAGACCTCTCCCATGGGTTGACAGCTTGGTAAAGCCCAGCAGAATAGAGATCAAAAGTAATGGTTATTTGACAGGTACCCAGGTTTTCTAGAAAGCTATCATCTCAGTCCCATAACCGATTACGTATCCACAGTAAGAAAAAAATAAAATAACATTTGCGCTGGCTGATCCAAAGGCCAGGAATAAATTGCATCTGATGTTGTCTGCAGTCCAGAAGTGAGGCCCTCTGATGGGACGCTATGGAGAAACTTCAGCTGGACACATGTAGGATGTCATTCATCGCTGCAGACAGCCCTGCGTCCTTCATAAACATCAAGCTTAAAAAATTAATCCCAAGCCTCAAACATATGTTTAAATGGCAAAAATATTTTTATTCCTTTAATTTAAGGGGGAGAGGGGCAGAGATGTCGTGGATTTGGGTTTAAAAGCTTTTTTCCCTGATTACAAGCAGTACGTTAAAATAAGAAGTCTTCTACAGACTCCTTCCAGTACCTCTACCATCCGCGGTACAAAGGAACTCCACACTTCAGTAGTTTCAGATAAAAAAGAAAAAAATTCAGGAGAGAGAGGGCATACCCCTGTTTGATGTTTTGGAAGCCATCATGTCCACATTGTAATTCTGACATGATCTGATGGTCCACATTTATCCTCAGTAGCAAAAGCGGGAAAGGGAAGATGGGTTACACCTTCCCACTCTGTTCCCTTCAGAGGCCAAAAAGCCTTTGCTGAGCACGATAAAGGGAAGCTCGACCCCTGCTTTGCCACCAGCCCCAGCAGCACCGCAGTCAGCTGCAGTCGTTGCTTCCCTCAGGCACTCCCTGAGCATAAGAGCCATGATTGAGATGACTGCCCAAGCCAGTGTGCCCTCAGCCACAAAAGAAAAAAAAAATAAAATCTGATGTGGTCTTGAGCATGGCAACTTCCCCCTGAAACCCTCGGAGCAGCCAGCTCCCACCAGCATGCAGGCTGCCCTGTCCTGCGGCGGGGAAGGAGGCAGAGATGCTGCCGTGGCTGGTGGGAGCACTGGGGACCCCACAGCCGAACCCTTCTCCCCAGCGCCGCACGCGTCCCTGCCAGGGGGCACAGCAGACTGGCATGATGCCTCCCACAAGCTGAGTTCAACCCCCAGACCCTGACCGGCTCATATCTCACCCCCCCCCGGTGCCCTGCCCCACGCTTCCAGCCCTGCCTCTTGCTGAGTGATCTACCCTTTATTCCATTTCTCCGTCTTCAAACCCATCATTAGCAGATTAATCAGCACTGGAGTGCTTCCCCGACTGCCAAGCATCACTCGGAGCATGACCAGGGCTTTGCCCTCTCTCCTCCCTCTCCTGAGCTGCCCTTTCCTCTCCAAGCAGTGTTTCATACAGGGACTCTTTGGTTTCATCCCTTTCACCTGAAGATGCCATAAAACATGGAGAGAGCACCTCACGGGGCACGCAACGCTCTCACCTGAAGCCAGATCTGTTTGCGTCCTGGGCCAACACAGCCCGTATGGAAATGATGTTCGAGGGAGTGAAAAGCAGCCAACAACCCACAAGCATCTGAGGGTCTGGAAACCCTGTAATTTGTACCGTGAAGAAAGATTACAGCCCATCTGTCCCAGGCGGAGTACAAAGGAATTCAGAGTGACTTGTGCTCCCCGTCCTCACTTCCCCAGCCCCCTGCTTAGCCAAATACCTACAGCCAATATAAGTAACCATGTCCCTAACTTGTTGACATAATCTGCCACTTTGCCGCCGCTGCAGCCTTTGTGGGGGCCCGGGCACTGCGCTTGGGAAACCATACGTTATCCAAAATCCTCTCCTGAGATCTGGCGTGACGCGGGCTTTTCCTATGGTTTAGTCTGTGCCTGCACTGATGGGCTCCGAGTGCTCCGCCACCAAGATTTATTTTCCTGCTTGGAGATAACGCTGCTGAAACATCTGTAAAAACAAATCTATACACTTTAATATTATGCCCTCACACTAGGTATTAAAGTGACACTGCCAGATTAAAGACACTGCAATATATTTTTTTAATACCCCATTTTAAACTCCCCCTCAGATTATTACCCATGAAAGAGTTTTTAATATCTGTTCTTTGACTTAGGTGTGCGACACCTGCCTGCCGTCCATTTTTTCCCTGTTTTTGCTCCATGTACATGACAGTTATCAAGGTGCACGCGGTGTTTTACTAAGCTCTGGCCTGAAGGCAGTGGCAGGAGGTTGGGGGGACCCACATGTCACCTGCACAGCCGAGGGCTGGGACAACGCGTGCCCACGGCTCCCCCAGACACACGGTGAAGGAAAACCGGGAGGCAGACGTCCCACAGGGAGGGAACACGCTGCCGTCCCGGCGGCAGTGCCGCCACAACTTCCCACTGCCAGAGCATCCCTCGCTGCGGACACCGGCTGCTTTTCCGGCAGCCACCTGGGCACTGCTGCTCACTGCCAGCGCGGGACGGGAATGGGTATTGAAATTTTATAATGATGGGCAACTCACCCTGTCTCACTTCCCATTTTAGTAATTTCCTAATTCTGACAAGCAGGGCCAAATTTGACCAAAAGGCTCCTAACAGCAAGACCATACTGAGTCTTGAACAAAGAAAAATAGGCTTAAAAGCTCTCAAACTAGTATCGCTGCGGTGCACACAGACAATACGGGGCTGTAAGAAGCTTTTTCTCTCTAACCTGTCTTTGACTATAGGGTGACTAAAAAACAAAGCAAAACCATTTAGCAAAAAACCCTCAAAAATCAAAACAAATAAACATCCCCCAACAACATCCCTCCACAGACACAAAGAAATAACTCGGTGCCTTTTTTTGTTCTTAAATAAAGGCGGGCAAGAGGAAAGCGTGGCTGCCCCTGGAAGCACTGTGAGCGGGAACTCCCGGAGGACAGGACAATAGGGACCCGGCGCCCGCGATGCCACCGTCTCAGCCCTGCGCCCAACAAGTTCCTTCAGCTACTCTGGGTCTTGGTTTCCACATCTGCAGAGTGGGGATAATAACAGGTCTTTACATCACAGGGGTGTTACAAAGATCAATTAGTTAATGCCTGAAAAGCGCTTTGAAGATATAGCAGGTGGTGAGTATTATTATGCAAATAACATGATTTAAGAAAATCACAAGTGCTGGATTAATACTAATCCCTTTGATATTTAAAAGACACCATTTTTTCATATTTTAAAGCAGTGAGCGTTTATGCTATAGCTTTCCATGGCTGCTGCAACAACAATTTTTAACCTTTTCTTTTCAGATGGCTCAATACATAAAACTCCTCTGCAGACATCGTCACAAAATCCGATCTTGACTCAAAGCTAGGAGTAGTGGAAGAAATTATACATGTTGATGAACTGGATAACTAGATCCTATGCAGGAATATTTCTCAGAGGGTAGAATGTCACAGGCGTAACTTACTGTAACAAACATTGCAGAGTCTTTCTGGTTTAGGGCTTTTTTTGAAGCACGCTAATTTCACGCATAGAGGCGTTTGTAAAACAATATAGCTGCTACCTAATTATGCCATTTTATGTGGTGGAAAGAGCGGAGAAAGAGAGAAAGATATGATTCATTCACTTCTAAGGCTGCGTAGCTGAATTGTAAAAAAACCCAAAACCTTAAAAATAATTAAAAAAAAAATCTTATGTCTAATGACCTCATTTGGTGGTCTCGAAGGAGATCAGGCCATTGCAATATCTGCCTCAGCTTCCAGCAAGTGGCTGCACAACCACTGCTGTTTTAGGTGGGTGCAGTCTTTTCCACCAGATAACACGCAGCCTGGCTGAAAGCTTGCAGCCCGCAGTGAGAGCCAGACAAACGCAAGTCCACAGGAGAGCTGGGGTGGGATCGGGACAAAGAACCTGAGGTGAGCAGCAATGCCAGAAACCAAGGGGAGAGCACAGCCAAGACCAGCCATCCCTCTGGTCTCCTGCCTCGCCTTTCCCAGACCTCCCCGTGAAAGCAGGACATCCCGCCCAGCGCCTAAAACCTCCCCGTCCTTCCAGGACTTCCACTGCCACATTCCCTTGCCGGGAGGACGCCTGTTTCTTGTCTTCTGCACCGTAAAATTTAGTGCAAACCAGCTGGCGCGTTCGGTCTAGGAATCTGTACAATATTGCTGCGGTTAAAAACAGCTAAATATTAACCCCCTCTGGAATGCATGCCTGAAATTGATGTTAATGAAACAAGATCAGATATTAATATTCTGTAGAGCCAGTTCCTCAAGCTGTGCTGTAGGGTCAAATCAAATCTTTTCCCAAGTCAATGTACAAAATACAAATAGAGGATGGCAGGTAGTATTGACGTGGGAGGAAGCAGCAGGAGTGTTTTAAAACTTTAGAAGCCCTTAAGTTTGCAGCTATAGGCAGCTACGCTTCCTCTCCTGCCACATCTCCCACAGCAGCCATATTAATAGCTATTCAATACAGTAATAGGATCCAAGCTTTACGCTTAGTTGTTTGGGCTTTTTTAATGTCCTGGTCAATATTAAAAGCATTTGGATGCTCTTTAGGAGGGAGGAATGATTTTGCACTCCAGGAACAGCGAGGCATTTGCAGCACTCCTGAGGAACGCTGGCGAAGGATTTCCTTCACATGCCTCTGCTCATGATTGATGTGGTGATACTTTATTTTAATCGGACCCAGTTGTACAGATTCACAATTTAATTTTCTTGTGTAAACATCCACTCAGTGTAATCTTAGTGTGTTCTCGTTAGTTGGAGTTATACAATTTACGTACAGTACAGGTCCAAACCACCACCTGAGGGTCATTCTTCAGCCAGGAGGAGACCCTTGAGGGTCTCTGAGCACAAAGGCCTTTGGACACATTATTTCTACTCCTGGATCTGCCAGGCCTGGGGAATAAATCTGCAGTTCTGATCCTGGGCAAATAAGTACAGCCCCATCTTTCACTTTGCTCTCCTGTAAAATGGTAGCTACCTCCTCTTCTGAAAAAGATCTAACGATGAAGAACAACTCCCAAGGGGGAGGATGAGGCAGCATCATGTTTCTTCCACCTTCACGAGGGATCAAATCCCCCTTCCTTTCTAATCCAAAGGAAAAAGTGAATTTCTCTCTCAAGAGTACCCCCTGCCCGCAGGCGGCTTGAGGTTTGGTGCGCTCCATCTCCACACCTTCAGTTAATTCATCTTTTCTGAATGTTTTGAGTTTGCACAACTGCTCACTTGAGGAAAGCAATCCAATTTTCTTGTAATCAGCTATTCAGTTTGAGGTACCTGGGTCCATCTTATTTAAGTAGGCCATAGATATTAATAACTAAAATTAGAAACAGGAAAAACATTAAAGCATTCTCAAAACTTTCACATCTGCAGCCTCATCACACCAAAGAGAGAAAACCCAACCTAGATGCCATTGAGTTTTTTAACTCTCGCTTCAAACAGCCAAATAATATGAAGCGGCTGCGAGGATTGCTCCCATTAGCCAACCTTCCCAGTACTCAGCAAACTGCTGCCAGATTTCTCCAAAAGAAAGGATGAAGAGAAAACATATTGTCCTCGCTATACTTAACATATACAATCTGACAGAAAAATGAACCATCTTTAGACTCCGCAAAAAAAGGAGCTATTGTAACTGTGACAGACAAGTAGATAAGATGTCTTCTCTAGCCACAGAGCAAGAGGAAAGCCATTCAAACAGCCACTCAGAGGACAAAAAATAAATACAAATTTGGATTCCTACCTGGTTTGTTGATCTTTGCACAGGATAAGACAGGAAGGTACAGTCTGTCCCACTGACTACCACTGTCTTTTCATCCCCAGAAGATGGCCAGAGAATGGGACCGGGTACGTACCGAAGAAAGGGTTACTCCGATTATTTGTAGCTCAGCCACAAAGCTTCCAGACCGCCGATCTCCTGGCTTTGGTACAATCTGCATCACATTTGTAATTGCATTTACCTGGACAGCTTTAACCTCATTAAGGATGCACAGGTAAAACGCAGATGCTGAATCAAATCTCATAAAGCAGTCACTGCTTCATGGGGGCTAGGCTAAGCAGAAGGCTACCTCAACTCCTAATCTCTCTTAGGTTTATAAAGAGGATATTCATAATTTCGCTCAGAAAAAAAAAAAACCATGTAAATTGAAGTGAGGTTTATTTCAACTAAAGAGCAAAAAAGTTACTGTGTGGTTTGGGATGTTTGATCTTATGCTTTAGTCAAGCACAACTATTTAAAAGGAAATTATTCCAGGAACACATCATCCTTACCTTGTGGCTAATATATACGTACACATAAAATTTACTCAAATTGTAATATTTCCTCTCGTTTCAGGTAAACACAAGAGCTTAACACTAAATCTGTATTAAAAAAAAAGTTAATCAGCTCATCCATTCGAGGGACTACAAGTACAGCCAAACTAGGCCCTTACAACTGAGCTCACTGCTCTGCATTTGGCACAAGTACAACTGAAATATTCCAGAAGACAGAAATGTTACATTCTTTCAGGTGTTTTGAGTTAGCGTTTATGTTACTCAAGGAATTTCTATTAAAAAAACCCTACCTTCAGCAAGTTGCAAAACCTTCACTTGGGAAACATGAAGGGAAAGTTTTCACATGTCAGAGCATATTTTCCTTTAAAAACACATCAATTCTAACTATAAAATGTATTATACATATTATATACAATACATATAATTTTATATTTTTATTATTTTTTTTTAATAACTGAGACCCTATTTCTGAAAAGGAGTAGGGAGCACTCCATGTATATAGCTACTTTTATGAAGTGGTTAGAAATGTGTGAAGGAGAACTGCTCTGGGTTATTACAATACTGCCCTTCGAAGCATGCCAAGGGAGTAAAATTGCTAATGAAGGGTCTTCTTTTGGGACAGGTGGGCTCCAGCTTTCTGTTTGCGCTGCCACATGCGTGAGCTTTAAATGGAAGTTGTGTTTGTGCTCATGGCCTCATTAGATTATGATTCGCCTGTTGATTTGAATTCCTGCAAGCCTCGTACACTCGGGACCTGCCCTCTCTCATTTGGAGGAGATCACATAATGGTTATTCCTCTTTACAGCCACACCATCCCCTTGTAGCTGAGCCTCCGGGTCGATAACCTCAGGTCTAGTTTTCACATTTAACAAATTTACCTATTGCTCAATTGGCAAAGGCTGTTCAGTAACTAGGCTGGAGCTAAATATATTAAGTGTTAACCATTTCTTTGCCAACTTTTTAAAGTCACATTTTTTTAAAAGTTGCCTATGCTTGTCTCCTTGAAGAAATACACCATGATGGCATCTGCATATCCTATTACAGGTATAGTACACTGCAACTGCTGTGTACCCATCATTCCAGCATCCAGACCCACGGTTTCCAAACCAAGCTGATAAATGTCATGGTAGCACCTGGAAATCCTTCTAAGCTTCCTCTAAGAGCCTAACAGAGGTAAGAATCCTCATATTTAGGTAAAGTCTGCTTCAGAGTTATTTTTTATATGTGAAGAAAGTTATCTATACTTCTTTTACCCCATTCTCGATATTTTGATTTTCTTTCTCTCCTGAAAGCAATAAAACACCTTTATGTTCAATACATCAATAGTGGAGATTTTTTAAAGCCTCACATTTTACAATGTTTTCCTAAAGCTTCTTACGAATATGAATAATCTGCAATGGCTCCATACATTAAAATGTAACTTGGGTGTACCAATCTCATTCTCTCCCTTAATCCATTACTTAAAGAAATTACTTAAATCCCATCCTGGGATGCCTTGCACTAGGAGGGAAGGTACATAACTAATTTCCTAACTGCTCTGTTTACTTTGCATACCTTGTGGGCAAAAGTTGGCAAGAAAGGACTGGAAGCTGTTTGCTTTGAAATTATCACCCCATTTACAAGATTCAAGAGTAAAGTCTTCTAAAACGAGGTAAGAGGGAAAAGGAAATGACTATGTGCATGGTTAACACTACGGAGTCCGCTCAAGGTACACGGGAGGTCGTTAGCCAAGAAAGAAAACCAACAGGTACCGAGAAAGTTCCCCCACAAAGTGCATATGGACACAATATTTAGAGCACCCATAAAGAATAAAGGCACTAGCCAGTTCTGTGCAAACTGTATTCAGTTTAAAGCCACCTCGTATTATTCCCAATGGAAGAGAAGCTACACGGGGGCATGGCTGCTATTGAAAGCACAAGCTCAATGCCCGAACTTTGTTTGCAAAAGCCTCCTCTTCCCTGACTAATAGGGCCACCCAGGAGGGGACAGGCAGGAAAGGAAGAGAGCTACAGATACAGGCGGGGCTTGATAACACAAAGAATTTGGCAGCAAAATTAAGCAGGTCTTGAATCCCTTTCTTTTTTTCTTTGGCCTTCCAGCTTTTCAATCCAACACTGCAAAATAACACGTGTTTGCAGGGCCATGCTGTGAAACACATCAGAGATGCAGTGACACTTTTAAATACTTTTTTTTCAAAGCCATGTAACAACTACGTACATTACAATATAATGCCAGACCAGCTCTCCTGTCCGGTTCACAGCACAGCTCCACAAAACAGTCATGGTAGCACAACCAAGCAGCTCCTGGCCAGCGATGGCAGGAACTACTTACAGCAGAGCTGCCACCAAAGACTTCCTATCACCGAACGATGGGCTGTGCACGCTGCTAACCCACTTGGAACAGAAACGCTGCCCTGTGCCAAGTCCTCTCATGGGTATGGAGAGCCTGGTGTGAAAGTGCTTTGTAGAAGGCTTTGCTCAAGCCAGGAAATCTGGGGACGCAGGTCTGCTTTTGCGTAGGGGCTTTTAGGGAGAGGACATAGGACAGCTTATAGAATTAGCAGGTCCTCACCCTTCCTGGTCTAGAAGGAATGCTGTAGCATCCACTTGCCCTACTTCTATATGACAAAACTACTACTAAATTGTATTTTTCATCTGCAGATTCCCCAAAATTCCCCAAAAAGAGGCAATGCCAAACCAACCAACCAACAAAAAAATATCAGAGAGAAATGAAACTACTTGTTAAAGGCAGAAACAAAACCAGAATGCATGAAGTCCCCAGTCAAGAAACCTACAGTACCCCACAGTGGATCACGTAGAGGGCACTCTGGACACCAAACCCACACACAAAGCCACCCAGAACTTCTTCTGGTGTTACAGTAGATACGCCTGTTTCGTCTCACCGATGCCACTGAACTATTAGCATGGTGTAGGAGCATCTCAGTTTGGGACAGAGACACAGCAGCAAACAGCCTGGCCTTGCCGAGTTACTGTACACGAAAGGTATGAGTAAAACAGAAAAGTCTGTGAGAGGGAGGGAAAGGCAACGAGTATGTAGCCACTTCTGGCCACATATTTACCAGTCTCTTCTTTTTCCCAGAAAGCCGAGTGAGTAATAACACACAGGAACTCTTCAGTGCTGCCTCATTCAAAAGCTCGTAACTTCCAAGGCTGCTAAACCCTCTTCTGATATCAGAGTTCCCGTTCAAGTATAATTCAAGTAGATTAATTATGCCACAGACAACAGAAAACGCAGGCTGCCTCTTCAAATTATCAGTAGGAAAAATACCATGAAGAGTTTAGTTTCAAGGATGCTGTTTACATTTACTCATTTATTTTACAGGCCTTGAGATCAAAATGAAAAGATAATAACTAATTGCTACAACTGGGAAAAGTAAATTGGAAAGTCCTTACCGAGTACACCTGTACACAATAATTTGAACAGCAGCGGTATAAGCAACGCAGATTGCAAAAGTGCAATTAGAGAAGTGGAAAGTGTTACTCTGAGCACTCGAGATACTATGTTTTGATAACTAAGTTACCTTGGAGATGATTCACGCGCACAAGTTGCTTAATGTCATTTTACACTACAGGTCCAGGAGGTATAAAAATACGCATAAAAATCACGATTAAATCAGACAGTATCCAGGACAATTACAAAGTAAATACATTTTCATGCCAGATTATTGCACTAAATTTGAGGCCGCAATATTTCAGCCTAAGACCAAAGCACATAACCCCCACACGGCTTGCTCTCTCGTTGACGCACCAAGCCAACCGCACTGCAGTGCTCTACAAGAGGACCTCCTCCTCCTCCTCCTCAAGTAAGCAAGATGGTGCTTTGGAAGAAGAAAGGGAGGTTAAAAAAACAAAACCACCCCTCAGTCCAAATAAGTTCTTAGCCCACCTGAGCAGCACGACCGCTGCTAGCAAAAGGGACTTCTTGGGGCTCAGGCTTCTGTGCAAATAGCTTCCAGGACGAAGTGCCTTTTGACGTGTACTTGTTCCTGCTGGGAGAGACGCAGAAAAGATGCTTCAGAGAAGACATAGGGCAAAGGACTGGGCAACACACACAAAGAGCTCGCTCAGTGGGTTTACAGGTACTCTAAGCAAAGAATCATTTTGGAGCTGGCATCTCAAGACATTGTAGAAAATTTCTTGGGTTTATCTGTATAAACACAAAAGGGGCAAGGTAAGAGTAAAGAAGGTGAAATCTATTGATTTCGCACTGAATACAGCCATTGAAGACTTAAAGATGGGCCATAACAGTCAACAACCATCAAATCCACAGGATTTTAAAAACAGGATATCAAAACATATAGGCCAAATAGATTAAAAATTAGTTAACTGGAAGACCTCAAAAAAGTTGTCATTGCTGGGTAACCTCACCATGCAACTGCAATGCTCCTTTTGCAGTTCCCAATAACTGGAATTATGCTCTATATTACCTAACTGTTCTATTAGCTACCTGGAAATAAGCATGTCCTTGGTGGTAAAGTTAATGGACTATATGGTTTAGTAGCGTGAAAAATAAAAACGGAAAAAGGAAATCACAGAGTTATCTCAATTACTTGTCAAGTTGGGCTCATTCCAGCCAAAACAGTCTTAAGATATCTGAACACAGATCTATGTATCCAGTAACAAGGAATGCAGGTAAGGTTTGCAAATCAGCGGACCGTCACCTTAAGAAGCACGGAGACCAAAAGAGATGTGGAGGTCATCATAGCCATGCAACTAAGCACCACACTCGGAGCTTCTGTTGTTATTAAAAGGACTAGTGTTGTTCATGGATGCAAAGATATGAGAGTGAACAGAAATACTGAATGGGGTGGGATGGGGCTATGCAGTGGTAATGAGTGACACTGAAATACTGCGCGCAGTCCCATGGTTAATGCCCAGAAAAAGATGTTGAAAATTAGAGAACATGCAGAGCACAGTTGCAAAAACAATTAGCATCCAGAGGGGAAAAAAAGCATTATGTATAATCAGATTTAAAGATTCAGTCCTTCTGATAAGCCACACAGACAACTGACAGCTTACTTGATCATCTTTAAGAAAAAAAATAAGCAATAAAAAACACTTTAATACAGCCACAAGAAGACTTAAAAGGAACCAACAGATGCAAGTCAGAAGCATAGAAGGCTCCTGCTAGAAATGAGATATAAATCTGAACAGGAAGAAATGAACAAGAGCAACATTTTTAAAGATGGATTCTTTTTCTCAGTATTTTCAGGATAAGATACGCTTTAGCCCAAGGATTTATTCTGCCCATGAGCAACAGCTCAGTGAGATGGTGAGATGGTCAAACAACTGCAGGACTCGATGGCTCCTCTGACCCTAAATTCTGAATGACAGTCTCAAATAAAAAAAAAAAACACAAAAAAACCCACCACAAACCACAATAAACCAAAACCCCCCAACTGAACAAAAACCAAAACAACAACAAAAAAAACCAACAAAAGGGTATTGCCCTGAATTTTCACTAATGCTACTGAACACTGAATTAAATGCACAATGGACTGTGAAATGCTTGCAGATCTTCCCCCAGCTAAATGTCAAATGAAGAGGTCATCTGTTAATAAACATAAACGTCACCTCTCTGGAGTTTTATCCAATGTACTAATAAGTAAACTCATACCACCATTTAGTGCTTCGGGATTGCCAAGGCAAGTGAATTCTTTTGGGTTTCCATCTCAACAGCTTGGGTGGGCAGAAGGAGACAACATCTGGAGCACACGGCAGATACGTATATTCCCAGTCACGAAGCCAGCTTCGTGGTTGTAGAGTTATTGACTCTCGAAAAACTTCTTCAAAGTACTCACATAGACACTGTCTGCCTGAGTAAAAGCCTTTCAGACAAAACCACCTCCGTTTAGCATGTTTGGGAGGAAAAATAAACATCCCAAAAGTCACCCCTTTCAGTTGCTTTTCTAGTTTTGTAACTTACACACGCAAGAGCGATGTGCGTGCATCGCGATCCCAACTAGAGTTTACATGGGCTGTTAGTCAGTTCATGAGGGGAAAAGGTACAGTTGCTGATGATGTGAATCAAAATAGCACAGGAAAACTTTTTAAAGCTTTTTCCTTTAACTACTTACTAATCCCACAAGACTGGAAATAGAGGAGGTTAAACTATTGCGTTCATTGCCTCGCCATTCAACAGGCCCAACATTAACTTTCTACCAACCATACTGATTAAATGAACACAGCACGTAAGTTCAACACGTGTTGTGGCAACATATTAAGGAAGGACAAATTAACAGTCTTCTGATGTATTTAAGAGAGAAGCTGCATATTTTGGATTTCCAATTGCAGTGAGTATAACCAGATCCATTAGAGGGAAAGGACTAACTATTACAAGCTGAAGGAAACCTTAGCCTACTACTATTAGCCATTCCAAGCACCATATATCTTCAGGAAAGCAGCTTTTATTTGCTTTGTACACCTAGGCTGAGTCCAAGCAAAAGGTTATTAACTTGTCTTTCTGATTTGGGATGGAAGACCTCGCCTTGTATTTCAGTTGCACCCTTTTACCAAATCAATGTGGTTTATTTTTTCTGCCCTTTGCTTTCTTCCTATGGCTGAATACATCTGAATAATCACCATTTTCCCACTGGGCAAACACTGGTTAAAGAACTCATCCTTCATAAATTCTAAATAGCGATGCAACCAGGAAGGTAAGAATTAGATCTTCTTTATATACAGCTCTTATATACATAGATTAGAAAGAGGTACTATGTCTTCTTAAACTATCTAGAAGATAAACAAGAACCCCAGGGAAAAAAGATGCGAGAAGTTCACTCCTGAAAATTCTATATCTTTAAAACACAGTCAATTAGTATAGACAGAAGGTTAAGCTCGAAATGTGACAAATCTTCATTTCTGCGTCACTTCTCCAAGAGACCCAGCTATCACCCAAACGATCCCTCTAGACATAGGAAGATTTGTGTCAGGTTTATGAGAGCTTCCTTCAATCCAAATCGACACGAAGACCTAATCCAGCTTAACTCGAAATACGCTAGCCAGGTCTATTCAGCAATAAGGATGAATGTAGCTTGTTCTAATAAGGTAAAAACTGTAACATTTCAGTCAAAATGCTAAAAATCCCGTGGATTTTTATTTAAAGTCATGTTGATCACAGGCAATTCCGATGTACTTAATGTGGCGGAGAGCTTCCAGCGGGTCTACCTGTGCAGGTCCAGCACAGCAGTAGGGGAAGGACAGCTTAGGGGCAAAGCTTCTTCACAGCCTCCTGGTTTGTTGTAGGACTGAGAAGGCTTTTAAACAATTTTCATAGAAAGAAAGATGCCATATCTGCAACATAAAGAAAAATCTGACTGTCGAGTAATACAAAATCCATTCACTGCAAATTACCAAGATGCCTCCACTTTTTACCCATGGCCTTAAATTAGTGATGCAAGTTAACAAGAAGAGCAAGTGAATCACTAGAAATAAGGTTTTAATTAGATAACTAACTTTTCGAAGAAGCCACACTCTGATTGAACAAATCACAACTCGTAATTTCACTTGCTTCCAGGATCACAAAGCTGTCTGCCTGAGGGCAGGCGGTGGAAGAGGGCATGTCGAAAATGAACCCAGAAAGGCAGAAACTTGGAAGCTAACCACAAAGGTGGAGCCAGGTAGGCAGCGCCTCAGAAGGCGCCGGGTGGACTCCATCCTCTGATGAGCGCCGAAGCTCCTGAGCCTGGGGAGCTCGGCACGGAGCTAATCATCAATCCGCACCGGCGCCAGCTCCCAGAAGCCAAATTCCAAAGAGAAACCGAGCGTCCCAACAAGCACGTGGCTGGTGACCACGGCTCTGCTGACACATTCCTAGGGATGAACTCTGCTCCGTGTTACGGCAGCCTCAGACTGAGCAATTGAGCAGGGGCTGGTCATCAATTTAGCTTCAGGATTTTTTTTTTAATTATCATTACTAACATCTGTTAAGCACAGGCACAGAATTCTAGACATTATGTCAACAAGTCAGTCTTCCCTCAACCATCTGAGAAAGGAAAGAAACTTAGATCTAAAAGTTATGTATCACCAGAGACTTCACTGCTGAGACAGAAACTGAGAAATATTTGATTTTAATAGATAAACAAATTGCTATCCATCTCAAGAAAATAAGTCCCAACCCCACAAGGTCCCCTGAATAGCGCTCCAGTCTGCCCTGCTGCTCCAGGGCTTGGGCAAGCACGTGCCCTCTCCCTCCTCCACCCATCCTCTGGAGCCTCCAGGGGCGAGGACTCCACGGCCTCTTTCTGCAGCCAGATCCCAGCAGTTTTGCAGACAGTTAGAGAGCTTTTTGTAACACTGAGCCACTGATGGTTAGATAAAATGGCTATCTTCAACTCCTTATTTCCACTTTGTCTACGTGAGTTTTGACCAAGCAGAGTAGGAGGTTAATCCACTTACTATCCAAATATTGGTGGGTTGTTTGTTTTTGTTTTGGGTTTTTTTTTTTTTTAAACTGACACCCCCTCAATGACTTACTCAGGCTGCGTTGGTTTATATTTTTTTCAACATGGATTAACAGGCCAATGTCAAGTCCAAGCCAGCCTCATGCTTAAACAAAACTCTTAAAGTAATACTCCACAAATTCTAGTTACTCCAGCTTTATTATAGCTAATAATGGCCTTTTTCCCTTTTTTTTTTTTTTTTAATTCTAATGGTAGCCATTTAAATAGAAGAGGACCCCCCACTATAAACTGAGCTTGACAACTTGGTACATGAGAAAACCTGCAAGAAAAGCCAAAACAAATATCCACCACGGAGTTGAACTGAAAGATAAAGGTAAAGAAGTAGGAGGAACACCACATTGAGGTTGTTTGTTTACTTAATTCCATCTTAATTATTTAGACTCTCATCTCAGTAACAGCTGTGCAGGTGCTAACTTTACTTCAAGAAGGACCTACAGTTTTTGTTTGCATAAATCAAGTACGTTTAATCAAGTGCACATTAGCTCATCAACACATTGGATCTGATGAGGAATTGCATAAGTGACAATGCCAAGCTATTTTGGTGAATATTCATTATATCTCTGCGGAACAGTCTGACTGGAGGAAAGTGAGAACAAAATGACAGTAAAAGAACGGTAGCAATTACTTTACTAGCAGTTAACGTTGCCATTAACTGCTTGCTGGCAAGAGCTTAAAGTTGCAAACCCCAATTCAAGCTTGTTACCTTAATTTTACCATTGTAATTCAATATTCAGAATGTGACACTAGTGTAATAAATATCTTCATTCAGTGCTTCATACAATAAATAATTTAAAAGTGTATGAAAAGTTCCAAATTATAGCCATTACAGAAATACAAATGCTTAGTATTACATCTTCATAAAAATAAATAAATGTGCAAATCATTTTCTCAAAACCAAGACAGAATCCAAACCCGTTAGCAACAAGGCACTGGAATTTTTTTGTTCTTAATAGGCATTCATGAAGAGATCTCCCTTCAAAATGTAGATTTGTTCTTAGGGAGCTTCTGCACGCAAGGCAAACAGCTCCCAGTTCTATAAAGCTATTTAAAGCCTTTATCCCACTTCCAATAACATCTGGAGGAAAATTCAGGCAGAAGAGGGCTGTGCCCTCAGTGAGGATATTTCACATAATACGTCTTTAAGTTAGATGGACAAAGCAAGATTTGGCTAAAAGGAAAGAAAAAAACAAACACCATTCGCTTGCTAACTCCCAGAATGGATGAAGGAGGAGAGGAAGAGGAGGGCTGTTTGGGGGCGCTCTCTCCTATGCCCTGCTGATGCCCAGCACCCCGCCTGCTGTGACCAACCTACAGAGAAGGTCACGCAACCTCTTCTTGTGCAGAGCTGCCTCCCCGCTACCACTGCCCACTGCGACACGGTACGAGCCAGTTCCTTGGAGTCACATTTGCCATTTCAGAGGAACATAGGTGCTTACGGGCTCTGGTTCACAACTGCAGCTCGATGTAGCTGACCCCAGCTGTTTGCCTTGTCCCTCTGCCAGGACAGAGGGACAAACAGGAGACCCGTGCTGCTGGACTTCACAACATTACACACGACCGTGAACAGCCATAAAGCGCAGTTTACATTCATACGCCAGGCTGTAAACTCTGGCAGACGCAAAGTCTAATAGGAAGCAAGGCTGAATGGCAGAGTAACCTCTGGCAAAGGGACAGGATGAACAGCTGGATGCTTCAGCTCCTGAAGCATAAGTCAGAGTCACAAGTGTACTTAACTGCGCTATCCTTTCCGCGACATCAGCAATCCAGGGTTATCAAAGAAGTCTGATTATCAAAATTGTCGTACAGACTATCATGAGCATCCAAGGCTTCAGGTGTGTGTTCCGGGGGCTCATTTTACTCCAAAATACTGCATCACATTTGGGTGAGTTGACACCAGCCTCTCAACGGTTATATCAGATCATTTAAAAAGCTTTTTGGTACCAGAGGCCACCATTCAAACTCCTTTCCCAAACACGGCCATCATTTACTTTCTATATTGGTTTAAGTAATATATTCTAAGAAAGATAATCTTCTATTTCGCATGCAATCAGACTAAGTTCCCACCAGGACTTTGGAACCACAAGTATTCAAGGCAAGGAGGACGAGCCATGCTGGGCTTCCTCCCTTTTGTTTTGGCTGGAAGCACGCTCCGTTCTGGCTTTTCCACCGCAGGTGGCAGCCCCCGTACTGAAGCGCACCAGATTTGCCGCGCAACCCAAGAGACAGGCTGGGCTTAAGCGCCAGCCCGATGTGCGTGTGTAATCTCCCTCCCTAGCTCCCAGCGAATGGGTCACCCACCTGATTTGCCTACAGCATGGTACACAGCCCCGCTCCCGCAAGCCCAGTTACATATCTCAAGCTTTGGAAAGGAAAAAAAAAAAAAAGAAAAAGAGATTTTTCAGCCCAGCTGTGGGGCTGACACCCTTAGAAGAGAACTGTAAAGCAAGCTGAAGCCAATCCTAGGTACATACCAGCAGCCTATTACTTACCAACGTTTGCTTCCTTCTAGATTCCATTGTAATGAGAACATAAACAGTAAAATAAGCATGTATCTCCCTCGAACGAATTACCTATTCAGAGTTCCCTCTGGTGTTCAATAAGCTCATCATCACATTCAAGGTAGCAGCGTTAGTTACAAAAGCACCAAGTTCCCTCACAAGCAAGTTATCACTCTACAACGAGCTCAGCGACAGGGACGGGACCGTCGTGTCGTAATTCAATGGACAACAAAGCCAATGCTATTTTTCCATGAGATTGCCGAGACGGGATAAACTTACACTTCCTTCTTTCGCCGTTCACCCGAGTGTCTGATTAACCCAGAAAGGGCCCAAATCGTTATCGATCCCTTCTGTCTCCGGGTGTCACCGAGACTGATGCAGTCCCGCAGAAGGGAAGGTCACAAGTCCCAGGTACAGCCCAGCTAAACACGGAAGGCAGAGGTGTTCCGCAGCTCCCCGATAACTATGCCTTGAGTCACAAGCCTTTCCAGCCTCGCACTTTCATTCCCCTGCACGAACCACCGGTAAGAGTAGAGCGTATCTCATTAACAGTTTGGAAAGTAAGTTTGAAGCCGCCTCTGCGAAAGAGGCAAAACGCCTTCGCAGAAAAACCCAAAGGCGCTCCCGAGCCGGCGGTGCGACGGCGGAGAGCGGGGCCGGCGCCGGGCCAGGGCGAGTGGCCACAGCGGGGCTACCGACCCCCGGCCGCGCCGCGGGGGTTGCCAAACTCCCGCCAAGAGCCACCGGCCCCCAACCGAGCGGGGACCGCGCTCCGGCGGCGGGGAGCGGCGGGAGCTTCGGTCCGGGCACCGGCGCTCCCCGGCTGCCGGGCGGGAGGAGCCGCCACCGCCGCCGCCGCCGCCCCGCGCCTCCCCCCGGCCCTGCGCTGGGAAAGCAGCTCAAAGTCCGGAGCCGCCGCCACCGCCTCTTGGGAGCCCCTTAACCAAAACCATCTGGGGCGCGGGCAGCCCGGCGGAAGCCCCACCACCGCCCCGGTCCCGGCCCCCACCGCCGCGGCCGCCGACCGGGGAAGTTGCTCCGCCTGCGGTCCAGCAGGAGGGGGAAAACGGGGGGGTGGTGGTGGTGGGGGACACCTCGCCGCGAAACCCGCCCGCCCCCCCCCCCCCGCATCCATCCCCATCCCCATCCCGAGGCGCGCAGCGGCAGGGCCGGGGGCTGCGTTACCTTCAACAGGTGCAACCGCCGGCGGGAGAGCGCGGCAGCCCCGCGGGCGCGGACCGTCCCGGTTGCCCGAGCGGGAGCGGGAGCGGCGCCCGGGAGCCCGGGGCGGGGAGGCGGCGGGCTGGGCAGAGGCGCTACGGCAGCCCCCGGCGGCCGCCCATGCTCCCGGCGGGCCCCGCCGCCGCCGCCGCCACCACCGCCGCCACCGCCACCGCAGCAGCCGGAATCAGCGCGAAGGCGGCAGCGGCTGCGGCCACCTCCGAGAGGAAGGGGGAGAGCGGCGGGGAGCGAGGGAAAGGGAAGGCAGAGAGAGAGAGAAAAAGGGGAGAGGGAAGCGGGGGGAGAGAGGAAGAGAGAGAGAGAGAGAGAGAGACGAGAGAGAAATCGCCCCGAGAAAAAATTAATCATCACATGACGGTCGCGATCGGCCGCCGCCCCCCGACAGCCGGAGCCTGAGCCGGGGAAAAAGCTGCGAGGAGGGGACACACCTGTAGGCGCAGCACATATCCGCTGTGAGCACAATGCGAGACAGGAAACTGAAAAAACAGCCCAGGGAAGGAGAGAGGCTCCCGTTCGTCCCTCCTTCCCTCCCTCCCTCCCTCCGTCCTCCCTCCCTCCTACTCCTCCTCCTCCTCCTCTTCTCTCCACCCCCTGCCCCCGGTCAGGATCCGCTCGCAGCGCTGTCTCACGCAGGGCGATGCTGGCGGAGGGCCGGGAGGGAGGAAGGAGCCGCACTTTCTCTCCCGTTTCCCTTCCCCGTCTTACCGCTTTGTTTTTGCCCGTCGGCCGGGCAGAGCCGGCGCGGCGGAGCGGGGCCACCCGCGGGGCCGAGCGCTCCCGGGGAGCCCCGAGCCGGGGCCGCGCCGAGCCCCGCCGGGGAGCCGGGGAGCCGGGGACGAGCCGGGGGCGGCTGCTCCTCCAGCGCCGGGGGATGCGAGCCCCCAGCCCCCCGCGGGTCCCCCGGCGGTGGGGAGCGGGGAGCGGCGGCGGGACCGGCCGGGGCGGCGCTGCCGGGAGCCTCCGGGCAACCTCTGCCCGCGGCTGGGGCCGGCGCTGGCCTCCGCCGTTGTCTGCAGCGGGCAGGGGGCACCGCCGGGGAAGGGTGTCCCTGCTGTCCCGTAGCGAAGGGCCTCGGGGTACGTGGCGTGTGCGGGTGGTGTTTTGGGGACGCTCCTGAATACGTAGGGAGCAGCGTAATTTGCCCCCCATCCCCTGAGCGGAGACTCCAGGGGCTCCCAGAGCTCCCATCTTTTCCTGCACGCCCTGACCTGTTATTACGGGGCCCAAAAACACGTCACCGGCAACATTTTTAGTGAACTTAAAGTTCTCCAGCGTGTATCTCTTTCAGCTAAACTCTTCGTAATCGCAGTTTCTGAAGGTCTTCTCTCCCTCTCGGGCACTCCACTCGAAAGCCCTGGGTGCAAATTTCCCTGCCCCCCAGAAACACACTGACAGGAGTTAATGGAGAGCCCCCTCCCTGCCTGTGTGTAAGCACTGCTTCGCCTTGCTTTGGCATCGTGATCTTCTCCACCTCCCATTGTCAAATCTCTCTCCACTGTATAAGTAATGTAGGAATAATATATTAAAAAGAGGGATGTCTTAGAAGAGCGGCTCAGGTAAGCTTTGGGCAAGTTGTTTAGACTTTGTAGGTAGCTTTCCATCAGTCAAGTGTGGACCACTGATGTTGCAAGGAGTAATTCATTAGCTGCTGTTGGCACTTTGAGTGCAGCTTCATTAAATGCTGTGTGCGTTGGGCTTCCCGGTGAAAAAAACAGGAGAGAGCTGGTCAGAAAGGCACGCTTCTCAAACGGCACCCGGGAAGTTGCTGAAAAATTGTCACTGTACCTCAGAACGGCAACAAATACCAAATAAATAAAAATCAGTTCCAAATCCTGGGAAAGAATAAAAAGTGAGAGGCTGTTGGAGGAGACGTTAAAAGTGTCTTTCAGACCTCAGCTGTGCAAAGCGCTGCCTCTGTCTTAACAGCGGGTTGGGACCATTTGAATGTTTCATGGTGTTTTGTGGGGTTTGCCCTCTGGGGCTGTGCTTGGAGGCAGAGTCGGTCGGTGCTGGCTGGGTCTCACCAGTGTGGCTTTTTTTTTCGCTCACCTCCACCAGAAGGCCCTCGTCCTTGTTTGTTTATCTCCGTCCTGCCCTTCACCTGACTGGGCTGAGTCACTGTAAGATGAGAAAGAACTGCTCTGGTGTAATTGTGGAGGGTTTCAGAAGATCTGGATCCTCCCTCTGTACCTCTTGGCTTGCTGGAAGAGAGAAGAGGAATCTGAAAAGGAGGGAGATGGGACTTCCCTAGGAAAATTGGGTTAGTCGTGTCCTGCAAGACCTGGGAGGGATCCAGGATGGAGAAACTCGCAGGCTGCTAATGGGCTTAGTAAGACCTCACTTTCCAGGTTGCTTTTTCAACATCTGGGCTTCAGGCCAGGTTGTGCCCAAACTTTTGGCAAAATGCCCTGGAATTACTGGCCGGGCGGCTTTCCTTGTGCCCCAGCCTGTGAATCCCTGCCTCCCGGCGTGCTCTGCCCCAGGCGCTTTTGCTGGGGGCTCTGTCACTCGTCCCCCCCACCCTGTCTGCTCCAAACCTAGTGATCTGCTCACCCTTCTGGGGGAGAGCACCTCGATACGGGGCTCCATCCGATGGCCACTGGCCAGGGCTGTACTTGCCATACTCCTGCTGTCTCATGGTGGCTGTCCCCAGGCTAAATCTAAGCCTTAGCCCCCTCCCGGCATGCCATGGTTCCCTCTGGCTGGAACAGTTTCCTCCGGCTCCTGGTGCTCTGGCCTCATAACAGCTTTTTTTTTTTTTTTTTTTTTTTAGAAACCTGCCTGTGGACACACACAGAGGCAGAGCAATGGTGACAGTTTATTTAATTCAAAAGAGGAGCTGGTGAAGTGAAGCCGTGCTGAATCCTCATCCAGTCCGTAACAATTACCTGCTGTGCATTTGACCTTGCCGAGTGTGACAGGGATTATGAAGCCGAACTAAAGCTCGAGGTGGCCACGCAGCATCCCATCCCAGGACAGCTGTCTTCTCTGCTAAGCCTCCATACGTTGCTGCTCTGCCAGGCACAGGGGGATGTGCTAAAGCAGCAGCACAGCATATCGGCCTGTTGCTCCTGCCAGCTGGGGCGCAAATGTGTACCCCAGCACTTTTGTTGCTGAATTCAGTGCTGAATTCAGCACTCGGCCTGCTTGCGAAGGTGCAAAGTGTTCACAAGATGGTCTTCCGCCTCCCATCAGCCCTTCCTTGTCTTGGAGCCAGCACAGTGTCCTTCTTCCCTGTGGAGAAGTATGTGATGCAGGGAGATATCTCCCCATTGAACCCAGATAAACAGCTGCACATCAAAACCTGCTGTTTGCAGCTGAAGGATTATTCCCCTCCCTTATCACCACCCGCCAAAAAAGAAGAAAAAAAAAAAAGAGGTCAAATCAAATCCTAAACACAGAAACGCTTAGAAAAGAGCAACAAGTCAAGGATTGAGCTATTAACAGCTTCCCAGACTCTCGGGGATCTTCGCTGCCGGCGTGCACTTACGCATGCACAGACAGCGTGCGGCTCAGGGGGCAGAGCCGCGTTCTCTCCCTCTCCAGTGTAAGGACACAGATAATGGGACTGCATGTGAATAGGACTCTAGTCCAGATTTCAATTTCCAATTATTTCCTCCCTCCGCACTCCCTCTTTCTCTCCTCACCCCGTTATCACCCGTTCGTTGTTCCACGCGTCCCTCTGGTGGGTTTTTTTCGCCTGTTATTATCTTTTACGCTGGATGCAACGGCTGTGCCTCTCTCCTGCTTCCCTTCCCAGTGCCGTCAATTCTCAATTCTACCTAAGGCGCTGCAATACACGGTATTCTTCCTACCACCGAGACCTTCGAGGCCTGTAAAAAAGAGCCAAATTTCCAGCTGTCGTTATTAAAAACACCTTGTTCCACAAGCAACAGAACTAATGAAGCCGGGTGTCCTGTGGCTTTGTCTCTGACTCACTCGTTGCTATAACCTCGTCTGCCGTTTCTCTTTCACGTCCGATGTGACATCTCTTCTCGGCGGTGAGAGGTGGCAGCCGCTGTTGCTGGTCCGGAGCTGCACGCGTGCTGCCTGCGCAGCGCGGCTGCCTGCGCTGCCGGGGCAACTGGCTGCTGCCATGCGCAGCCCTTAACAGCCGAGTTCCTCCTGCATCTCTCTCTGTTGGAAAACTAATTTGAGTCAGTAGTCACTGATGCTCACAAACCCCTGGGAACTTAATTATCTTTGAGGCTCCTACCTCTTTTATTCATTTGTTTGCAACTAGCCAATGTCTTCGGACATTTTTATGGGGGGCAGATGAACAGCCCGATGATTGATACCACCCTTTAGGAAGGAAGGTTGTTGTCCTGTGGTCATGGAGATAACCTGAGAGCAACCCAAACAGTTAAAAAGGAACCTCAGCTCCTTTAAAATAATTAAAATTGCACTTTCTGCATACAGAAAATTTTGATTGCCTGCGTGCCCACATGGCCGAGCAATCTCATTACATCCTGCTCGAGGATCTCCCGCATCTCAGCTCTCTTCTGAAGGATGGGGAGGGGAAAGAAAGGGGAAAGGATTCCTCCTCCTGTTAGCAGCAATGCATCTGCTGTACCGGGCAGCAGCTGTAGTTGAGATTCAGTCTATCGTCACACCGCTGCTACCACCATCCTTCGCTAGAAATTCATATCAATAAAGGGAATGCAAAGAGCACAAGAAATAGGACACTACCTGAATGGTTTTCGTCTCTTGGTTAATATATAGACAAGGGCTCTACAAGACTTTTTCATTCTCCGTCTGAGTGCAGGGCAGTGTGATGTCTTTGGTTCTGATAGGGCACCGCGTTGTCTTCTGCTAGTGACTGAAATGACCCAAATATACATATGTATGTTTTCGCAGTCCATAAATCACCCTGGGATCTACTTTTTCTGGATGAAAAGTGCCAGATAAATCTAAGGTGTTATTATTAGATTTGTGAAATGTCACTGCACGCATCCTGACTTTCATGTCCTTTGCACCAAACTCCCATGGCAGATCAATTTGTCTATATTGGGTTTTTTTGTGGTTGATGGATTTCTCAGTGTCCATTTTCCAAGAATCTAGAAAAAAATGTTTAAGGGTAAAATAACCTAAGGTTAATTGTAGAATTCCCTTCATGTTTTTTTTTTTCCTTTGATGCTGGAAAATACTTGAACCACCCATAGCAGGTGGTTTTTGATAATTTCTAACCAACCCTCACATGGTACATTTGTTTACCCCTGTGCAAAATGTTACGCAGTCAGAATTTTGCTTTTGTTTAGTTTAGCAGACATTTTGCATATACTTGGCTACAGATATAAATTGCTGCACAAAGGTATGAGATAGAAAACCAGCAGGCCCTGGATACAATTTCCATGTGGAATCCACAGAAAACCTTATACGGATGTGTGCAATGTGTATATGCATATGTAAAAGTATTACAAGCAGCAGCCCTTGCAGTCAAGACTTGACGGTCTGACGTTGCCCTGGTTGTACCCAATGCTGTGTGAGTCCCGTTAAGAGATACTTGGGTAATGAAGAGGTTCATACAGGCAGTGCTTGTATTTTTTAATGCTACCTTGAATTTTCTGAGGAGCTTAATCTTTAAAAAAAAATCAAAATGTGATAAGGAAACTCAGCAGGAAGTTTAGCATTGTTTTAAAATGTAGCTAAAATGGAAATGAATGTAAAATGTTGCCAACTAATATTTGGCCCTGCCCTTTTTTTTTTTCCTTCTTCTTTTTTAAGTAGACCCTTCACAAACACACACACACACCCCTGTGTATATATAAACCAGACAAACCAGCATTTCCAACTTTAATTAAGGCAGCTGCCTAGGTAAGTTCCAAAGCTCTGCTATCGTGAAGTAACCATTAATTTTAACCACAGCCAATATACTTAGACTCAATGTTATTGCTAATTCTGCAACTAGTTGGAGAACTGGCTGTTGGAATTAGTTAACTGCCATGCATGCTGTGGTAAATATATCTATATTGTAGAAAAAATAATAGAATCTCATTATCTACTACTATTTGAAATACTTTTATTAAGGAGAGCTAGGCTGTGGGAAGACAATTACAAGTAAGAGTGCATGATTACAGTGTTCTGTTCAGGAGCGGAAAATCGCATTTAACTATTTTATGCTGGAAATAAGGCATCTTTTTACATCAATAACTTCAGATAGTGTATAATTAACATTTTCTAAACATATTGCAGAATTTTTGTGTTTATACTATTCAAGTGTATCTGGACTGTAGTGGTTAAACATACAGCTAAAATAGTAGGAGTTTAATATGGTACAACAGAGTTAGAGAAGCATTTATCATTTTAAAAGCCTTAGATCAATCAGAATTCAGCAATGACACATCAGTTGAGGTAGAAAAATAAGGTATTGACTACTAACACAGAGGCTGTATTTTACCTTTTTATTCGTAGGAAGATTTCCAAGATAATATGGGTATTTTAAATGACTAGCTGAGCTTCCGTCACGTGATGGCAACTAATCAATAAATCATGTGTCATTGTTGTGGCTCAGCATGTCAAATAGCTGCATTTCAGTGTCCGTATTTACAGGTTTTGAGCAATTTTTTTGTTGTTGTATGTTTCTAGCTCATTAGCCCTGATTTTAAGAGTGGTTATTTTCATGTCAATGAAATTGGTAGAAAAATCACGTCTCATCTGTTTCTGCCACAGGGAGGAGAAGGAATAAGGTAATCAACGGGAAACTTCAGTTACTTAACACCGCTTGCCACCCCATGTGGGTTTACTAAAGCAGCTTTTCCTCACGAGCAATGTGAAAAATAAATGCACGGCATCCTGCTAGACAACGTTGGACATTTTGATGCTCATGGGAGGTTGTAAAAGGATGAGTGTTTTTGAAAGCAGCTTTTGGCATACACAAATCATGAGGTTTGGACTGAGGCCTGGGACATCCAACTCAAATGATTTTGGTTAGATAACAGCCCGAAAAAGGACTAATAGAGTTTTGATTAGCCTGCCCATCTCTGTTACTTTTGCCTACCAAAACTCCAGAGCAGTCTCAATCTGCCATATGAATAGTGCCCTGCATGAGTAGGTGCACGGGCTGGTCAGCACACAGCCAAATCTCTGGTTCAGGAACAGTGGAATACAGCTGAAAAAGCATTAACCTTTGTTATGATCTCCCATTGCCATTAATCACATTTCGAGCGCCTTTGCCGCCGTGTCAGAGTACCTAAAGAAATGTTCTTGATGAAGGCAGTTGGTTCACTTGGACTCAGGCCAGAATAAAGCGGTGTTTGTCCTCAGAGAGATGCTACAAAGAACTGGCCGCAATGCAGTCGCTGTCTTTTGTCCGCAGTAAACAGCCCTCGTTCATCAGGATATTGCAAAATCTCAATGTAGTCTTCTCATCGGTCTCAAAAATGCATTTCTTTTTCATGTTTTATTTTATTAGAAGATTAAGTTATTTTCTTCTGAACAATGGCTCAGGATGTAATAACCCCCATGTTTATCACAGGCATGTCAGATAACTGGAACTCAGGCAATCTGAAGTGAACTCTGAGAGTTTGTGTAGGTTTCCACAAGTACAAAACTCAGACGCTTGGTTTTCCAATGGCACTGGTTTATGTAGATAAATATATTATCAAGTCTGTGCTTGTATTCCTTCCCTGGATACAGTGTAAGAAAGCCTGGGTCTTCACTTCCAAAGCAATTAATATTCGAGGCTGCAGCTATATTTCACTCTAATAATTCTTGCAGAAACTGTGCTCCTCTGGGACAAGGCAGGACACAAAGTCTGGTATAAAATTTGTGAGAGCTGAACAAAATTCAGTCACATCAAATCAGCTATGGAACTGTCTTGCGCGGTGGCTCAGGCAAATCAGGAATTTGATCATCTTTTAGATAGTTCTGAATGTTTCTTCCCTTCAAGAGAACTTTTACAGCATAAACACATTTCAGTTCAGATTTCTCTTAAAAAGGAGAAAAGGTGTCAATACCCAGCCACAGCCAGGGTGGTGCCTCCTCCCAAGGCTCGTCGCACCAAGAGGCACCGTTGGGTGCAGACGTACCGCACCAATGTCCCTCTGCGCTACGTGGTCTTTCTGCTGGGACCACATCTATTCTGCAGGCTGGTGTATGGAGGTTGACAGACCCAGAGGGCTGGGAAGGACCTCGGAGGTATCTAGTACATAACCCTGACTTGGAGCAGTATCCCCTATAACTATAGGAAAGTTTTGATGTGTTTGCCCCTTCTATTAAAAATCTCCAGTGACGGAGGTCTGAGCATTTTCAGGCCATCTATCTACTGCTTAACTGTTATTGTAATCCTAATATCCCATCTGAATCTTCCTTGCTGCAGATGAAACACTTTGCTCCTTAAGCGAACAAGGATGCTGAAAACAGGTGGGTTGGTCCTGCCTCTTCACAAAACCCCTTTATGTATGTGAAGACTGTGATTATACCTTCTCTCAGCCTTCATTTCTTTACAGTCCTCCTCCCTCATTCATTCAAACTGCTCATGTAGGCTGAGTTTTCTGTGTCTGATTGTTTTCTGGACTTGTGTAAGTGGGCAGCTTCACCCTGGCCACGATCCTTCAGCCGAGCCCTTACCAGCAGTGAATACAGTGGAAAGATCACCCCAGGTGCTCTGCAACTTGTACTGCTGTTTTATGAAACTTGGAATTCTGAGCTAAAAGGGCTGTGGGGAAATGGTGCACTGAAATGGAGGAGAATTAAGCCATGCTGGTAAGGGAAGAGTGGAGCCTTGCAATAGATGGTTTTTCTTCTTTAAGTATGGCAACGCTTCTAGTGAAGATAAAGCCTACTATGATTAAATGACCAATGCCAATGTTATAGTACCCTGAAGATGTTATTTAGTCTTGCTGGAATTGTTTTGTATTGCTTTTAGCCTTCTTTTTTTTTTCTGACTGAGGAGGAAAAGTATATAAAAGTAATAAAATATAACTTATATTAACTAGCAAAATAAGTGTCCAGGAGGATAAACTTCACTGCCATTAGAGAAAATAACCAAATACACGCATAGAAGTCTAGCCAGACAAAGCTATACCCCTTTTACATGATGGAATTAAGCCAAATCCTGCTTAGCTGCCCAGTGCCCAAACTAAAATACCCTGTCAGTGCAACTCTAACCCGGCGCTGTGACTCCTGGGGCAGCCCTCTCACAGCCAGCAGCTCAATGCCTGGGCAGAGGGGTTGAGTCTGAAGTCACGTTCATTTAGAGACGTGCTAAAGCAGCAACTGGAGCTTGTAGCTGGCAACTCCTGCCTCCAAAATCTTCACTCTAACTACACTGCCGCTACCTTTGGCGCCTCTCCCAAGAGGTACTCTCAGCGTGGTGCTACATGGAACTGAGCACATGAACATTAAGAGTAGCAAATGATGATTAATGAACACCTTGTCCCTCTGTTACACTGTCCTTCCCCTCCCAGCGTGTCCTTGATAATTTATTTCTGCAGGAGGGGTTTCATATTATGGCTAAGCTGGTCTAAGGTTCTCTCTCCATGATTGATGGTCCCCATCCCCTTCCCTGCTTCTGGCCATGTAATCCCCCAGCATCTCTTGGCCCAGCTCCTATAGCTGATCCCATACTGAGCCTCTTCTGAGAGCCAACCATCAGAAAACAGCAAGAAAAAGTGGTATATTTTTTCCCTGCTTTCAGAGTGTCTGACGATAGTGCTCCCACAGCTGGTTCACCACAAGGTCAGGATGGTGCCAGCAGCAGCACGCAGATTAGAATGGGGCGAGGGAGTGGGACATGGAGGCAGCAGACCAATGAGTCAGCCTCAGCATCCCTTCTTGCTGTTAGAGGGGAAGAGAAGCCACGGGAAGCAATCACCAGGTGCTTCATTTGTGTTTTCTCTTCTGAAATCTGTGTTTTTAACAGTACGTGAGCTTCAGTTCCTCCATTCCTCTGAAGTTGCAGCTGTCTGTTCTTGAAGTAGGTGGGAGGTTTAAGAATGAGAACGCTACAAAAAGGCAATGCAGTTTTAATTCTTCTTTGATCATCTATTTTCCTATTTTTCTGTAAGATTTGCCACTCCACCACCACCACCATCCCGCCGGCCCCAGGCCAGTCCCGGAGCAGAAGTCAATAATGCAGTAGGAACATTCATGTATTAAGCTTTCTGCATAGCAGCTACCATGGGGTGTAACAGCGCTGTGCGTGCGAACTCCTGCTGCCATCCGCCTCTCCTGCCTCCATCACTTACAGAAGGACGGAGGCAGCAGGCAGGTCAGCAGAAGCCAGAAATCATGCGACATGAGGAATGGCTGGAGAATTGCGACTGACAAGCAGGGGACTTGTAAAAGGCAAATTTTAAAGCCTCATTTTGGTTTTCCTTGTTAGGATGCTGTTTGGCCTCCTACAACAATGGCAAGCCTGATATTATCTCAGCAATATTGTATGGCTGAGAGCTGAATGCGGCTCTATCGGACATTAGAATCTCTCCCTAATGTTTTACTTCTGATACTCAGGAAATTTTGTTCTGCACTTCGACCAGGAGAGAAATCATCATTTGAATAAAATAAAGAAAAACAACGAAACATTTGGCAAATACATTATTTTAATTGTAAATGTGGTAACTATTTGGAAATGTTGATATTTTCTGGCAAGCACAGTGCACACATGTACGTTATTAGTCACCCAACACATTAGATTTGTGATAAATATACTACTTAAAATAGATTTGCTCAGTGTTTAGAACTTTTGTCTTCTTTATTCAATAAATCTCAGAAACTGTACCAGATGGAGAGCGGAAAAACATTTTTGACCTCAGAATGGAATAGTTTGATGGAATTTCAGCAGACAGATGACTTCTGTGTGTTAATAGCATCATATTCAAAATGGTTACTACTGTGGATCACAGCGCTGAATTACAGGCTTATGATAACTATTGCTATAAAGCATATTTAAATCTAGTTTGGTAAGGATGGGTAGAAAGAAAAATAACTTCACGTACTGCATCTGCTCCTAAATCTTTAGCAGTTTTTGTGGTTTGCCATACATTCTCATTTTTACCAAGTTTTCCTAAGGAGAGAAGGCTTATGCAGTGTTGTTTCGGATTTTTATGTTCCCCTATGATAAATTTGGAACCGTGACCTAATTTCAGGTTTCATATATATTAAGCTCCTGGAAGTTTTGTGAAAATAGGTATAGAGGTAGAAGAAGCCAAATTGGTGTCCTCATAAAGGTAAAATGTGATCTCAGTGAGGTTGTTAAACATCAAGAGACTGAAACAGGAGAGAGAGATTTACAGAATCCCAGAATCTCCTAGATTGGAAAAGACCTGTAAGATCATCTAGTCTAATCATTAACCTAACACTGACAAGCCCACCACTAAACCATGTCCCTAAGCACTGTATCTACACGACCAATTTAGGTATGTTTCAGGTGTGGGAAAGGGCTCAAATGGTTGCTGTCACAGTTTTAGACACTGAAAAAGAGCCATAGGATCAGCTACAGAGCTGACTGATTTTGATCATTTTATTATCCTTCTCTCTGTGTGAGATATCCCTATAAGGAGGAAAGTGACTGTTGTGTGCATTACACAGAATGGAGGAGACATCTTGCTTCATTTTTAATTGCTGTGGGTATTATTCACAACAGCGAGAGCTTACAACCAAAATCTTGTTTCTCTGGGAATATTTGAGATATGTGACCCGCTGAGAACGCACGCAGGTTTGGTCTCCGGTGGTGGCTGGTAGAGGAATGGGCTCAGGTCTTGATCTCACCAATGTTTGTAGCATGTTGTTAACTCTGTGCATATTGATAGCCCAAATGGGAGTATTTTTATAGGTTTAAGATGAAGCACATGTGTAAGTGTTGGCAGGGTCAGTTCCCACGAGCTCGGTGTTTCTATCAGCTAATGCAGCCGCTCTCTTAACTCAGGTGAGGTTGACACAAGTGCCTCACAGAAGGTTTAATGCTCACTGACAGCTCATGTTAGCAGCTAAGTTTTCACGTTGTTTCTTTGTTTTCACGTGGTGCTTTGTCAGGTTATGAATACCTTTAAACTGATCCATGCCTGCAATTATGTGCGAAAGCAATATTCATTGTCTTTCCAAAACGTGTGCTACAGAAGTCCAAGAGAGAAAACTAAATGAAAGGTCTTTTTACGTGTGAAAAACATCAATCTATGCTAACAGCTGATTTCAGCAGCCTCTTCTGTCACACTCCTGTGGCCAGGAAAAAGAAGGTTCTTTCTTTCCTGCAAGAAAATTGCCCCCCTAATGTTACTCTGAGGCAGGGTGAGGAGAGTGAAGAGGAAATTAGTGTTTCTTCTCGTCATTTTGTTCCACTCAAAGGCTGTTAGCAGCCAATGAAAGCAGTTGTGCTCCTGTTGGCTGCCTTCTTTGTGTATCAGGCAGAGGGAAATGACAGCCTGCTGTAAAGGAAGGGCCCTTTTCACCAGAAATCATTGAAATTCCCTTATCCTGGCCCTGAACAAGCAAGCAAGGAAACAACAGCAGGAGACAGCGCGATGTGTTGGCAATGGAGGGGAACAGCCATGGAACAATTGATGTGAAAGCCTTCAGCTGAAATCAGCATGTGGCCCATGCAGCCGGCCGGCCTGGCTGCCCATAACTGCAATGAGGTATTTACACCTTGGACAAAGTAAGAAGAGTGCTAAAAACCCATGAGAGAATCGTTAGACTGTGTTTATTAACAACACAGTGCTTTATCTTCAAAGTGTTGCACACAATTAACCAATATATTCAGCAAGAGCAGTAAATGGATAGCACTCATTATCACCCAGGCACTATCTTACAAAACAGATTTAAAGTGATGAGAAGATGCACTTGAAGCCTTGGGAAGGAACATTTTTAACCTACTGTTTGAACTGGTGCAACAACATTTTGAACGTCTTCGTGCCACCTTGTCCTTTCAGTCTCTGTTTCACCAGGAAAGAATTGCCCACAGGGCTGAGAGGGTATTTCAGTGTCCTCTTTTATCGCTTTGGTATATCTGCCCGTTAGGAGGTAGGATGGAATCAGTTCACTTCATGGCCAGATGTGATTACTCTTGGAGGATAGTCGTCACTTTCAATCATTAGCAGAAGTGCTCCGAAACCAATATTTTATGTGAACATCCTCACCAAGTGTGCACCTGGCCTCTGGATACAGGGGGAGCTGGACTGGAGGTGTGCTTGTTTTGAACATAAAAAGTGACACCTTTTCCAGGTTCGGAGAGGGTGGCTATTCAGTGGCGTTTGGATCGGTCCCTAACTCCCGGGTTGAATGTAAGTCACTGGCAGCAATAAAAGAAAGCTATAGCCGGTCCTTCAAGGCAGCCAGATTCCAATTAATTTCTGATTAGCTACAGAAATGATACATAAAGTCAGACATTCCTACATGCTCTCACACAATAATACATAGATTAGAAGACAAAATCAATCCCAGAAAGAGAATTCAGATCATGGAGAGCTCTTCTAACATAAAACAATATAGAGGTGGTGTTAGTTGTCTGAGTATTGTCATTTAGTGAATAACAAACCTTTTCAAAGTGATCTTGTCATTCATAAGGCAAAGTCACTTCAATGTGGATGCGCAAGTACCAGTTCCAAGAAACACCGGCAATCTTTTCATTAAGACTTCCCCCCCCCCCCGCTTTCTTCCTCCCACCATCACTCTCTTTTTTCCCCAAATAAAGCATTGCACAATGGCAGCAAGAGGAAAAAAACTGTGAAACTCCAGGTCAACAAGAAAGTCTCATTTCTATTAGATTTGTTGGGAACCTTTAGATTTTTATTTTTTTTAAGAGTGGGTTTCTAGTGCTGCTTGCTTCTGTAGAGTCTTTGTAATTTTAGACCATTTGAAATGACTCTGAGCAATCCTTTGGATGTTTTCTAGTGTTTTCTAAAGAAAACCTACTCATTATAAATATCACCAGCTCCGGTAAAAATGGAGCTTGCGCACAAATACCGAAGTACTTCCTTCTGCTTCTGGTATGTTTAGTTTAATGTCTGAGAGACTATTTGTTCAGCTAGGATTTTATTTGTGATAACAGCCTGATAAATAGAAAAAGGCAGTGATTAATTTGTGTTTTTATTAAACTATCAAAGCTTCAAGTAGTACAATATTACAATATAAATATTGTGAATTGAAATGCTAAGAACTGATGAAACGAAAAAAAATTAAAAAATGAAGGTCTTTGATGGTGCACACTTTAGTCCAATTTGTACCGAGCAGTAATCTGGCCATACAGAGAGCTCAACAGGCTAAAATGCAGGTCCAAGCTGTGCTGCAGATTCCTGTGCTGCCTTAGATCACCATTAGCAACTGCATTTTTAAAACAGCTGCTGATGTGCAATGTTTTGTATGCCCTAATGAGAAAGTAGCCGTCAATCCAGGACTGCTCCAGAGGCCTTGGTGCTTCAACCCTTCGGCTGCAATGGGCCAAGCTCCGCACCAGCCTGCTGGAAAGGAACCGAAGTCTCCCTTTGTTCCACACATTCATGATGACGGGAGCTGTACGTGTACAACGTGGCTGAGTTAACATGACTGTGGTAACTGCAATGTTTTGCATTTCCTTTCAACTGCAGCTAATTATCCCAAAATGTATTTTGTTGCTAATGCCAGCACATTAGTTTAGAAATTCAAAACCTACATGGGACAAAACACTTTGCTTCTTCAGGATTTTTTGTTTTATAGCTGCGATTTCACAAAAAATCCATTGTTGGCTGAGAAATTAATGGTAACCTACAGTATTTCCTGTACCCAGACTACCATCCCTTTGCAGGCCAGGAAAAAAAATTCAAATAGTTGGATTTGCAGCTATTGATTCTAAATGGCACAACAGCAGGACCATGACATTTCTGTTCATAAATTGTACTGCAGCCCATACACAGATTAAGAGCCCAATTGCTCTGCCTAAACAGGCAAAACTCTTGAACTATCAACATTTCGGCCTTACTTCATAGTTCAGACACAACTAAAAATCTTGGCAATTCAGAACAGAAGTATGTACTTTCCCCTTTCTCTGTTCTTGCTCTGTGTCATATGGCTGGAGGGGACAGGTGGGATGGCACTGGGGTGGGAGATGCACTGCAGCCTGCTCAGAGGCACCGTGGTAGGAAAGGGAAGGTGGTGCAGGCTGCCCGGCTAGCGTTTGGAGGAGAATTGCTGTTAATATGAGACAGCCCTTTAGGCAAAGTGCTTAAGACCCAACACAGGAAAAAAAAGTGTAAAGTACACATAGTGTGAACTTCTTAGCAGGATTGTTGCCAGACTGCTTTGTCTCTTGCTTGTGGAATCATCTTAGATGTGCCACTGATGTGTAAAGGTGTTGAACCGAAATGCCACTTCTTCTTCGTGGGCGCCCGCTCTGCCGCAGTGTGACAGCAATTGCTCTGGGATGCCCCTTCTTGTCTGGTGGTGGCAAACTGCCTTTGCGCGAAGGGGAAGCCAAGATGCTCTGCAAGTAATACCCTCACTACTGTGGAAAATTATAGAAAATATAATTAGCCTTTGTCCTACTAGGATTCAGTCAAGGCTGTCACAGCAAGAAAGGATGGAAATGTTCTTGGCTCGCTTGTCTTTGGTCATTGCCTTGCTCTGTTCTACATGTGTGCTTACCTGCATGGGCTGCTGGACTGCCACCATTGTGCATTGCTGTAGTATCTTTCTCCCTGGAAACCTGGCAGGTCCAATACCTCCACCTGACTCCAAACTGGACTGTGATGGGCAGAAGCAGTATGTAAATAGCAAGCTCATAGCTGATAGCAGAGCAAAAGCCTATGGCTGGGACCAATGGTGCTGGGTTGTCCCATCAGGTGCTGGAATTTATAGCAAAATCAAAATCTGGAAGTGTGATATGGTGCATGATATTTAAGATGAATGTTGCAGTTCTAGAAAATATCCAAAGAGACAGAGGAGACAGATCCTGAATTTGCATTTAAATGAAAGAAGAATCGGGTGGGGGAAATGACCTTTTGCTGAAGTAAGAAGGAAGGGGCAGAAAAACTGGAGAAAATGCCTATGGGCAGCAGTGGGAAAGCCAAAGATTGTGGCATGCACAGATATTATCTTGCTTACAATGTCTGCTAGTACAAAGCCACTGTTTTTCCCAAGTTGATTTGAGCCTGCTAAATAACTTTACTCTGATCCAGACATTTGCCTTCAGTGGCTTCAGTGTTTTTGACCTAGCACTTAGGATCCCTGCAACTGGGTTTGTGAGTGAACAAGGCTCCCAAACAGGCAGTTAAACAGCACATGATTGCGCCTCCAGTTGTTTTGTAGTGTGACTTGCAATTGCTTTTTCACTTACTATTCCTTCAGGCAAACAGACTTTTTAATTCCTGTGCATTTTACAGGAAGATTTGCAGATCTGCCCTTAATGTTTTTCTTCATCTGATTGTTGTTAAGAAATACCAGGGACTTGGACTTGAATTCTCTGCCTGGAGACATTTTTGTTTGCTTAACAGACGATCAGCCCATACAGAGAAACTTTGAACAAAACTTTCTGCAACTCCAAACTGTATTTCCTATGTTCCTTCAAAGTTAGTTTTGTAGTGTTCAGAGGTCTGTGCATTACACAGTAAATGATTTATCCTGCCACAATATTCTTCATTAGCGTGGAAGGGGTGAGATGAATTTCTTGGACAAAGACTGTTTTAGGGTTGAATTTTAGGCTTGGTTTTTAGAAAGCCACATCAGTCGTGATCTAATTGCACTATTTCAGCAGAGCTGACATTTAAAGTATGTAATAATTCTACCACTTCAGACAACTACGATTACAAGGACTATCTCCTAGAAACTAAATTAAAGATCATTTAGACTGAAGTGAGAAGTGTTGAAGTATTGTCAAATAAATAATAAAAAAAAAGATTAATCTACAGGGAAAATAATTGTGATTTGTTTATGCAGGAATTTGAGATACACTAGCACTGAAAATATGCAGGGGGCCAGTCAGCCAGAAAGTTTTCACTTACCAGAATTTCAAGTCTTCTTCGTTCTACTGACATAAATTTATTGGTAAGAAGACAGCCACGTTTGGTTTTAACGCTTAAAACTGCATATTGGGAGAAATGTCTCATGGATTAATCTCAATAAATGTCACTCTCAAAAGATAACCAGCTTCAAAATGAATCTGTCAATCCCAACCATGTACTTGTGGTTAATACACTTTGTATTAAGTAACTTTTCAGAGTAAAATGTTGGAAGCGGAGGTACTGAGGGGTCTCTGCCTGGAAGACAAGCTACGAGGGGCTTATGTGGAATGGCTGGGCAAACAAAGCGGAGCAGGCGGCAACTGTTGCCTTGCTCCTCCAAAGATTAGCTTTGATAACAGTAAAGTAAAATAAAATAACATAATCCAAACCAGAACATTTCTCGGCTTGGTTTTCAGCCAAGTCATATGTCAGTGAGTGTAGATCTCTGCCTCCCAAAGGCATTGCCTTCACTTTGCCTCTCTAAAAAGCAGTTCCCATGACTGTTCACTGCCTGCTTAACTGGGGGAAGGGAAAGATGAACTGGTTAGGTGCTGGCACAGGGTCTTGCCATAATATCTTTTTGTTTGTTTCTCTTTTATAGCAGCACAGTAAAGAAATGTGCTTATTTTGATTGTAAAAACAACCTTCTCTTTATATTCCTATTTCTTATATGGCATCGTAGAATTACGATGCCTTTTACACATGCAGGCGTTGTCCTTGCATGAAGAGCTTGAAATGTAAAAAGAAAAGAAGCCAAAGCAAATAAACACAAGGTAAAGCAGAGGACAGCAGCACAGAAGAGAGGAGAAAAGAGAATTGGTTGTTTGGTGAGGTAAGATTTAGAGGGATTTTGAAGACAACCTGGAGGAAGAAGGCAGGATAATTATTCAATTGCAGGGACACAAATAAACTGGGAAAATAGTGAAGCAAAACAATAAAGCAAAAAGAGTAAGAGCAGAGAAATCAGGAGGAACGGAAAATAAAAACAGATGTTGGCAGTTTCAAACGTATTTAGTTTTAAGGACCATTTCATACAACAGAACTTGGTCTTTAGGCTGTGGAGGAAAGATGTGAACACTGACCTGAAGGAGTTAAGGAGCTGGTCTCAGTGGCAATAACCTTTCAAACTTCACCACTGGACATGAATAATGGAAGGAAGCATGTATTGAAATTGTCTGGGCCATCTGGGGAAACGCTGGCTGACTGCACTACAGGGCCAAACCGCAGCGCCTTCCCACTTGGCCTCAGCCAGTGTGGCCATGGACATGCTGCATTTTTCCCTCATGCCTCAGTTCTCCAGCTGCTTCCTTAACCCAGTGCCATTGTGGAAAACACCGTGGTGTAGGGGGCCGAAGACCCACATGAATAGATACGTTCACACCTGAGACCTCACGTGGCCGGACACCACAGAAGAGCCAGATGGGACATAGTCTGATGGACAGTCCAATATTCCATGATCCCGGTTCTGCAGAGCAGGATCGCTGGCGGGCAGGTTTATTGGCAGAGTCACAAGTACCAAAGGTGCAGGACACTCAGCCTAGCTTTGTTTCATCTTTCTTTAACAGTCTGTTTAATTTGATAGGAGTTGCTTACCGCTAATCACACCCAACTTAAAAACCAGAACTATACTTGCATAAACATTGAGGAATGCAAAGGCTTTGAGCACTTGTACTGCACTTTGAGGAGGAGGTGGAAGATATGGGGGAGCACTGTCATTTAGGGGTCCTCATAGGCCTGATTGGGATCACTTTAAAAGCACTATCTCCTTTTTGGATGCTTAATTTTAGGTGTACACCTGCAATAGATCATTGTATCTTTTTGTTGTGGACGAGGATGGAAAAAAATACCTCTAAAGAAGGAGCAGTTGAAGCTGTACACTATCTTGATTTTATTGTTGCTTTTCATACAGCGTCACGTGACATTCTTATAAGCAAACTCATGAAATAGGGTAAGTTCATCTGAACTACAAGGTGAATATGCAGTGGCTGAAAATTTCTGCTTAGAGCAATTTAAAGTTTTATAGAATGCCGAGAAATACAGAACATTTATTGTCATGAAAAGGTTGTTATGCAGCCACAGCTTTATTAATCAATAGCCTTACGTTACAAGTAAAAGAAAGATTAGAGAAGATGCAGTTCCATTATTTATGGGGAAGTAAGCAACTAATGCACAAAATAGGAAGAAGACTGAAACATTCAGTGCTATTATTTGTCTCCACTGTTGAAAAAAACCCTAGCTGTTACCACAAATTATTGACTACAAAAAAAAAAGGAAAGCTAGGGCCAGTAAAGACGGAAAAAATGGAATAAAAAATATTTATAAAAGAAAGGTATCTAAGCAAATTATTAATAATTTCATGGCCCCAGATTTGTAAGAAACAGCCAACATGCATTTATCAACACTCACATAACGTCAAATCAATCAGACTTCCTTTCTTGACAGGCTAACCAGCTTAGAGGATAAGAGGAAGCACTAGAAATAGTATATTATATCTTAATTTTAGAATAAGTTTTGATACGTGATTGTGTGACTGACAATCCAGGGAAACAGGATTAAGATGATTTACACAGGAGGTTGAAAAGCTGCATTCAGAGAAGTTACCAATGGTTTCTTCTTGAACTGGGAGGCAAGAATGGTTCTAGTCCTCCACTACTTTCATCAGCAGTGAATGATGAGGGAGAGAGGAAATCTATATAGTTGCAAACATGATGGAAAGGACTATTACATACCCTGTGGAAGATGATCAAAATTCAAGATGACTTTGGTAAACAGGAGAAATGGTTCAAAACAGTAAAAGGAAACTCAATGAAGAGAAGGACAAAGTGCTATGCATAGGGGCAAAAGTTAGTTGATAAACACATGACAGCAAGAGGCAGCAGAATTGATGAGGGGGTAATTACAAGCACATATTAACACTGTTGTGGTTTGTTCTTGGACATCAGGAAACCTCATCTGAAGGAACATGTGCAACTTGGGTCCTACATTTTAAATGAGAACTGAAGAAAGTTCAGAGAGGAAGTACAAGAGCATGGTAAGGGGTTTGGAAAAAATGGTCTAGGCTGCAACTCTGAGGGAACTCGTTTCTGGTACTGAAGAAAGTAGATTGTGAGGGTGTGATAAGAGTCTAATGATACATTGATACCAGGAGATCATTCTACAAAACAAAATAGTAATCAGGGTTTCCCCATTTTTGCTGAGCACAGGGCAAGCACTAGTGCATTTCATTTGCATCAGAAAGACTCAAATGTGTAGCAAGGACTGTTTTTGCCATTTGCTGTCTTATTTGTTGTTAGTATAGTGAAGACTGGAGCAGGTTACAGGGAGGTTGTAGAATTGCTGTTATTAAGGGATTAAAGAAGCATCTGTCATGAATGTTCAAATTACTGTTAATCCTGTTTCAGTATAAGGGAATGGACTGGAGACAGGCATGCCCAGGGTGTGATGAACATCTGAATCACCTGATGGGCCTCTTCACAGAAACTAGAGAGGCAGTATTAAGCAGGACGTAGGCTCCAATTTAGCTTCTCTAGAGTTAACTGGGGAGACATTTTTAGGGATTTGGCTCTTGCCTAATGTCAAAATCCGTGCGTTGCTCTCTTCGGTCCAGTTTATCATCCCCCATCTCTCATTTGTGAGGACCAATTGGCACATGCGCTGTCAGCTTTTGCGCAGATCTGCTTAGGGCATGGTGCTGACTGCCATTTTCTCTAAAGCAAAGCAGCTTTCATCCTTCCACCCTGCCCTTCTCTGCATCTAATATCATGCTCTCCGATGTATCACCAAGGAAACTACCCCAGGTCAAAGGTAAAAGGTTTTTATTGATGGTGTTATTTGGGAATTTTGCTATTTACTTGTCTTTTGCATGGCCCAACGACCCTCATCTTTGGGCAGCGTAGAGAGAGATATCCTTGTATGTGGGAGTTTCTGACATAAGCACCGCTGCCAAGAAGTGTAACACGAAATCCTACTCTTTACCTGTCAGCTTGTATCACTAAAACCCTTGCAACAGCTTTTTCTCACCAAAGACTTTGTCTGACTGTATAGGAAGGTATCAGTACATTTCCAACATCTAGTAGGATGTAATAATGTTGTGTCCTTGCTGATGTCTAGTGTAGCCTTGGGTTAACAGAGTGTTTTGAGTGTATGAGAAAGGAAGCAGCGTAGCAAAATGTAGCAAAACCCAGGATCCCCTGGTTGACTACTCGCTAGCTTGTTATCCAGACTCGGACGCCCGAGGTGCTTTGAGCTTCTTCTTTCTGTGAGGGCTTAGATCTGGTTTCCAGTCTGGGGCTCCCTGAGCAGCCACTCTGAGAGCTGCGGTGCTCCTGGGAGTCCCGGCTCCCCCCTCAAACACCGATGTACCCACGGGCTCAGGCGATTTGCAGAATGCATGAGTGAACAAGTTTTGCACAATATTTCTGGGCCTCGTATTTTGACTCAGGGGAAACCATGAGAGATTCCACATCCCTACCAACAAGCCAGGAGACTCCCTGATTCCGGGAGGGCTATTTCACACCTATTCGCCAGAGGGCAAATGTGGCACCTATTTAGTCCTTGTCAGTGAGGCCTTCATAGACCCCTGGCCAGGTGACTTCTGGCCAAAATCACCTTCTCTTTGCTGTCTTCAGTAGGAGCTGGTTTATTTCCATTTCAGTGAGAGAGCACTTACGCTAATTGCTCGGTATTGTTAGTCCTGTGCCAACATTCCTCTAGAGTTTTAGTTCAAAGGCCTGTGTTGCAATCAAAATACTTCTCTGTTTGACATATATACCCAGAGTTCATCAGCTGGAAGAGAACGACTGCATTGTGTGGACAAAGTGCACAGATATTGTCAAGGGAGCAGGTAACCAAGAGTGAAATCCAAGGGTGAGATTTCCTGTTTAGGTTCCTGAGGATGAACAGCGCTGAATAATTGAGAAGCCCTTTTCCCGCAGCTGGTGCTGTATCAAAAGGCCATCAACGATGTACCTTCTCATCACCAAAATTTACTTTATTGCTCAATTTCATGTCTTGATAAATGCAGTGGGGATATTTATATCCAGTTCACTTGTTCAGCTTGATAAAGCATACAGAAGCAGTGAACTTCAGGCCGTTTCATTTGATAGAATTCCCAGTCTAGTATAAAAAGAAAAATATCTGCAAAACCGAGTCTTATTGCTATTTACAACACATGCTGTGGCTTTTTACTGTGAAATATTGTGACACCTATCAACAAAGGTTAGTGCAGACAATTTCTTGGGAAAGCGTGTGATGAGCATGAAATTCACAGCCAGTATACGGAGGGTGTATGGGTGGAATAGTCGCTTTCTAGAGAGACCGTAGTCCATGAATCTTTGTAGAGAAAACAATGAGAAAACAATGAAAAACATGTGTTTTGCTGTTTCTCCGCCCCCCAATAATTTATTGTGGTATATTTTTCTAAAACTTTGCTTTCATGTAGACCACGCATTATATTTGGTAGGTTCAATATACTTTTGTGTATGTATATACACATGCTTCAGCATACATTACATCTTTTGTTGGTGACTCCCTCTTCCACCTAGGTAAAATCTGAAGTACTTTCCAAACTTTAAAACAGATCAGGGAGCCTCTTTGCTGGCATGTGTAATTTCTTTGCCCATTTTTACAGGGAAGCTTTTTAGCGTGCAGCTATTCTGCACAGTAGTTTAGAACAGTAGAGCCAAATGAAATTATGGTGGGAGTTTTCAGCAGACAGGCTGTAATTATCCAGTTTGGAATTTGACCAGAGTGAAATAGAAGCTTGCCTACCAATAAACATACTTGAAGTAACATGTTTTTGAAGTTTTTAAACAGAGAAGCTTGTTTGGATGGTGAAAGTGCAAGATGGGAGTCATAAAACCCGTGTTGCTGTGGCATACATTTAGTAGGTATACTGCGAATTATTTAAGCTCTCCTTCCCCTTGTTTTTTTTTCATCAAAAAAGAACAATAGTGTGGGGTCTTACCACCACTCACTCTCTTCATTTTTACCCTGTATTACCTTGGGAATGATGATAGGATTGGCAGGAGTGTCTTGCTTCTTTTAGCTTCAGTTGTTCCATGCTCACTGGGTTCTCATCTGTGACTCCAGAATGGCCTTGCCTGTGCAGGGCCAGATTAATTACCACGGCAAGGACAATTGTGTGAGAGTTTGTCTGTAGTAACTCCACCCTGTGGAATTATTTATAATTTTAGCAATTATTTCATTTGCAAAATAGGATTGCCATTATTTTTTTTTTTTATTTCAACAGAGTATTTTCCCATGATGAGTTATTCTATGGTGGCTGTGAGCTTCTCTGTGCAGACAGTCTCCTTGCTTAGGACTTCTGCATTGCCCATCAGATCTGTGTGGAAACCACTAGGAAGAATAAACTACCACAAGGGAGCTAACTGCAATAGAGCAATCCAAAGCAACATTTCAGTTGTGAAACAGCCATGTGGAAGCAAGGTTTTGTTTTCATGTTGAAGTTTTCCCCATAATTTTCACAGCAGTATGCTTCACATGATGTTTGAAAGTTCCAAATTTTGTTGTCTGTTAATTTTTCCATTAGTTTTGGCTTATGGAAGAGAGGGAGAGAGCTTTAGCTTTAGCTTTAGCACAGGATGAATCAACGTACATGTACATACTTGTAGTGAGGCAGGGCAGAAGTGATAAAAGATTGATTTGCTCAGAGTTGACCTCAATTACTGGTCTGCTGCAAGGGATATGCTAGGGCTAATTTTGCCGTAAGTGTCATGACACATGAAAGTGGCAATATGACATGGATGAAGATATGCAAAAATGAGTAACTAACGGGAAAATATGAAAGAGTGAAGAGTGTGTAGAGCAAACCCAGTAACCTCTCAGGCTCAGCTTCTGGATAGGCTTCAAAAAACCTTTGAAACTCAGTAAAGCTGAAGCACTTGAAACTATACTCAGCATAATTAAGATTTTGTGACAAAAATCAAATGCTTATCCAAACTATTGGTTTTCATTGCGAACCTTACCAAGCTATGAGGTTGTCTCTTCTTCAAAGATTGAATCGTCACCAATGCCTGTCTCTCCAGGAGACAGGCTCAGGAGACCTCAGGAGACAAAAAGCAGCTCCCTGGCATGCATTATGCTGCAGTCAGGAACATCATAGAAGCTCTTTCTGATGCTACCTCCACAGTGACAGGATTTTTTTGAATGACCTAGAGAAAAGCATAAATTCTAGCCATGGGCTTTATGTAAATGAGTCAAAAACATTCCTGACTGGATGGAGCAGATTTATAACTTTTGTGAAGCAGAACAAGCTTGTGATATTGGAGCCACACAGCTAAAAATGCACTTAAATTCTTGTAGTCACCCTGAGAACATACCACACATACTTTCACACACAAAAAACTAGACATATAACCTTTTCCCCTTGCATTGCTTCATTTTTTCCTACTATTTCACAAAGTAGCTATGTTTTCATTAAGGACAAAATATGTTATGAATTTATCACTCGTCTCAGCACACTGTCATTCTTTCTTGAGTTGCTCCCAACCTAGTACTTCTTTTTTTTTTTTTTAATGGGATGTTATGTAAGATTGGATTCTGGTCTTGGTTATTGTGGCAGACCTCTGAAGGCTTGTCACTGGCTGCAACCTATTTTCACAGATAATTAGGTGGCATTGTGCTTCTAAATTTTAAATTTGACCACCCAGATTCAGATGCCCCATTCTATTGTTTAAAGAAACTACAGTGTTCACGTTTTCTGTCCAAGTGGGACCACAGTAGCTCACTGAAGTGTTGGCTAAGGGAAGACTAGGGTCCACATAGTTGAAGACTAATTTACATTGCCACATATCCCACCATCTTCTTGGGCTGTGTGACAAAGGCCAACCACCCTGTCTGGTTTTAAAGCTTTTCAAGATCTGTGTTGCTGGTATTAATTCTGTTTATATTTACAACACAACCGAGTCTCGGATTTGCTCAACGCAGTAACATAGCGATAGACTATCTGTTACAAAGGAACACGCAGTACAAAGAGCTCAGCTGCTGGTTGAAATATTCTAATCATAAAAAGTGCTGCTAATTTAGCTAGGCGATAAATACATTAATTGAGAATATTTATGAAGACTTGTTTGTGCAGATGGCCAAAGACAATAACAGAGTGATATTTCCTTACTACATGAGGAGCTCATGTTTATCACATGCTAGTATGGCAGGTATTTACTGTGTTTACTTCCAGCACGTAGGTTTAGATCTCTTAAGTTAGGGGCCTAGACCTGATTTTATGCCATCTGACTTAGGCACTTAACCAAGCTGGGTAAGTCGGAAAGCAGAGCTGTCCTATTTCCTGTAGGTAATCAAAGCAAGGTGGGGAGAGAGAGGGAGACGGAGGAGGGGAGAGAGACAGAAAAACACTCCCGAGAAAAAGCTTTTTTCCCCTGCCATCCAAGTTGCCTTCTGGAGATTGGATACCTAATTCTCCATTGATCAGGCTGATTCAGTTAAGTGCCTGAAGTCATGTGGGACTATCTACATCACCCATTAGAGTAGCCCGTCTCTGTCCACTGACTACATATGGAGAACGGCGTTCTTACTTATTCATCCAAAGTCTGATGATTAAAGTAAGTTGCATGAATAGTCCTCTCCAGGTCAGAACTGGTAAGAGGGAAATTGTTTTGAGGGTTATCCTTACCTCTAGGGTATTTGTCTCGAGGAAAGAAAAATGTGGTGGACTTTGGACTACCTGGTGCCCATCCTGTGCTTTTGCTAAAAGCAGCTTCATATCATTTAGGAGAGGTGTTTGTGAAAAAGGCACTCTTAAACCACATGTGCACAATTCAGGTTCGTCTTCTCAGGCTGGCTTTCCCACTGCAACCCAGTGCTGCCAGAGGGACATGTGGAGCGGAAGGAAACACCATTTTCTACTACTTCAGAGTTACCTACATGGGAGGCCCTCTGGGATGAGAAGTTTAAGGAAGTTTCATGCTTCTGATCACCTTGCCATGCATTTATTTCCAAAGTATACCTAATATTGTTGGGCACACTAAATGCTAAAACAGGCCACAGGGTTCTCAGCACTATATTATTCCTCGTAGATCAACTGTGTCTTTATAGAGGTTGGATGGAAAGGGCACTTTTAGTGCTACAGGGTTTAAAACCCAACCATGTCTAGATCATTTTGCAATTTCATTATGTCCTTAAGTAGATGTACTGAATGTGACTGTAACAGTGCTATGCCTTCCATTGCCACATATTTTTGGACAAATCATCCATATTCTGCCCGGGATTTTTTTTCCCCCAGACAAATCCAATGTTGTACAGCATTCCCGTTCTTTGTTAACCTTACTCATAAAAGCTCAATCAACCAGCTGTGCAACATAGTATATCTCCTACTCTAACCTCTGTTTTGGAAGGCTGCAGATACTCAGAGAGAAGGTATATGCACTCTCAATTCCGTTCTGTCATTAAATGCAATTTTATTCTTTTTTTGTCTCATAGGTTTTCTAGGAGATAAAAACTGAGAAATTTCCAATAAAAGCCAATTTTAACTTAAAATGGGGAAAAGTCATGAAGAGATTATTTATAATGTAATTTACAAATGTTTGTTTAGTTCTTTTTTTAGTAGTCATGGGAAAGATACTTCTAATTTACCGCACTCTAGCTGCTGGTCTACAGACCAAATCTGGTCTGTGGGATGCTTCCATCTGGGTAGAGAAGATGGAGATCAACTGTTCTTTTTAATGCCTAATTACATCATTTCACTCCCATTTTTTTCAGAATTTGGAAAAAACCCGACCCCATACTGCATAGACTGCACTCAAGTTATTCATAATATTTGTCCTGGAGACAAAACAAACTACAATACAGCTAAAAGAGCTTAAAAACTCTGGGCATGTGATTTTGCTCTCTTCCTCGTTACTCATGTGATGGGCTGAAACTGAAGCTGGAGGAAATGAAAGTCAGGACTACACAAAAACTGAGCACAGACAGTGACTCAAAAGGAAAATGGATTAGGCTGAGAGTCTCTTTTGACAGCTTTTCAGGTAAAATTTGAGTCTAATAACAAATGCAAGAACATTGACTTCCTGTTCCTTGTGCTGTCTTGAAAACTGTCAAAGAAAGCATTAGTATACAAAGCGTCCTCACAAACAAAGGCTGGGAAAAAATCAGAAGTCATCATTTGTTCAAGTTAAGGTTAATTCAAAAAATGTGTCTGATATTTTTACTTCTCCATTGGATAGTGGTTAGCAACGTGTCAGGGATGGAGGAAGCATTGAATAACTGTGCTGAAGAGAGCCAACAACCATTGCAGTTCAAGGCAAACTATGTTCAGCGCCATGCAGGCTGACACTGATTTAACCTCCCTTATTGTTCCTAACATTGTTCACAACCATATTAAAACATGATAGCATCAAGAATGCACAGACTTCTGCAACCTAATTTCTCTAAATCACTTTACAAATCTGTTCTTATTAGATATCTTTTCCTCAGTAGTAATTGCCTGGATATTTTAATAATTTTGATGTATTCTATGTCCCAGTTAATAAAAGCCTTGTAAGGGTATGTTGATCTCAAGGTGTTAGTGCTTATGAAAGATACATGTCTGGTTGTTCTAAAAATGAAGCCTTTTATTATCTCTGAGCAAGAATATCAGAAAACTACACTGTTGTGATGTACCAAAGTACACAGACCTGGACCTAAAAAGAAGTTCAAATTCATTCTCTCATGAAGCTTTTATGACTGACCTCCAGCTGCCAAATATGTGGAGTTTTTTTTTGTTAATGTGGACACCTGTCAAGAGTAAACAACTTGAGACTACTTTACTTCACATAAGCTACTAAGAACCTCCTCAAATTCATGCAATAAATAACACATGAATAACCTGGAAGAGAGCAGCATGCCCTAGCACGTACTGCAAAACCCCATCGGTGGAAAAAACGGGGAACTAACAGCAAGCAACTTTCAGGTACTCACAAATCCCACAAAAAAAAAGTAAGAGAAAGTATCATACACTGAACCACACCACCTTTTATACTGTGACTTCTTTTTGAGTAATACAGAATAATAAGAATAATATTCTTGCTCTTTGGCTTTCCTTGCAATAAATGGATTTGTGATTACACAGCAGAGGAATCAAAACCAAATCTACTAGACATTCAGCTGAAGGAAATGGATCAGATCTGAAAAACCTACACAGTCTAACAATGTTTTTCCATTCAAGATCTCAAAGAGTTACAGACCCTTATCAAGACTCTGCCTACATACTCCTAGGAAGACTAATCTCAAACTGGAGTAATGCTTGAACCAAAACACTGCAGCGAGAACTGTCATGAAAATTATTTGTTGTTACTGGTGTTATTTTCTAGGTGAACCTTACAGTGCCAATCCACCCCTCAAAGAAAGACTGCTGCTTTTTATGGAAAGAAAAAACCCCCAATAAACTAATGAACTGCTATGAATCTCTCTGTTGAGCATGCAGCATTGGATGTACTTAACTGGTTGCATATTGTTTGTGTTATGTAGACTGTACGGTACGCAGAGTACATGCAGCCACCATGTTCTAGGCAGCACTCAGTACAAGCAGTGGGTCATCATACCCAAGTCACAGGCAGTCTTTTCTTCAATCCCAGAGTGAGGAGTTTCCCCAGATGGCACATCCTTTGGCAAAGAAGTCCACATGTTGATCACCAGCAACAGTGGGAGGGAGGCTCTGTGAGCAAGACAACAGCAGTCACATGATGGTAATCTGGAGAGGCACGTGGATGCCTTGAAACAGCTGGAAACTTGCTGCCTTTCTCTGATTAGCATGGTTAGCTGCCCATTTCTCTGGTCTTTTTGGTTCTTACCTTCCCCAAGTCCATTCCTCTTTCCTTGCCGCTCATTCATCCTATGCTGACCTTCCTTTCCCAGTTTCAGCTGCTGGATGGTATGCATATTCCTCATTTCTTTCCTGGTTCCCACTTTTGTCTGTTGTTGACTGCTATGCCCAGCCTTTCCTCGGACCGTGTATCATTACAGATGTTCCTTGCAGGTCTCTGGTCTGCCATCATGCTTGTGCTAGTTTATGCACTCTTAGTTTTATTGCTCCTCTGCTCATATTAAAAAAAAACAAACATAGAGGAGCAAAGAAATTAACAATTACAGCTGCTTCTTATTTATTTCTGTTTGTGTTTCTGTACTCTTTATTTCTGTCTTCTACTTTTCAGCCCAAAGAAAGAACATTGAAGACCCATAAAATGTTATGCTTTGGCATTAAATCACTCACAAAAGCTATTTGTTGCTCTAGATAATCTTCTGACATTCACTGAATACCTTAAACAAAACTTCTTGGTCCCTTCCATCCTACATCTGCTTACTTCCCAAGGAAAGAAATTGTATTTCCAATGGATGAAAGTCCTAAGTGAATAACTTTTTGGAAAGAACAAATGGCAAATAAAAAGGTACAAAATTACAGTGGCTGTAAGAAGAGGTAGTAATTCAGGGAACTAAGGATAGGTAGAAAAAGAAGGCAGAGATGCACAAGTAAGGTGAGCTGCATACTGTGTTTGAACAAGCTTATATAAATGTAACAGTCTTAAAAAGTCTTAAAAATGAGTTTCAGAGGTAAGATTTTTGCTTGATTCTGGCCCAAACCACCCCAAAATGTTTTTTTTTTTTTTTTTTTAGAAATTTTATTTTCCCAATAAGACTAAAAACAGAAAAACAAACTATTTCAGGGAATTTTCCGACGAATTATACCTTATACTTTGGTATTCTGATGAAGGCAGTTACAGGAAAAGAAAAAAATTGAAGAATTTTATTCACCCCAGGGAGAATTAACAGTTTGAAATAAAGAGGAAGATTATTTCCTAAAAATATTCAGCTTATGAAATGCTCAACTTCAACTCTAATACTGCAAACTTTTCTCAAGATGCAGAGCTTCTCTTAAGCTGACTGTTCCTACACGTATTTGAAGTTGCAAATACAAGAGGTAAATGGAAAAAAGACCTCAGTAAAATATGGCATAACCTTTGCTTACCAGGCTTGAATTTTACTGCTAAGACCTCTGACTTCCGCAGCTGTCACTTCCCACCCCAACTGTGAGTCTGAGTCTGGTTTCCACTCAAGCAAAACCTCCACAGATGCCAAGAAAGGCAACAAAGTCAGAACTGAACTTGGTGATTTTGCAAGATTTTCTAGTTTTTGTGTTTATAGTATTTTTTTCCACTCTGTAACATGCTGGTAATTTCTACAAGAAATAAATAAAAAAAACCCAGACCCCCCTGTGCTTTTAAGGGTACGGAGAACCAAGTCTACCAAGTAGTTGGGAAGCATCGTCTCCCACTGTACAATTTTCCTTTAGTAGACTTAGATGATTCAGAGTATTCAGCAAGAGATAAAATTAGATTGTCAATAACTGATTTCATAAGCAGGAAATAAAAGTGCAAATACAGTAAGTAGGGTTATTTTTGTCTGCTTTCAATCATCCATAGAAAAGCAATGTGTTTTTGGTGATTTGATTTACTGACCTACTTTGCAAGACTCTATAGAAAGCTGTCTGTAAATGTTGAAATCAGATTCTTTCAGACAAAATGTTGCTTTTCTTGCTGTGTGCATAAACATCTAAATATGATAATGATGTACACACAGAAATGTTGATTCAAATCTAACTGATGGCAAAACTTCAGTAACGCAAGATCTGGTCTTTGGCAATCGGTAGAGATATGTGCAAACAGTGAAGATGTTATAGGCAAAAGGCAGTAAAAGATTTGGCAATGGATAATACAATAGCTATCCTTATACTTCTCCTTTTAAAGATTATCTGGGCTCCTGTCCTGTGATGGAAACTACTGCCCCTTCCTTGCATCTACCTAAGAAAGCTGGTAGTTCCAACCACCATGCCTAACTGTCCTTTAACCTGTGATATGATTTCCCTAGGATTACTTCTGAGGGACAGGGACTCACTGTTATTCTTATTTTACAGAAGGGAAAGTGAGCTACAGAGAAGTTGAGTAACTTCTTGGGCCTACAGGGAGTTTATATTAGGGTAGGTATTTAAAGCTAGGCTAGTGCTTTAAATACTAAGTCATGTTTTCTCCTGCTGGACTTCTTCATAGCTGTGTGGGTTGAAGAAACCACTGTATTTTTCCCTGGAGCAGTGCATGACTGTAATGTTCAGACTAACACTTGAGGCAAGAAGCAAAATAAAAATCTATCAAATGCAGAGCATAACAGGCAAAATTAAAAAAAACACAGGAGAACACCTTTCAAATTTGTGTCTATTACAGTAAATTGGAAGTGCGATTTGCAAGTAGATTGTGTACCCTTCAGCATACCACTGCTCTTCAGCCTATCCGGTGGTGCTTTCTAGGAAGCATGTACCCAAATCAGTGAATTCACTCAGCAACATGTTCAGGTTTAGGGAAGCTTTCATAGGCTGGTCTTGCTTTCTGCCAGAATCAAGCACCCCAACAACTGCAATATAAGCACCTCTTAAGCTATTTTTAATTTCAAAAGAACAATAAGTAAATAAAGTCCTCTTTTCACATATCTATGCTCTTCAGTCTCCAGTCCTCATCATTCTTTACGAAGCCAGAAGTTAACTGTCTCCCCTTCTTCTGACTTGGAAGCCTATTTAAATTCAGAGGCTTGAACTTGTACGTCTGGACTGTGTCTCAATATCTGTGCATAGTTTCTTTATGAAGCAGAGCCACGTGCTCCTCCAGACCTATGCAAAGTCAATAGACTCTCATATGTCATCTGGGCCATCCTCTGCAAACATAGGCTCTTGTGTCTCATTTGCAAGGCTCCATAGGATATGTGTTATATACATCACCACAAAATATGTACCAATGCTCTACAACAAATTTGAAAAAAATAAATAAAAAAAAAGCAAAATGTGAAAGTGCTGCAACAAGGGATCAGATTCAGAGTGTGAAGCTTTTTCTAAACTGGTAAAGTAAGCTGTGCTGTCCTATTATTTGACTGTTGTCTCTGCTATATTTTTATGTTTTCTCTCTGTAAATAGAAGGATGCTACTAACAGTCATATAACTCATTCTGGTTTATGACCTGGTGAAGGAAGTCAGGTCTAATACTTTATGGCACTAAAGCAGAATATTTTTGCATGTGGTTCTGTTACATGGATTATCTGCACTGTAAGAACCATAAATCAATATCTAGTACAACTTAAAACATATCAAGGTTAACAATTAAATGATTTCCCTCTGCAAGGAGACAAAAACCATCAGAAATGCCTCCACATTTGATCTGCAAGGCATTTAATTTTAGCATCAATAAACATACAGGAATGTCCTCAATTTAGCCATTCTGATTATATAGATTTGTGTGCATGCACGTGTTTGTGTATATACATGTGTATATAAAATATATATTCAAAGAAGAAATACAGTCTTATTTTGCTTTACTGGCATCTGTAAGGGAAGATATTTGCTAGGAAAAAGGTATAAGGTAACAGTCAGAAAAAAATGTGAAGACTAAAAGCTTTGAAAATGGATAACTTCTAGTAAGGTAATTTTAGATTAGAAGAGACGGTCTACCTTCCCAAAACCTCCTGAGGCTCAATGTAAGACAAATAATTTCTGTGAAGCAACCAGGCAATTAACACTTTTACAATGTCATCTCTCCAACCATGGTTATATGTAAAAAGTCAAATTTCTTCTACAGGACAGGCATGAAGACATGACCACATAAGCTACTGGTACGATAGGAATAAAGATGGGTATCAGTCGATGTCCTCAGTTACTGAAGTGAGGATGCAGCAAAGGTCAGGTGTTACAAAGACATGTCTTGTAATGTCTTCTAGAACATGACTTTTTGCTTTGCTTGCCCCAGAGAGCAAAGAGCTTGATATAACATGTAAATGATAGGTTAAATATGCTTGAAGCATATACATAGGTGAGCATGTAAGATAGAAATGTCTGTTTAGGAAGAAGTGACTTTATGTTTCAAGACACATTTAGCTTTTGTAAGGAGGAAGAAAGTTCCCTAGAAGACATGCAACTGTGTTATTTTTGCAATAAATTCTTCAATTCATGCTTTACCCAGAGAGAATTCAGAGCCTTGCAGAACTGGTCATGGGTCACAAAGAGCCTCTTAATGGACAAGTTGTCCAAAATAATATGCAGGCCAGGAGGACAGCTGCCACTCCCAGCTATTCACCTCTTTGCTAGCCTGGAAAATAACAGTTTTGTTCAGGCTTTCTTGGCTTTTACAAATGCTTTAGTAAACACCGAATGACAACTTCAAGCTGTTTACCCAGAATAGCCAAATGGTTGGCATAATGGTGTCTGTCACAACAGTGGGAAATTCTGTATTACCTTATTAAGTTATCATTTCTGTTAATAAACTCATGTCCTGTTTACAGTCAACAGCAGTGCAGGAAGAAGAGAAATCAGCAGAAAAATATGGAAAAGAATACGTGTTATTACCTAAAAAGGGCTAACACCAAACTGTGAAAACCATGCAGTTAATCAGGCTATTGAAAGCAAGTAAAGTTCGAAAATGTAAGAGCAAACAAACAAACAGAAAAGAAACAATTAGATCAACATTAGCATTTTGTAAAAAGATTTCTGATGACCTGAAAAAATGTTGCCCCTACGGAGTGAGCTGCTACAGACAAGGAATGAAAATTTGTTGTGTTGGTACTGTGGAAATACATTCGTGTTACTTGTGCAAAAAATACCAATCTGGAAAACAAAAAGAAATTAATATTGATCTGTAGGGCATTCTACAAAGAAAGAATGCTCCTTTTCAGTGTGTGTGAGTCACTACCAAATCTTTGTAAGAGAAACTGATGGGTATTAATAGAAAGTTGGGCATTGATCACAGGCAGGAACCTAATGAAGAAATACAGGGAGACATTCCAGTTTTGTGGAGAAGAGAAAGAAGTATGAAAACCTGTTAGGACTTCCTTGTTTCGCTGCCGAGGCCAGCTAACAAGCCATGAACAACAGCCACAGCAATGCACCTAAAAGAGACTGAGAGCTGTAGGCTTAGCTCTTGATCAGCCTGGGGACGGAGCCAGGATGTGAAATTGAGGAGAGAGGGAGAATAGAGTCAGTGCATTGCAGTGTAGTACAGCCTCAGATATTCAAGTAACAGCAGGAGATTTTGGAAGCCTGCTAATATTAGAAGATAAATAGCATAAATTATAAGAAAGCTGAAATCCTGGTAGCAGTGGTGCATTTTTTCAAGCACAAAGCTGAGATGCGTTACCACATTTCAGATTCTAATAAAAGCTATTGGGCTTTGTGGTTTCAAATCTCTTTCTTCCCCTTCCCCATTTCTAATTCATTTTGAACATACTCCGGATTTCCTGAAAAGTAGGGTGTGCCTACCACACTAATGCTTACAAGGAGATATGAAGAGGCGGGGAAGCCATGCTTGTATTAAGCAACACCAACAACATTTGAGGCATCAAAGGGGACCCCTAGCACTCATTTTCTACGAAGTGGTGGAGAGGAATGTCTTAGCATTCTTCAGTGTGTGAAGGAACCAGGGTGGTAAAGTTCCCTGATAAAGGGAATCGTGACAGATGTGGGAACTCTCGGCTCCCCAGGCCTGAGCCACAGCCCTGCTCCATGTTGGGGCAATGATGTTGTTGTTAGCCATTCGTGTGTGGCAGGGCAACTGCAGGGAACTCCTTACCCAGTCCCTGATCTGGGCAGCTGGGGGAAGATGATTTGAAAAGACAGGAGTATGTCTCAGCTGGTCACCTAGACACAGCTTGAAATGCCAGGCAACAGCTACGGCAGAAAGAGCTCTGCGTCTGACAATACCAGGAGTGCTCTGCTGACATACCAAAAATATTTCACTCGTCATCTTACTCGGAAGAGAGATTTTCAGCGTTACAAAACTACATTAAAATACAGTTTGACTGACAAATGTCAGCATCCAGCACAATAGATGCAAACTTCATAAACTGACTATGCTGCCAGAGAAAATGTCCCTATACCTCAAGCCACTACTTCTGCAGCTGAAGATGAAGAGGAACTGCACATGTATGTGTATGCCTCACCTACACATTTACAGACATTTCAATATTATACTGAAACCTCACACATAAGAGCGACAAAGAGGAGAAATCCGTATGAGGAACAGCAACAGATGTATGGCAGGATTTATCTCACCTAACTTTAGACATGCAGAGCGTAGGCGTCTCCTTCTGAGCTACCCAGCCTGGGCTCCTTTTATAGTCAATGGAGAGAAATAGACACTTTCAGGGCATGATTTGTCTGCTTTATTTTAGATTACATCTACATTACAATGAGATGACATGCATCCTAGAAATGCCAGTTTCATTCTATAGACTATGAAAGGACCTTGAGGTGACTAACTTAAACATAAATCTGAATGGTGTCTAAACCAAGAACTAAAAAAGTTCAAACGAACACTTTTTTTTTCAGGGACTTTTTTAAAGCTAGCCTTGTCTTCTGTTCAGTTATAGCATGGTCCCGCAAAACAACGTAGTTTATGAGCAAGTGACAAGGCTTGTGGGGCCAGAACTGTCTTAAATCATGTTGCTACAGAACTCTTCTGTGTCATGAAACCACGACTGTGATGTTAATCCCATGTGGGGATTTAGGTATGACCTTTACAAATTGAAGATGGAGTGGACTAGCCCATCAAAGCAGGCAGAGGTCTATTTAGCTTAACACGCACAGATTTGGGCAATCTACACTGCAGTTACCGGAGTGGTTATCCAACTGACCGGCAGATCCCTGGGGCCAAATGGCTGGCCTGGTTTGGAATGGGTATATATCTGGCTAATATGTACATTGGTTCTTGATTAGTCTGTTTCTAACAGTGATAGCTATGGATGTAAAATGTCAGAAAAAATGGAAAAAAGATCTTATCCCTAAGGACTCTGTTCTGTAAGACAGACCAACACGAATCTTCCCATACCCATATAATAGGAGAGATACCCTGTAAATTTCAGTGCTTCCTTAAACATGTTTTGCCATAGGAGGATTAAAGTGTCCATTTAGTGGCCTTCAGCTTTTTTGTGTGGTTTTCGTTTCTCCTCCCTCGGGGAGACTTTTGATACACTTTCTTGCTCAGGCAAGCAAGGTACAAGCTATTTACCTGCCCACTGATGGCCCTTCCTGCCCTGCCCCTCCAGCACCATCCGTCAGCTGATCTGTGGTACCTGGAGCAGCAGAAAGCCGACACGCTGCAGTATGTGCCTTGCGGTTCTTCCCTTACAATCTGTATTGGGGAGCAGATGCGGGAGCTCATTCCCTTTAGCTACTTACTGGCTGATTAACTAAACTTGTTTCTAAATTATATGATAAGGTGCATGCTGCAGCAATCTAATGGCAAAGCTAAAGAAACACCAGAAAATCCTCATTATTCAATGCTTTGTTTCACATTCTCACACATTAAAAGCTACATCTCCCTGGATATTTTTTCTGACTTTCACTATCAGAGAGTCAGTGTCCAAGATAGTTATTTATGTGAGAAAGACCAGGGTCAGAGCCTAAAACAGAGAAAGAGCAAGTTTTGGACTGGGCACACATATTATCTGCTGATGGCAAATAATTTTAAGAGGATTCTTGCTTCTGATTTCCGTCAGTTTTGTCTCCCCTTTCCTACAGTAGGAGCTGATGCCCCAGCAGTTGGGCCAGTTCATCTTTTTCTACACGACTTCCCTGTAAAATGGACTTCTATGCTTAAAAGCATAATTTACTCCCCTCCCCCTCCAGTCTTACCCTGGATCTGCTGTAAAAATAATATGTAAGTACAGCCTGATTCTCTAGGTCCGTGCTTAACACGGCCAGAAGTCCCTCCAGTAAACCCACCCAGCCATCATTTCACCGATAAACTGAACACATCTCAGAACTGAACACAGAGAAATCAATGACAGACAGTAACTGCGGGTTCCTACGATGTTGTTTTACAAAATCATTTTACTGTCTACCACATCTGAAATAGTTTTTGTTTTAACAGCATAATTTAAAACTTGCTTGAGGTGCATCAAGTGAATAATAGGCTGGCAGCCAAAATATGCCAAAGGTATTAAAATTTACATTAAGCAGAGATTTGCAGGAAGCTCTGGACTATAAAATCTTTCTGATTAAAGTGTGGTTCTGGGCTGAAAAGTGTGTATGAAAATATGAAATACAGCACCTGCTTGATGTTTGCTCTAGAGATTAAGAATTTTCACTATAGCCTTGTTCCTGTTTCTGCTGCAAAGCTTTCTCAGGCACAGAAGAGTAATTTGGGTCTCTTTGCATTCCTGTATCCTTGCAATTATTAATTCAGTGTTAAATACAGGGCTTGCTCTGCCCTCTGAATTTTTGTTGTTGTTGTTTGTTTATACTATTTACAAGTATTGTGTACTTAGTAGCACCTTGGTAAGGTGCTAATAATCAAGGATCAGGTTTTCATTGTTCCAGTCTCTGCCTGGGAAAGCTCAGATTTAAATAGACAATATAGACATGGGGAAATCAGAAGCACAAGAAAATGGAATGATTTACCCAGTGTCTTGCAAGTGGGGGTAGAAGGGCCAGACTAAGAATAACAATTGGGTCTCCTGACTCCAGCTCCAGGGCTTATTCACTGAAAAATGTTATCCACTGAGTATATTTAACAATAAATAGTCCCTGACCAAAACAGTTTACAACTTAGGCATAATATGAAAGCAAAACTTGGAGGCTGGGAGGAAACACTAAGGCTGCCATGAGATGCAGTGGGTAGCAAGTCTACCCGCTGGCATAATGGTCTCCCTGCTATTTCCTATAATCTCTTATTCTTTTCCTTTTCTCATCCTCTTCCCACCTCCCGTCCTGCTGGCAGCACAGTCCCTCCCAGTCCCTTGGGATCATCTCACTCACCAGCAAGGTACTGCAGTCTGCCAAGGGGACAGAGCTCTGTTCTCCAGGGATTACCTTCTGGCCAGGAGGGTGAGTGAGCTACCTCGTGAGGGGGTAAAGAAACACCAACCTTGGTGCAAGAGAGATGGGTACACTATACCATCAGCAGAAGAGCCTAGAAAGACTAGCAGCTAGAAGATGTTACAGCAGCTCAGTCTTTCCTGTCAAACAGCACCCAACTGATGGCATTAGTGAATTTTTACTTCTCCAGGATCGCTACTATTAATGAAGATTGTGATTGCCTGTAGTCAAGAGACGTATGAGAACACCCAGCAGTCCCTCCCAACATCTATCATTAGTCTTGCAGAAATCCCCTTGTTGCTAAGAATTATCACTGCTAGTGATGCTGTGAGAGCAAGAAAAGTACCAGGCGTTACTTTCCAATCCCAGGTGAGTTTTATAGAGATGGAAGTTCATTAAACCACCTTGTGAAAGGAGCTTATTTGATCCTGAAGTCATTCAGACACGCTGCCATTGAACCCTAAAGTATGATTGCTGTCATTTTTCAAAATGTAAGTATTTCTATAGGTATCTGCTTCTTTTCTGAAGGATTCTAGTCAGAGGGAAACTCATGCTCAAAGCAATGGATGTTGATTGGTTTTGATCATTATCAGTGTTGCTTCTATCCTCAGATTTAACTTGTTGCTTAAGAAAGTGAGAGTAAAAATTGGCCTGCTTAGAAGGCAATTGGGAAACTTTATTGAAGTGACAAGCTATGTGACAGCTAAGGAAATAGGCTTTTATGCACAGGGAAACAAATGTTAAAGTCAAAACCACACAAGGCTTATTAAAATCGTATTGAGTGTTGGCAGTGAATAAGTGCAGATGGTTTTCTGAAAGCAGCTTCCTGATGGTTAAAAGAATAGAAAATAACAACAAAACAAAAACAATTAACAAATTGCCATGATTGTTGAGGTAGAGATGTGGGAAGATGGACAAAAGAAATTACTGAGTGTCAGGGCAAATTTGCTAGTTGGCAGTGATGTTGCTTAAAAATGAAGTAGGTGAATGCACATTTACAAGTTCTCAGCTGCCAGCTGCCAAGAATGAAGTCGCACATCTGGCTAATAAAATGGATTTGTTCTTGATTGCTCGGTTTCTAGTGGTGTTAGCTAAAGATGTAAAAATCTGGAAGGGAGAAAACGTCTTATCTCTAAGGACTCTGTTCTGTAACACAGACAAACGTGAATTGTCCTACATCCATGTAGTATCCATAAGCAATTCCTTGTAAATTTCAGTGCTTCCTTAAAATGTTTTGCAGTAGGAGGATTAGAATGCCTGTTTAGTGGCCTTCAGCTTTCTTGTGTTTTCATTCTTGTCCCTACTTCCCCAGGGAGATTTTTGATACACTCTTGCTCTGGGCAGTGAGGAACAAGCTGTTCACCTACCTACTGAAGGTCCTTGGTGCCCTGCCCACCAGGCACCATCCATCAGCTAATCTGTGGAACCTGGAGCAGTAGAAAGCTGACATGCTGTATTTACCTTGTGGCTGGTCTTCCAGATAAAGTTGTGGGGCAAGACAGAACTGGGAGGATAAGGAGCATGGGGTTGAGGAGGTAGGGTAAAGGGTGGGAAGAGAAGGAAAAAAAGGGCTGGGGTTCTGAGAAGGTGCACAAAAGTCATCAAGGTCATAACACTGGGGTGAAGGTCCTGGCTTAAAACTGGAAGACATGCAGTAAAGGACTGTATGTAGATGACATTGTTTAGCACAGGATTTAGACAGTTCATTTGGACATGGTGCAGCTCATTTACTCTTTACATAAATATCTAGGGCTAAATCTTTCAATCTCTCTTGAACTATTGGCTCTCTTTATAGGTCCAGCCTAATTTCTGATTCCCATTGCAGATTCCAGTTTCTGATTCCCAGTGATATAACACTTAGATGCTTATGCAGGTCAGCTGATTCCTATTTCATTGACATGAAGTAGCCCCCCCAGCCCAGGCATGTTCTTTATTCTTTCATGCCCACTCAGAGCACTCTGACTGCCCATTTATCACTCCTGAGACCATGAAGTCAGGGTATTGCAAATCCCAGAGTTGTCAATAAAGTCACTCATATCTATGAACTACTTTTTGTTTCCTCTCACAGGCTCAGGCATTCACTATTTACTTAATACCATTTTGACAGTACTTTTTAGTGAGGTTGGAAGTTGAACAGTTTTACTGCTGTTGGGCTGCAGCCAATGATTCTTCCATCTCAGTTGGGAAAGGAAAAAAACAGAAAGTATAATAAATGTGGTTTTAATTAATATCTCTATGTCAATCACAGCTGTTTCATTTACAAAATAGCACAAGGCGACGCAGCCTTCTGGGCCACATGTAACTCACAAAGACTTCCAGTGTGACTTCCAAGCTGGGGATGCATTTCATGACCAAGGGCTGTACTCGTGAAATCCACATCTCTGTCTCAGAGAGAAGGTGAGTTAAAGGAACTGCTGAAACTGAGGTAGTGGGTTGTCCTGAGACTCACTTGCATGTCCAACGCAGGTAAATCTTGGAGCAGAAAAGTGAAGACTGTGACTACTCCGTTTATGTGACATATATTGTTATATGGCTGTTGGTATGTACTTTGGTATGAAACTTTGCTCAAGTTTTTGGCATGTAGTTCACAAGGTCAGGAAAGTTTGTAGTTGCAGCTTGGATGGGTGCAGCAGATGTAGTGATGCAAACATGCTTTATAGGGAGTCCAATGGGGTATATATCTTGATTTTGGCCTGGATTCATCCTTCCTGGATTAGGCCTTAGTAAGTAAACAAGATTTCTTTGTACCTTACCTACTTAGTGGAGAAAGATAGGGACATTCAGAGGGCCATGGAGACCATTTATGATCTGCATTTCCCTCTGAGATGACTCACAGGTGAATAAGGTGCCTATAGCTACAACTCCCAGGCTTAGCCAGGTGTAAAGCCTGACAGCATGAAGGGGACATTTTATCTTGAATTAACAGACATCTTTAGTCATGAAGAATGCTGTGATCCAACACGGTGAAAACAAAGACTTCAGTATGTCAAGGAAGTATTGAGTATACCATGGTGTCTCACAATATCACATGAATAATAGAAAGATTTCTTGTAACACGTTGACCAGTCGTAAACATGATCAGCTTTAGGGTAATCCTTCACAAGTACAGTCTCAATTCTGAGCTATAAATTGCTGATGTGACAGTCAGCCACTGCAGCATAATTGGACAAACCACTGAGGCTCTAATGTTCAGTGTGTGTGTGTAAAAAGAGGAAAGAAATAAGCCCCTCTTAGGCTGTTTGGTCTTTATTCTTTTCTCCACATATACAGTACTCTTACATCCCGTTGATTCATTTGCATGGAGTTAATTTCTGTACATGAACTGTAAGGTCAGTGATTTGATGCCCTTGAAAAGCAGGGAGTGTGCTGTTAACATCTGTTGGTGGATGGGGAAAAGAATGGCCTGAAAATCTCCAAAAAGTTCTGATGAACAGAGGAGAGAGATCCCTCTGCAAGAAGTTGTGAGCTAAAGAAACTGGTTGAGCAAAGCGTGCCAGAGTGCCCTATTGGCAAGAAGGCCTTCACACAAATGGCTGCATTGAGTAAAGGAATACCATGAACAAACTTCAGCATGCTCCCTGTTGAACTCAAGGTAGTGGCAACTGGAAGCCCACAAAAGCAGCTGGTTGCACAAGATCTCCAGGGAGTTTAAAATGTGCGCATGTAACTAAGGTATTATGGAAAATAGAGAGGGGAAGATAATTCGACAGGTCCATAACATGAAAGAGTGAATCACTGCGTAAATATGCACCGTAATCTTCCTTATTCTTTCATGCCATAAAGATTTACAAGCTGCAGGTGGTGGGCAGCAAATGGAGAGGCAAGAGCAGGCAATACCCCGAGGATGCCAAAAAGAATCAAGGGGCAGGAGGAGTAGCAAATAAATGAAACCACTCAACAGCAGCCTAAACCAGAGAGGTAAGCGAGGACTACCTTGCCTGGTACCAGACCTCTCAGTCAGTTCGGCTGGCATGTGAACTCCTCTGGTGTGAATGACTTTTAGGATCTGACACCCATTTGGGCTTTTCTGAGGCTGCCTTGTAAGGAGGAGTGGGGAAGGGAGTGTGACTGTTGCCGATCTGCATACAGGCACTAGTGAGAGGCCAGGTCACGTTACTGGCAGGATACCTTGGAGGTATCCAGCTACCAGTCAACAAGAAGGACAGGTAAATCTTAGGGGGACTGTAGCTCCATGAACACTGCCTCCTGCAGCACAGGAGATTTGAGTAATGTGATACAGTTACACCCACACAACTACGTATCCCTATTTTCCACATTAAGCCCTCTAGTCTCATTTACTCTTGATTTATTGCCCAGTGTTCTCAAGATAGTGTTTATTACGTTTTCCTTTTCCTTTTGATAAAGCTTTGTGGTTTAACACTTTGGATCAAGTGCTTGTCAGAGGTCAGATATAGTTCAAGAGTCCTTAGACCATGATACTGTTTTCTAGATTTGCGTGTAAGAGTTGGAGCTAGTTTTGCTTCAGTTTTGAGAAGCCCCTACCCTTGGGAAGCAATCCTCTTTGCTGCTTAGCAGCGTCTTGCAGAGGAATTACATAATCATGCCTCGAGAAGCTGCCTGGTGCGATGTCTCTCTTGTTGTGCTTCTTGAGATAACAAAATTAAGTGGGAATATCATTAACTTCTTACTTAATATTCTATTATACCTCATAAAAACAATACCATCTTAGACATAGCACTAACTTTCTTATTTTATTAAGTTGTTTGGCAGCTAAGGAGCTGTAGTTCACAATCCTCCCTAGATTTTAGATGCAGTGTTTGAAGAGGCTATTCACCTAGATGTCCACCCCTTTCCTTTATGATTTGCCAGAAGGGGCAGAATGGGTGCTATGCAGCAATGATGAAAATGGGTAGCTTTCTCATTAGCTGCTACAATTCACGTCTGGTTTAGTTGCATGACCTAAAATCAATGGCAGTTTAAGTTAATTCACTGGCTGTGAACTGCAGCAGTTAAAACATCTGATTCGTGATCCCTGGTGGATTATGCTGTGGCAGCTGAAGAAGCTACTGCTCCAGCTGTGGGGGAGGTCACCTCTCTAGCCTACTGCAGCTAAATGTGACAAGGAAAATGAATCAAAGTTGTAAGGCATTTTTGTCTGGTTTGGGGAGAGGTTTTTTTACAGGCTTTCTATTATACAATAAGTCCTGTGTATACTTTGCAGGCAGCATGATGCTCGGCTCCGTTCAGTATCAGCCACTCAGAATTCAGTGTTCCTTTTGCATCCTGCTGGTCAAATTTTAGTGGAATGAAAGTTTCATCCAACTCCACATACATGTTTACAGCTTGTGTTCCTAGTGAATGAAAGCGTCTGTGGCTTTCATGCGTGCCCATCTACTACCTTGTTGAGTAGTTAAAAACATTGTTAAAAACATGTGGCTTGCTTCTGAGCACACAATTTATTCAAAGAAAATAGGCTGAGCTAGTTGAAGTGTACTTGCTGATTGTCTTTGGTCTTGGTGTGCGTGTTACACTTTTCACCATTGCTATCTGTACTACTTAACATTCATTCAAAGACCTGACACAACAGGCACTAAGGTGAGTGTATCTCTTGACATCAAACATGCGTCTGTGCTGACTGGATTCACTGTGGGAATGCAGATGTTTTCCTGCCAAACACAGCTTCCCATGCTTTTCCTTCTTTGCAGCAGTCTTTAATTCAGCCTTCGCAATTTTAATCACTGGCTTGCTTTTGCCACTTCACTGGCTGTGATGCAGTGACATTGTGGTAGAATTTCCGTTTGTTGATAAATCTTACAAATGTTTCTGGGATCCACTATCTGAAACTCTGCTTTTTAGGACACATTGGATATCTCTATTATGTCCACATTCCTGGAAGACTGATAGTGTTTTTTCTCTGGCCCCTCTGAAAAAATAGTAGCTACAGGCATTTGTTATTTTTTCTTGCACAGTTTGCCCTCAGACTTTTTGCTGAAGCTGGAATGTGTATGGCTGTTTAGGTCTTCCCGTGTTTTCGCAAGCAGAAGCACCTGCCATGTTGCTTTTACTCTTTGCATCAGGTCCGAGTGCCTGGAAAGGCAGTAGAGTGGGATTCATCTAGCCTAATCCTCCGAGTCACTTGTCCAGGCTCTTTTAAAATCAGTGGTGAGAAACAGACACTTCCAATGTGTGATTCATCTCATCCTAATATAGATATCCAAAATAGGTCAAGTGTATGCATTCTAGAAATGCCTGAAGTTAGATAAGCTGAATCTCTTCCCAAGTGTCCCAAGAACTGCAGTCTACTTCAATTCTGCTGGGGAGACTTCTATTTATTTCCCTGGCATTGCTGACCATAACATTGGGTGTCATTGCTATGTGTTGCAGATTCCTCAAAATTGTCTCCACATTAATAGACTGGAATGGTCTGCATCCATTTGGATTTGCATGAATCCTAGCAGTCCCTATTATTGATGAAACTGATATTCTTCCTTTGTAAATTGATCCCGAATTATGCTCCCAAACATCTAGAAATACTCAATGCTATGCAAGATAAAGTACCCATTCATTTCTGTAATTCTTGGCTTTGGCAAAAACAGTACAGAGAAGAAAGGTCATTTTTAATTTAGCTGAAGACATACAAGAACAATGCTTTAGTATATGTAAATATGCAGTTTAGCTAAGTTTAGCAGCAATATCTCCTTTTTCCACTCACTTTATTATTCCAGTATCTTTTTTTTCTCATAATAGAATGAGATGTATGAGACAGCAGTGTGGTTGGTGAATTGTTTTTATCTATTTCCAGGTAAAATATGTCCAGAAGACGTCCCAGCCTTTGTATAGAACTTGTTACAAGAATGCTGCAATATATTGCCAGGATATATTTTTTGTTTTCTTTATGTGTCTATTGTATGAATTGCTTGTTCCCCATATAATGTCAATATGTTCATTAATTCATTTATTTCAGTCAGGGTTTCTGTACTATCTGTAACATTAGGCATTCTTCTTTTCCTTGGAACTCTGTCTTTTTGGTGTGGGCTGTTTCAAAGGGCTCCAATCAGTGCAGCCATGGCCTGCAACTGTCCAAACAAGGAACTCTCATTGGTAGTCGAAACACAGAACTGCCAGTTTCCCATTGCCTGGACTATTCTGGCTAACATACAACCACATTCAGACAATTTATAGAAGTTATTTGTACCTCTATGAAAAAACACCGATTCACCCTACTTACACTGTGATGAACATAACCGAACTTACTACCAACTGAATGGTACACCCTTTCCCAGAGAGGAACACAAGAAATTCACCGTGTTTTCCCGGAGTCCGTTGAATGGCTCAAGAGCCTTGGACTGAATTTATAATTCTGCTTACAGTTGCAATATCGAAGTGATGGTGCCATCATATAATTTTAATTAGCCTTCGCTTGTTTGCTGTTTCATTTTGAAGTCTGTAATGCTATCAAAGTGTTTGCAACCTGGCATCTTCGCTAATGCCCCATTGCCTATTCATTATTTGGTCTCCATTTTGCAGTGTGCTGCTGCCTTGTCTTTGCATTTACTGATAGAGCATTCAGACATTATTTCTTCCTCCACTGATAGTGTGCTCTCTCATCAAACCTTTCCCAAAAGTAATTTTCCTATATTTAATCATACAGCAGCTGCCATCCTCGCTTTCCCTTTTTGTGTATTTATAATATAGCCAGCAATACCAAAACAATGCTTACTATTCATGATGCAGTGGTATGTGGCACTGAGCGAGAGCTGCTTAATGTTTTGTAGGTATATGGTGACAGCTTGATAACTCTGGGCAAACATTTAGATTCTTTGTGTGGTTCCAACAGGGGAAGATCAGGATTTTTCACTCCTCCTTTGTAAAAGAAAAGTCTCATTCACAGCCCTCTGCAGATCCCTCCCTTTGGTAGGGTAATATATATATATCTTTGTTCCACTGTTCTTTTTATGTTTATGGTAAAAAAAACAACTGAGGCAGAGAGTAAAGGCTAGATTTCTGCAATTACATTAGCATTTTGGGTTACAGCGGTACAATAGTTCTGAAATGAAACCGTAGTCATCCTCGCTCACTGTGTGCATTGGTTTAGTTATGCTGGTGTGTGTCAACTCGGTCGCTTTCGGAGAAAACCAATCAAGAAAGTCTACTTGAGATCCGTAACCCATGTACTCCACACTTTAATGGGAACACAAAGGTCAAAACTGATGAATGGCTCTTTGGACAGCCTTGACTCGCATGTGTGTTTGGAACATTTGGTTATGGGGACCAGCGTAAACCTAGCCTGCAGTAAACTCCTGAAACCTTGCAGCATGTAGATGTGGTGGCCGCTGCATTAACTACTTTGATCTAATAATCTGTTTCTATTGTGCCAAATTATTTGGTAATGTAGATAAATCCTAGGCTTTGTAGAAAGATAACAAAATAAGTATGGTCAACATGGCCTCAAATTGACTTGGACCATGTTAATATTGGTACTTAGCAACCAACAACTTGAAAAAAAAAATCCATTAGAAACAATCTCTTCCAGCTGTGGTCTGAGAATATTGATTTCAAAACTAAAAAGTTTTAAATCAGATGGTTGCATGAGGACTTCCCACAAAAATGTTCCAACTTTTAGGACTGATGTGATCAATTTCACTCGAAATGTTCTTGCTTATTATAGCTGGCAGCACATATCCTAGCAAAGCTAATCAATAAGCACTAACACACAGATTGATACCATCCTCTGTCAGGCAGTTAGGAATTTAATGTGTTTGCAGAACAGGACCCTGGGAGTGAAAAATAAAAGCAAAAAATATTAGTTTATTGATTGTGCTCCTGTGACCCATTTCCTATACATTTTTACTCCATTTGTCACAATGTAGCTGGGTTAACCATATATGCCTGTGCACCATTCCATAGCATACTAACGAACAACACTGCACTAAACCATAATTTGACTTAATAAAACATTATCATCAGAAGCTTGTAACCTAATCATATATAATGCCAATATTTAAAGAAATGCTCAAGAATACTTTTCAACAAGGGCTAGACGCAAGCCAGATTGAAATGTTTTGCTTTCGGTTGTTGCAATGGCAAATGTGTTCAATTACAGAATTTTTGAAATGGAAAAATAATTTGTTTTCTTTACCATTCTCATAGTTCAAGGAGATAAAACCATTTTTACTGACATTGAAAAACAAATGGACCTTTAGACAGGCTACCTTTATTACTAGTGGAAGCTCTCTGGAAAAAACAAGAGAGATTTACCTTAGCTTCCATCTTCATCTGCATGCAATAAATTCCAGCGGAGTGGGAAAAATACAAATGGAAGGTAGTCCTTTCTCCAGCAATAGCAGCCTTTAATGCGCCTTATGTCCTAAATGACTCTTGATTAACTCGGGCAAAGGAGGTTAGCTCTGACCCCTTACAGAAATACAGACAATACGATCCTCCATATAAAACTGAAACACAAGAAATGTGTTTTCAGATGGTACAGAAATGAAATGAAATTGAAGAAGAATGTGAGTACTGAAGACTTAAGTGCATTTCTGAGAAACTAACAGAACTCCTGAGGAATTTAAGAATGCCTGTCATCTATAGCAAACATATAAGCTAAGTCAATCAAATGAACTGTCTTGATAGCACAGAAAAAAATGACCTCTGAAGAAAAATAGGCTTGTTTGTACTGTTCAAGGAAACATTCTGCTCATTCTGCATAGCATATACTCATTCTACACTACCATTCTAATTGTGCAGATGTAACTTTGCAGTAGAAGATATGATAACTGGATAAGTAACTATGCATGTTAATACTACATCTCCCAGACATAGTAGATTGGACATATTAAAGACTGTAAATAGGTATGACATTTGGATTTCAACCTATAATCCCTAATCCCTATTATTTTCAGTCTGACAGACTAATGCAAAATGGATTCATCACCCATGAACCACAGCTTGCCTACTGCAGGTATTGGGTTTATTATCAAAATAAGATCTAGAATTCTTGCGGCTTTTGAAGATGATGTAAGAAGTGTTTGGGATTTGCAGAAAAATGAGGAGACAGGTAAAGCTGAAAAAATGCACTCTTTCCTTTCAGTAAGATTAGCTGTTACCGTATGATGAATATGTTGCATGCACATCTCTGATAAAAGTCAACGGTTGCAGACATTCACTTGAGGTTTTTCTGAGGTGGTGAACACCTATGACTGAAAATAAGTCAATGATAGATTCTCCACCTTCCAGAACAGGGAAGAGAAAGTGCTTAAGATTGCTTATTTACACCAGGAAGGATGTTGACTGGCCACAACTGGAAAGCAAATCTGTTTGGGCCCCAAGATGTAAGAAGTGACGGATGAAATAGACTAGGTCACAGCCTGGTCAGCTGCTCATGAATTTTGGGAGACCTGGGACAGAGTCAACTGCCAAAAATTAGGCATCTGGTGCTGCATGTGCATATCCCGCCCTGCCTCCAGTTGTAGGTCTCCTTTCAGTCTTCTGTCATGCTGGGGGAAGGGGAAGGGGAAGAGGCCTACAATGATCATCTGATTCAATGATGCAGACATCTGTTGTCTTGGGGCATCTCAGATGGCATGATGTGAGTCTGTTTAAGTAACAGAATCCTGAGCCTAGTATCCAAACAGCACAAGGCACTCCTGTAGTTAAATAATTAGTTTTAGTATGTTAAGCCGGTAAGTTTGCTACAGTTCCAAACCCCAAATGGTTCTTTGATTGCTCAGTGTTGATTATGTTTGTGAGTAAAGAGGTGATATTAGCAACTTTTACTTTCAGCAGTTAGCTTTGGAGACAGGAAGTTTGGGGACGGATTGAAGAAGCCCATGTTCTGTTACATACTTGTAACTAGTGTCTGAATGAAAAGTATCTTTTTCAGACAGTTTGGATCCACTTTACATTTTTTGTACTAACTAAACTGAAAAGAAATGGCAGAACCTCACACCACAAAATAATGGGATAAAGAGAGGAAAAAAAAAAAGAATATGTGAAGATCCTCCAGGTAAATGGAAGGACAAAGAATGTTCATGATTTGCCTCTGTTCAGAAGGGGGAATTCGTTAGTTTGTAATAGAAAACTGGAAAACTTAGTTTCAAGGTTCTAATGGGGCAAACTTCTTTTTTAGCTTGAAGCATTAGGAGCTAGTTAATAACACGGAGATTTCTCAGATTGGAGGGAGAGTGTTGATAGAAAGCACAAAGATGGAGAGTCCTGTAAGTAAAGAGGAAACATAGGATGAGTACTGGAGTCATGCAACTAGGCTTTGAAGTGAAATTAGTCTTATCCCTTTAAAGCCTAGAATATGTTCTTGGAACAGACCCTTTTTATATCGACATATTTCTCAGCAAAACTTTTTCTGGCATTATAGAATCGTTTAGGTTGGAAAAGACACTTAAGATCATTGAGTCCAACTGTAAACCTAGCACTGCCAAGTCCACCACTAAACCATGTCTCTAAGCCCCACATCTACACGTCTTTTAAATACCTCCAGCGATGGTGACTCAACCACTTCCCTGGGCAGCCTGTTCCAATGCTTGATAACCCTTTCAGTGAAGAAATTTTTCCTAATATGCAGTCTAAACCTTCCCTGGTGCAACTTGAGGCCATTTCCTCTTGTCCTATCCCTTGTTACTTGGGAGAAGGGACCGAGCCCCACCTTAGCACAACCTCCTTTCAGGTAGTTGTAGAGAGTGATAAGGTCTCTCCTCAGCCTCCTTTTCTCCGGACTGAACAACCCCAGTTCCCTCAGCCGCTTTTCATACGACTTGTTCTCTAGACCCCTCACCAGCTCTGTTGCTCTTCTTTGGACATGTTATAATCTAAATGGCAATGTATCTGAGTGATATCAAGACTAGTGTAGGATGTTCTCTAGTGGAAACAAGATATGGATGGTTTTTATCTGGTAGCTTAATACTCTTGCTCTTCTCAAGATCAACTAATTTTACTGAGTTTGCTTTCTTTGCCATTAGGGGTGTATTTAGCTAGCCACTTATCTGGTCTTAAAAACTGTTATGTCCATCATTATGCAAACCTGACTCATAGTATGGATTTTTAATTTTTATTTGGTGTCACTGTTTACTCATTTCTTATGCATTCTTCTATCTTTTGAAGTCTGACTTCCATCATTAGAGATAGTTTTATGTGACAGAAGTACTGAAGCAGCAGAAAGGAGACTTCCCCCCTGCACCACCTGTTAAAAACTAGCAGTCTCTAGTAATATTTTGATAAAAATATAGTAATATTTCCCATTTAAATCCTCACCTTCCTAGAGAAAACATTTCCTGGCATACTGCATAGGATTTTTGCAGTGCACTGTTTTTTATTTGATTTATGTTATTTCTTCTCTATTTGTTATTTTTATACTAGAAAGAGCAAATGTGTTCGCCTTGCCTTACTTTAAAAGAAGGTAGACAGTGCAAAATGAAAGCCACACCAACAAGTATAAAATAAGATTGTGCTGGCATGACTCACTCGTGTTTTTGACTTACCTTGTCTGCAGGTGTGACAGAGGGAAGGCATGACCCTTAAAATTTGTCTGCATAATAAATAGGTGACTAATTTCCTAAGTAGCAAGCAGATACCGGATCTGTTAAAACGAGTGGGAGGTTAGGTCCTGAAATATCCTCATGCATCTGGCACTTAAGGATATATTTAAACAGCGTAAGTTCTACCTATATCCAAATATCTTCTCAGTAGAGGAATGTTTCAGAGCACGCACATACGATGCCAAGAGCTAGACAAGGTACCGAGCAAAATGGAGCATTAAGCACAAAAATTTAGGCTTATGAACTATGAAAACCCTTCTATCCCCATGACAGAGATACCTATAGCGTATTCTTTTTAAGGGGACTCAGTTACCTAGCTCTTCTCATAAAGCAGAGGTCATTGGATTAACATGATCAACTGAAGGAGAACTAGATTACGACTCTGTCAGGGGCAAATGGGTTTTAGGACACAGCTGAGCTGAATCAACAATTCCAGTAAGAAGGCTCTGGGAATTATAAATCTCTAGAGAGCTTTTAGATGTCAGTGCTAGAAGATAGTTCTGGTGAAGGAAGCTATGAAATCCCTGAAACTTAGATATCACAGAGTGACTCAATGCAAGGAGTGTCAGTTAAGACAAGGTTTGAGAAGGAAGCTGAAGCTAGTGGTTCTAAGACTGTTCCTGATCACATAGGGGTGCCCATCTTCAAAGGTCTTAAAGTATATGTGAGGAACCATTACAACTTGAGCCTAGAAACTAATGCTAAGTGTTTTCAAGGTTTGAGTCAACTACTCAAACCATCATAATTCCTGCTCACGTTATATTCTGACATAAGGTTGGTAATGACATGGACTCAAAAATCAGTTCTATAGTACATGGGGGTTCTCCCTAAACCCAATATTTAATTAGCTGTTTTGGTATCTATAGGCAAAACTGTAGGTAGATATTATAAAAAAAATACCGAGAACCTTTCCCATTTTCTCTGTGAAAGTTGAACACTGTTTTCAGCTTTGTATGCACAGTCTATGGGAAATAAATGATGTGTCAGTACTTGAATGTGCCAAGAGAATGCTGATATATTGTGTGCTTCACTCTCAATTATCCATGGACTGTTTATCCAGGTTGCAGATTAACTATGTCATGGATGCAAGACAATGGAGTTGGCTGCCTGCACAGCTGGTTGGTTTTGGCTTGGATTAACTCAGGTGCAGTTAATAAAGCATTTCATCAGCTTTCATTGGTACAGACCCCACACCAATAACTCACATAAACCTGACCTGGCTGCACGCAGACTTGGTGGGGGTGCCTCTTTTAGTCCAGTTACCTTCTGTAGTGCGCTAATCCCGGTCTGAGTGGTTTGGGTCAAATTTGGCTTCTTAGCTCCCATTTAGAGCTGATACTACTGGACTAAAGGTGGTTTTGCAAAACCCTACAGCCTCAGATTTTGAGAGGGTTTGTCACAATGAACTCAGTACCATGACAGTGCTCAGAGCAAATCTGAAGTGGTGCCGTGTCTGAGTTAAGAAGACTCCCCAGCCAGTAGCACTGGAGAGTGGACTACATGAGTACCAAGTGCATAGTCTGAGTAGTCTTGGTCCTGTCCAGAGCTATCAGGATGCCTCCTATTATCGCTTCCCAGGTTGTATGATATGGGATGGTCCTAGATGCTGCTTCCGTGACAGAAAGGTTTTACAGGCTTAACTGGTAATGGAGCTACAGAACAAAGTCCTTACTTAAGGCAGAACACTACTGTTACTGTATAAATTAGCATGAGTCATTTCAGCTTGTGTCAAGATAGAGTCTGCCTGGTTACCTCTCATTTTTCATTGCTCTCTGTTTTTCTGGTTGCGTAAGCCAAATAAGTTTAAGTTTGCTATATCAGCAAAACTGTCAATTATATCTGTGTTCTAGTAACCCAGTCAGCTGAAATAAGCTTCTTACTTCTCAGCCTTCTGTCCTCTCTTCAGTCAGGGAATATGGGACAGATTTATTTCAGGGGTCATAGACTGCCCATTGGCACTGTCTGTGAGGCATATACATAGCAGCATAGCTGCTACCACATCATGTGTGATGAGTATATTCTCTCTCTCTTTCCCTAGCAGGTGGCTGTTTCTGGCTGTCCATTTTCATGCCTACACAGTAGTCCTTTCTCCCTCATTTGAAATCAAAGACTCAGTGACAGTAGGGCTGAGTCTTGAAGTTTATGCCCTTTAGAATGGACCCTTTCAGCCCTTCTGCAGTGCTGTAACAAGCTCGTGCCACAGTGTGCTATGAGCAGAGCTGCTGAGGTGAATACATGGAGTATGTTATTTGGGGGAAAGAATGAGACAAGGACATGTTTCTGTTGAGCTGTGCATACAGCCAGAGAAATTGCAAAGATCCTTTTTTTGGTTTTCAGTCAACTTAACTGGAGGAAAATGTCTTAGTAAAATGTCCCAAATGGAGGACTGGGAAATTATCCCATACTCTTTTCCTATTTTAGAGAGAGAATGGGAGCTCCAGTCCTCCATTTTATAAAACAAGATAGAGTTCCCAGGAATATTGCTTCAAGAGACACATTAGAGTCCTACTAGTCCTGTCCAGAGCTATCAGGATGCCTCCTATTATCGCTTCCCAGGTTGCATGATATGGGATGATCCTAGACGCTGCTTCCGTGACAGAAAGGTTTTACAGGCTTAACTGATAACGGAGCTACAGAACAAAGTCCTTACTTAAGGCAGAACACTACTGTTACTGTATAAATTAGCATGAGTCATTTCAGCTTGTCTCAAGATAGAGTGGGTAACTATCCAAGAGGGTAGCTCATTCTGGAAGCTAGCTCTACCTCGTTGCTTCCCGTCTCTCTCCCCTCCCTCACCCAGAGCAAGCATGCCCACTGGAAAATGGATCAGGTCTAGTCAGCCTGGATCTGGCCTCTCCAGGGAATTTTCATAGCAACAACCTAACTTCTTTCCCTCTATCAGTCTTCAGTTCACAGCTGGAAGACATTACTTTTGATTGTAGAGTCATTTAGTCCATTTATGTGACTGGAATTATTGATGGCTGACAAAGAAAAAGAGATGAGTATGCCCTCACAGAAATCTTCACAACCATGATGATCTACTCTTTGACAGAGAATGTGGGCATCACACATTTGTATTTATGCTATTCAGCCCAAATCTCCTAAAAACTTGCCACTTGTTACAGATTCCCCAAATGGGAGGAGAACTGACTGAAGTATAAAAGTTTAGGACTCGGGCTTCCAGTCAAATTACTGTGTTTCAACAGCTGACTGTGACGAACTGAGCTGTGGTAACCGTGTGAATGCAACTGAAGCTGTACGACTTCACATAACACTTTCTCAGTGTAGACTGACAGTCTCTGTGCGCCAGCTAAGCAGCAGTTGTTAGGCCACAGAAACTTGATCAGGAGTGACTTGATGCAATTATTACTAAGTTTTCAGTTGACATTAGGGTTCAGATTCCTTCCTTTTTTAGGTCAAGACATGAAACTGTCTCTTGGTAGACAGCATCTGACATGAGGAGGAGAAGGCAGAAAGGACAGATTGTCTTCTCTGAGCTGAGCTGGTCTAAAGTTCCAGTCTGAAGAACTATTTGTGTGGCACAGATGCTTTCAGGACTGACTGTTTTTCATCAAAAACTGTTGGAGATTTGGAGAGTTATAAATAGCTCCTACTTCATTAGCTGAGACCTCAAAGACTTCAAGCACAGGTGCAGGGATTTCTACAGGGATGAGAGAGGAAAGATCACTCTCAGTGGAACTGCTGTGTCCTTGAGAGTGAAAAATCACAAGTCACTTTTCTGTTTCTTGTTGTTGAACAGAATATAATGCTTAAATTGACACAGGCCACAGAGAAAGAATTAAAAGAGATCAGATGTTGATTCTAGCAATGCTTCCTTGGATTATTCTTGATTTTGAAATTATTTGAATGGAAGCTACTGTTAAATTGATAACACGTTGTGAAAATGTGTGACAACTGGCTCCCACGAACAGTGAGAAAAATGGACTCATGGAAAGTATGGTATCTGATCAGAATATTAATAATCTCCTTCCCATGTACATTAGACCAACAAACACTTAAAAAAATTATCTCTGTCATGAACATCTGTTACTAGTCAAGCAAATGCTAGCAACAGTAAGCAGCCTTTCTTTCATCCTGTGCAGAGGTTCATCATTACAGATCTCCAAGTTCAAAATGAAGGTCAGACTGAAAAGGAGAGAAATGCAAGAGTTCTACAGCAAATACTCTGAAAAAAACCCAAGGTTATAGCTCTGAGCTCTCCTCCTAAGTATCATTCTGATCCATAGCCTGGAGAGATGTCATCTTTGTAGTACAAACAGGAAGAGATAGCATAGCAACAGAAACATAACAGTGGCTGAGCAATGGTTTTAATGAAGAAGAGGACAATAAGAAGAGTTCAGCTAATGGCAACAGAAGAGGCAAACAGTACAGTCAAGGAACTTCTTAGCTTTAAGAATTTGAACATGTTTTTTTCTTGATGAACTGAAACTTTTAAATGTCTATTGAAGCCTATCAACTTAATAAGAAGTTAATATATTATTAAAAATAAGTCAGTGATTGAAACCTTTAACAAATGAAATGTTTTGACTAGTGATATTACATGGGGATTTGAAGATTTGGACCTATGCAAAAATAGGTCGAGATTCTTATAGTACTAAATAGGCTGAGATTCTTATGGTGCTGAGATGTAATTCAGCATTGTAATTATTTCACATTTTCACAGCTGTATCCAGATGCCTTAAAAATATTAACAAAACAGCTGCTCTAATTTTTAAGTTTATACATTTTTTTCCTCTATTTGTGGTCAGGAAGCTAAGTGAAAGGAATCCTTTTTACATGTTGATCTGGCATGAAGATTGAGGTATTTCTTAGAATCCCTCACATCAAGGCTCTCAGCCTTAGATCTATCATCAATAGACCCCATTTCCCTATATAGTCACGCTCTTGATATCTAGAGATATCAGATAAAAAGCTGTCTAAAGATATCAAGAGATCTTATAATTCTGGGAGTGAGGTTGGTAGATGGATATGTGAATTAAAATGAAACTTGAAGGTACAGTGTGAAACAACTAAATGGACTAATCAGAAACGAAACCACATTGCGGTGATGACTGATAGAACAAGCAAATATTTTGGTTGAATGAGCTTAATTTATGGTGGTAGTATAATAAACTTAGTTTAAAATTTGGTTTATTTGTTTTTTACCCGCACTATTACTTTGTACTGCTTTAGGGTTCCTATCATAAACATCAGAATACTTGAACACTTTGAAAATTCACTAACTTAAAAGAACTGGAAAGCTGCAGTGTCAGTTCTGTAAATGCCATTAGGATCCACTTAAAACTAACTTATTTTTGTTAAAAAAAAAAAAAGCAGAAAGTAATCTGAAAGGTTACATTCACTCTGGTGTTTTTGGACAGTTACATAATGTAATTCAATTCAAATGCTATGTAAAAACACGTATGATTTATTTTGTCCCTCACTAGTTATACTCTCTCTTAAAGTTAGCTGACCAACACACGTATGCACATAGAATCATAGAATGGTTTAGGTTGGAAGGGACCTTGAAGATCATCGAGTTCCAACCCCCCTACCATAGGCAGGGACACCTCCCACCAGACCAGGCTGCTCAAAGCCCCATCCAGCCTGGCCTTAAACACCTCCAGGGATGGGGCATCCACAACTTCCCTAGGCAACCTGGTCCCGTGTCTCACCACTCTCATAGTGAAAATTTTCTTCCTAATATCTATTCTAAATCTAGCCTCTTCCAGTTTGAAGCCATTCCCTCTCATCCTATCACTACATGCCCTTGTAAAAAGTCCCTCTCCAGCCTTCTTGGAGGCCCCTTCCAATGCTGGAAGACTGCAGTAAGGTCTCCCCGGAGCCTTCTCTTCTCCAGGCTGAACAACCTCAACTCTCTCAGCCTGTCTTCATAGGAGAGGTGCTCCAGCGCTCTGGTCATTTTCATGGCCCTCCTTTCAACTTGCTCCAACAGGTCCCTGTCCTTCTTATGTTGAGAGCTTCAGAGCTGGACGCAATATTCCAGGTGGGGTCCCACCAGAGCAGAGTAGGGGGGCAGAATCACCTCCCTTGACCTGCTGGCCATGCTTCTTTTGATGCAGCCCAGGATGTCGTTGGCTTTCTGGGCTGCAAGCGCACATTGCTGGCTCATGTTGAGTTTCTCATCAACAAACACTCCCAAGTCCTTCTCCTCAGGGCTGCTCTCAACCCATTTTCCGCCCAGCCTGTATTTGTGCATGGGATTGCCCTGGCCCATGTGCAGGACCTCACACTTGGCCTTGTTGAACTTCATGAGGTTTGCATGGGCCTGCCTCTCAAGCCTGTCCAGGTTCCTCTGGATGCCATCCCTCCCTTCCAGCGTGTCTGCCTCGCCAAACAGCTTGGTTTTGTCTGCAAACTTGCTGAGGGTTCACTCAATCCCAACATCCATGTCACCAAGAAAGATGTTAAACAGCACCGGTCCCAGTACCGACCCCTGAGGAACACCACTTGTTACTTCTCGCCACTTGGACATGGAGCCGTTGACCTCAACTCTTTGAGTGCATCTGTCCCGCCAGTTCCTTATCCCCTGAGTGGTTCATCCATCAAATCCATATCTCTCTAATTTAGAGACCAGGATGTTGTGCAGAACGGTGTCAAATGCTTTTCACAAGTTCAGGTAGATGATATCTGTTGCTCCCTTCTTATCCACCAATGCTGTAACACCCTGGTAGAAGGCCACCAAATTTGTCAGGCATGATTTGCCCTTAGTGAAGCCATGTTGGCTATCACCAATCACCTCCTTATTTTCCACGTGCCTTAGCAGAGTTTCCAGGAGGATCTGCTCCATGGTCTCGCCGGGCACAGAGTTGAGACTGAGCAGCCTGTAGTTCCCCAGGTCTTTTATTTTACCCTTTTTAAAAATGAGGATTATGATTCCCCTTTTCCAGTCAGTGGAAACTTCACCAGACTGCCACAACTTCTCAAATATGATGGATAGGGGCTTGGCAACTTCATCTGTCAGTTTCCTCAGGACCCACCGAGGAATCTTATCAGGTCCCATGGACTTATGCACCTTCAGATTCCTCAGCTGATCTCAAACCTGGTCTTCCCCTACAGTGGGCGGTCCCTCATTCTTCCAGTCCCTGCCTTTGCTTTCTGCAACTTGGGCGGTGTGGTTAGAGCCCTTCCCAGTGAAGAATGAGGCAAAGAAGTTGTTGAGTATCTCATCCTTCTCCATGTCCTGGGTGACCAGGTCTCCTGTTTCCGTCCAGAGAGGGACCACATTTTCCCTAGTCTTCCTTTTGTCACTAATATACCTATAGAAGGCTTTCTTGTTGCCCCTTATGCCCCTGGCCAGATTTGATTCAATCTAGGCTTTAGCTTTCCTAACCTGATCCCTTGCTGCTTGGACAATTTCTCTGTATACCTCCCAGGCTACCTGTCCTTGTTTCCACCCTCTTCCACCCTTCCTTTTTCGGTTTGAGATTGTCCAGGAGCTCCTTGTTCATCCACGCAGGTCTCCTGGCATTTTTGCCTGACTTCCTCTTTGTCGGTATACATCACTCCCAAGCTTGAAGAGAGAGAGAGAGTTATATATACACTGCCCAATACAAGTCCCTTCTCGTAGATCTATATATAGCTTTGTTTCTAAGCTCTGCAACAACTTGGTAGAATTTCTCTTACAGGATGAGTTTGTCATTCTGAAACACAGTTGATCAGTACTATACACAGTACTCAAAGTCATGAAATTTATGTGATGACCTTAAGACTTTTCTACTTATTTTACTGGAAATACTTCCTTTTATGTCTTAGGTTCTTAGCCCTCTTTATGTTAACAACTCAGAACCCTCAGCTGATCAGCTGATCAGCTAGACATCCCAGTTCGTTTCCTCCCAATCACAGAATTCTTCCCATTTAGAGCAGAGGTTTTTTGTTATCACTCTGTAACTGCAGCATTTTGAAGCATTAACTGCTATACAATTAATATGATGACAGTCTTCAAGGTCATCTGATACTGCATGATAGCATGATGCTTCTCTGTATTGCAGATGCTTCCCAATTTTGCATCACTAATTAAGTTCTCAGAAAAAGGCTCCTATGCTTTCCTTTTCTTGAACTCCTGTTAGCCATTATGCCTTTCACTTTTCATTCTGAGCTACTGTCATTAATGAAAGCCGAGGAGAGGATACTTCATGTAGTTTCAGAGAAACTGAGATTGTCATTGCTTAATGACATCTCTTTCTTTTTTTTCCTGAGTTTTTCATGTTTATGGCTTAAAAAGCCTGCTCTTTTTATTTTCTTATCCTCTGCCAGGTCTTATTCAGCTTCATTTTCACTTTACCCCTACATTTCCTATGTTTGAAGATATAATTTTACCCTCGTTCCCTTCCCTGTGTCAGTACACTTCTACATTCCTTGTGGACTATTCTTCCTTCTAATCTTTCCTATAGAACTTGCTATCTTCAGTTATCCTTTGTCTTCCTGATCTTGTCATGCTTTTGCTTTTTTTCCTAAGGACTTGAAAATCTTCAGTGACTACCATGAGCTTTTAAATGACTGAATGTATTCTTCAACCAGGAGACTTACCTAATGGGACCCATGCCACTTGTCCCAACATGAAAGATAATAATTTCATTCTATTGGCTCTTATCAGAAGTCTCTTTAACTTTACAGTCTCATCTAATTTGTAGTCTTACTAAATGCATCCTGACAAGCAACACATTTTCTACTGGATCTGCTCAAATAACAAGTGTACAATTTCTTAGCCAGGACTCTTGGGTAATACAAACCTGGCTCTTCACTATGCTTTTAAGAGTCTTCGGTCCTTTATTCTCTCCCTTCTGTCTGAGAGCCACGTTTCCTTCTCCTTCTCAACATCTTGAAAATCATTTATATTTCCCTTGGCCTCTCAGTCCCGGCCCTTTCTTTTTTTTCCCCTTAGTGGAAACAGTTTTTCTTCACTGCCATCTTGCTTTTTTTATACATTTTCTAATGAAGCAGGTCAGTATCTCAATCCTTCTTGCTCTGGCCTCATCTCCCTCTGTCCCCATGGTCTTATATTACTCCTTGCATTTATGTCTGTTCTTCAGATTTTGACCAATGTGTACTTGAAAATCTGAAGTTGTTTGTGCTTCTGGCATTCTTCCCCAAAATACTCAAACTCACACTTACATTCTGTGTTGATCACTGCCTACACTCTAGCACTCAGGTCTTCTCTCATGAGTTCTGTCAATTGATACTTCATGCATTAACAGACTGTCCAAAGTTTCCACTCAAGGACAATGTAGACCCCGAAACGTCTGCATCCAATAATCCTGATTGTCTCGGCAAATCTTAAGATTTTACTTGCTGAAGGCTTAGCCACCATTACCATCTTTTCTTACAGGTTCCCAGCTTTAAAGAAATAAAGAAAATTCTTCTGGTTTGGCCTCCATACTTCGGCCTTCATGCCTTTATAAGCTTTTGTCTGGGTCAATGCTGTCAGCTCACTGAGACTCAGCAGTTAGCTATTTTTCAGCTGTGATCAGTCAAAAGCAGGAAGCTCTCTTAACACCATTAGCTCAATCCTACTCATGAAAGAAAGTTGTGATTTGAGAAGCTGGGAATATTCCAAAAAATCAGAACTGAGAACTTTAAGCATGTTACCTGAAAGGGACAAAAGCCAGTGAGCAAATAAAAAGCAAAACATTCTAGAATGTTCTACTAACTTAAACATAACATTTTTTTTAAAACAGTAAAAGAGGGATTTATTTAAATGGAATAATCTTTCATAAATCAATGAGAAAATTTGAGTGTGTTGGACTATGTTTTTTTGGCACAAGGTTTGCTTGTATAAGGATTTTTTTCTTTCCTTTAAGCTAGTAAATTTAAAGTTCCAGTTTCCACACAATTTTTTTTCATGGTAGTTTGATGGCTTTTTAGTTGGAAACTGAACCTTTGGTTAGATTGCAATGATTACTATTTGTCTTAAGTAAGCAAACACGCAATTACTTTTTTGTAAAGGCAAAATTACTTTGCATACCAACGTGACCTACCCTATTGCTACATTCCAGAGATCTTATTACCTTATCATTTTTCAGCAATGATAGGTACAAAAAGAGTACTGGGTGTACTTCTACAGAGCATTTACTTGGATCAGTTCCATTATTCTAATTCCTTTTATGCCCCAATTCCTTAATCCACTCCTTTATGGTGTCCCCAGAACCTGCATCTCCTTTGGCAAAGGAGGAAGAAAGAGATCTCCATATACTTACTTCAGATTTGGGTTTTTTGTTCAGAGAAGAACTCTTCCCTGCTTTTTCAAGGGCTGTCCTATCAGTTTGTCTCCTGTTTTCCTCTTACATGGAAAGACATTAATTATCTTCAGTTTCAACCTTAAATATTGTATGTGGATGGATATGCTTTCTTGAAACATAGGGGAATTTTTGGTTTTAAAATCAGGATAGAGAACTTCCCTGTTCCTTTCAGAAACCTCCTGTAATGTTCTGGTATATATTCAACTTTTTATCTTTAGCTAAAGCTAAAATGACCTAAAATTATATTGCTCGCTCTCTCCACCTCCCCTCAGCTCTATATCAGTTTGCTTAACTCTAGTCCAGACAACTTGTTGACTTTTTACTTGTAGGGATAGAAATATTCCTTCCTCCTTCCTCCCAAGAGTTATGCTTTCTACAGCTCGAGACAAACACAAGCACAGGATTGTGAAAACTCTCAGAGGAGTAATATGACTGCAACAAATGTCATGAAGGAAGATGAACAGCAAAACCAAATTCATGAACTGGGCCGTTTCTACAGGCACTTTCAGCTTGGTCTCAGGAAGCGATGGCAACATTCTGTTTTGTCAGGAAAACTAGAAGTCATAGTAGGCTTTGGGCTAAATCCTCAACTGGGTGCAATCTGGGGGTTCACTACCTTAAATGTAACTACACCAGGTTAAGCAACTGGAAGAATCAGTCCATTATACGCTCTCTCAAATAGTAGCTTAATAGCACTGGAGTGCCTTGCAGGCAATTCCCAAATACTATGTGGTGAAAGGACAGGAGGTAGCAAAGCCATGTCATCTGATTTATTTCATTAGTTGCTCTTTTGTTTTGTTTGGTTTTGGTTTTGATTTTGTTTGCATGTGGCAGAGTCTCAGCAGAACCAGGTAGGGTATTAGAGGGTTAGTGTTATATCGCTATATTCAGGGCCCTTTAATTGTGCTTCCAACAAAATACAAGAAGAATGGAGGGGCAGAATGACCAGCAGCTGCAATCAAGGCATGCTACAAAAAGATGCTGCAAATTGTTATTTTCCTTTACATCTGAAGAGAGGACCCGTTGTCCAAGCATGGCAGCTGCAAAGGGATGCAATCATTCATTTGGCTCAAAGCTCAAATGTTCACGCTGGGCTTACTGCACTCCTGCCATATTCGTATGTTGAACATAGGCATATGGCTAGGAATGAATCTTAGAAGTATAACATTCCTCCAGGTATTCTATGGCTTCAAAGAAACCCAAGGAGCTGTTGCAGACCAAAAACGAGGGGTAGCTGCAAAGTGCATTGTTCCTTCAGCAGAACATCCATGAAGCCATGTTTAGTCTGTACAGCTGCCTTCAGCTGAGGTGTAAGTCCTCTGTAATTACGAAGTGCTACAAAAGCACAGTCTTATCTCACTGATACCAGAAGGTGCAATTTCAGCTGGCGTGATTATAGCTCAGAAAAAAAAGGCCAGGCTCAGTCTGCAATAAGTCAGAGGAGTTACTGTCATCAAAATGAATCTGGCCTTAGATATGCAAAGAAAGTATTAGATGAAGAGCCAGAGAGGATCATACGCTCAGTATGCATGGCCTCCATGATAGAGTATGCATATTTCTGTCAGGTACTCTTATACACAAGCTGTGGATGCTCAGTTTTTGGCTGCGTAACTACTTGGAAATGTCCCACGTTGTTTGATAAGACCCAGATGGTAACCAGATGGCTACATGTGACTATCTGGAAGTGCTGCTGCAGACGGGGGACTAAGAAACCGAAGTAAGTCTACAAACATCTCCCTCTCTTTCCCATAACTTTTGTTAATAGAGAGTGGAGATTACCATGCTATATCCCCACTGTTAAATAATGGCAGATGTTGTGGGGGGTTGCAGGTCATTTTCCCATTTCATAGGAAAAACATTTCCATTTCAGGAAAAACAAAACCACCCTGACCTAGAGTCTAGGCATTTTCCAATGACAACTTGTTTACTTACTTGATATATCCTACATTGTCAAATTTGGGACAGTTTTAAACTTGAAATTGATATGAAAATTCATAAATATTACTGTCTTCAGGAATATAGCAAACTACTCCAGCTACTCCCTTTCTAAGAGCTCTCCCTTTGACCAACTTAGCAGCCATCCATTTCTTAAGGGGAAAGGTACGCTCTCACGTGCACTAACCGCGTAACAGATGACATGCAGGCCAATAACATACAGGCAAACCCATCCTTTGGAAATCTTGGCTCTGACACCAATGACTAGCTCTTGAGGGACTTGCTGTATAAAAGCTTCTTCCAGCTACAGAAAACTAACTCTCTTGCCATTTGTTCATAACTTCACTTCCCAAACCAGAATTACAAGCGTTGTAACATTTGTTCTACAGTACTTTTCCAGACACTATATTGTTTATGGTAAGAAAGAGAACTTACAGGACGGTGATGATTCACTCCATCACGGTATTTTCCAGCTACACTGAAAGATGAGGTGATGACTCAACTGCTTCTTCCAGTCACGTATCAGGAACTTCTGGTAGAATTTGAGCCAATTTTTTTAATTTCTCAAAAACATTGGCTGCCCATACTCTTCTGGAAGTCACCATACTGTTCTCTAAACACAACAGAAAAGTCTCTTATTATACAGAAGGGGTAAAAGCCGATTTAGCATAACCTGTAATACCAGACACATATCTCCCTCTCTCACACATTGTTTTAGTTTGCAGTCAATGAAAATATGTTGATATTTAGTGATACAAATGGGGCCTGGAGTATTGAAGCATTGTTAGTCTGATATTGCTACAATGCCATGAAAAGTTAACATATCCCAGTTTCTACTTGTGTGGAAATACTGTGTTTTTGCAGGAATTTATTTTGGGAAGTTCTTCATACGAATTTATTTGTATCTTCACACTCTATTAATATTTTCTAATGTTGGTCAATGATTTACTGTAAAGTTCCTGTTTTACCTTAGTTTGGAGCCTGTTTTGCAGTTATGACTTCTGTATGATAAAACACAGTAAAATACCTTCATAATGATAACTGACGTGAACATTGCAACGCATCTGAGATTAATGGTACCAAAGCTTCTTGTCATCAAACTCTATTTACTTCATGAGTCATAAATTAAATAATTTTCAGCTCTATAGGCAAAGGATACATTATTTTGGTTTGTAGTTAGACACATTAGATATTTATTAGGGACACAAAACTATTAGATAATGCATGTGCGTTGATAGGAAGATGTACGTGTTTGTATGCATGAAGGACATACGAGACAGAGAGGCAAAGAGATAGAAGGGAGGCATCTGAGGCGGGGAACAGATTTAAATGCAGGGAAGTATTGCCACTCAGAATAAGAACCAAGATGCTATTTTTAAATATCATAGCTGTCATTTTGATGGGAGAAGCAGCCCATCACAATTACATTCATTGCAGCTTAAAGCTTTGCTAGGATTTCACCAGGACCTAGTTGAATGCTAATATTTTTTTGATTTGGCAGTTTGAAACTGAACATTCTCTTAATGAACTTCTGTCAAAATGTTCATTACTTAATCATTACTCTGTTTTTAATAATGCATGTTTTAATGATTTTTGCCCCTCTTGAATATTTGCTCTCCGAGTGTTTCTCATTGCTGACCATTCTGCATTATAATTTTGATGTGGTTTAAACTGTTCAGACTTATTAAGAACGCAATAAAATCAAGAATCGGGAAGATTCAATGTAGCGCTGGGAAGGCCCAGTGAAGCATTTGTTTCCTGTTTTCATACTGCCATCTTGAGTACAAGTATTGAAACTACACTTATCACACAGCCTTGCAATCATGCCTTTGCTTTCTCCAGTAAAATATCATCTTGCATGCGTGAAAGTGGGTTTAAATATTGCCAAATTGAAACAGTTGCACTTTACACACAGGGATGTAAATAAGTAATGGTGAACCAGGTCATCTGCGATGACTGTTCAATACCACTGCAACATCACGTTGAACAAACAAACCTGTACCAGACAGTAAGATGTTTATTTGCCTTGTTATATGCATTGCTTAGAAGAAATATTTCCATTTTCAGCAAAACCCAGGAAATATCTGAATTAAGAACTATTTGTTGTCTTTTCCAACATGAACACATTTTTGTAGGTCCCTGAATTCCAGGAACGTGCTGAGAGGATGCTAGTTTGTAAGCACTGAACCCTTCCCCTTATTTTCACGTCCTCACATTTTGCATAAGATTCTGTTCTGTTCTTTTTCTGTCACTGTCTTTGAGAAGTAAAGATCAACCCCACAATGCCTAGTTTCCATTTTCAAAGCTGGCTACTGATTTAGAGACTAACATGACCTGATTCTGAGAAAATTTTGAGCCACTTGCTCTCCCATCAGGCTACATTAAGGGCAGTCACAGGCTACTGGCTGAGAAGGCCGAGATGCTGTGGCTTAATGAATTATTGGTGATCGGCTGAAACATGCTGCTCATAAGGGCAGGTTGAAATGGTTGATCTTGTGCTTACAAGGACTCCTTCAGGATAGCATAATAATGGTCAGGTCATTGATAGATGTATATAAGGATAAAGCCTTACAGTTCTTATTTATGGAAGTCCTGTCTGATGATGTATCACCTGATATACACGAATTATGGTCTTCAGAGATTGCCAGCAAGAAAATGGGAATACGAGAGGGCTATATTCTGTATGGCCACACTGATTTAGCAAAGCTTCTTGCCATTCAAGAAACAGTATTCATAAAGAGATAGTCCCTTGCAGAAAAAAAACCCAAACTCCAACTTCCCCCCCCAAACACATCCAAACCAGAAAAAGAAATCCGAATCTTTGATATTCATACAAAAGGCATCACACTGAATATTTGTTTAGTTACAAATACGAGCAATTTAGCTATATTAAGAGCAGGAAAGGTTTGTGTGCAAGGAAAAAGTCGTATTTTAAGATTAAAAAGATTAAAAGATTTCATCTGGCAACTTCCCCATTTTTTTCAGTCAAATATAATGACAGCTTTTAGAGAATGATTGTAATTTTTGTGGTCATTCTGACTTTGTAATAGAAGAATAAATGAGCAGATACCATTTCTTAATCAGTCGTTTTTCTTCTGTTTCTTTCTTCTTCGCTTCTTTCTTCTTCTTTGCTTAAGCAATGAATGGAATGACCACATAGAACCCAAATTATATTCCTGCCTGCCTATTTTACTTGTGATTGTGCTTAAGACAGGCACAAAATTATAATTAGACTTTACACATATAATCAGACAATACTCTTGACTGAGTGGGCAGGGGAGGCAAATGGGTTATATCCTTATGATATTCCTTATCACCAAAAAGAAAAGAAAAAAAATATTATTACAGAAACAAAGCAGGGTGGGGTGCATTTAAAAAGCTTTCCAAAAGAAGTTAACAGCCATTGTCTTAAAAACATGTGATGCCAGGTCCCTGGGGATGGGTCAAACTCAGGCACATTTCATTGTACCTCAGAATCTGTGGCACACCTTGAAATGCATCTTGTCATTAATCCCTTCTTTTCAAACTTACTTGTCTTTTTTTCATTTAATGCCTACTTTTGTTGTTCATTAAACGCCTACTTGAAAGCAAACCTACATTCTCAAATGCATATATTTAGACAAGTGGCCTCAAATCCTCATATGCTAACTGAAACATGTCATGAATTGGTCAAATAGTTGACAGTAACTTTTAGGAGATGAGTTTGCCCAACAAGTTTGCCTTTGAAGCATATTGTATCTGGAAAGCATTCTTCATTTCAGTTGAGAGGTGATTTCTCTGAAAGAGTAAACACTGCTACTCAGAACATGGTGTGGTCTGAAAAGCACCATCTCTGTTCTTGGCTGTGCTTTGAACTGGACACAGATGGACACAGTCGTCAGGAAGCTGATTATTTTTCATGTAGCGTGGGGGAAAGTAGGAAGGCAGGAGGAGAACCAATGCTGGAGAAGTGTATACTATCTTAAACCTTTTTGGTTCATTTAGTCTTGCTTTTATCCTCTAAACTGGCAAAAGAAGTGGCTTGTCCAATTTTTAATATAATAGTAATTTTAGCATTGAATATAAATTAATACCATAATATCATGATTACGCAACTGCAGGATTGCTGTCATTAATTCCGTTAATTAAGAATAACCACACCCAAAGCAACAAATTTTTATGTAACTGTTTTGTTTAACTATGAAAATTATTCTAAACTTTAAAGAATTATGTATTTATGACTACATGGAAAAGACCTCACATTCCATTTGGATGCCCAGATCAAATGAATGTTTCCAAGAACTACACTTTCATTGTTCCTGCTGCATGCTGAACAACTAAAAATATCTGCTCACCCTTTTTAAGTTTTATGTAATGTCAATCATTAAACATTCAGAACTTTTCAAAATGAGTCCATATTTGCAGAGATTATAACTCTGTCCAAGAAGGACTTGGGGGTACTAGTGGATGAAATGCTGGACATGAGCTGGCAGTGTGCGCTTGCAGCCCAGAAAGCCAACAACATCCTGGGCTGCATCAAAAGAAGCGTGGCCAGCATGGCGAGGGAGGGGATTCTGCCCCTCTACTCTGCTCTGGTGGGACCCCACCTGGAGTACTGCGTCCAGCTTTGGAGTCCTCAGCACAGGAAAGACATGGACCTGTTGGAGCGGGTCCTGAGGAGGACCACAGTGATGATCAGAGGGCTGGAGCACCTCTCCTACGAGGGCAGGCTGAGAGAGTTGGGGTTGCTCAGCCTGGAGACGAGAAAGCTCTGGGGAGACCTTATGGCAGTTTTTCAGTACTTAAACAGGGCCTACAGGAACGATGGGGACAAACTTTTTAGCAGAGCCTGTTCTGATAGGACAAGGGGTAATGGCTTTAAACTAAAAGAGGGAAGATTTAGACTAGATACAAGGAAGAGTTTTTTTACAATAAGGGTGGTGAAACAGTGGCCCAGGTTGCCCAGAGAGGCGGCAGATGCGCCATCCCTGGCAACATTCAAGGTCAGGCTGGACGGGGCTCTGAGCCACCTGATGAAGTTGTCCCTGCTCATTGCAGTGGGGTTGAACTAGATGACCTTTAAAGGTCCCTTCCAACCCAAACTCTTTTATGAATCTATGATTCTGTGATAACCCTCATTCCTTCCTTTTCTGTCTTTACTGCAGCCTTTGGCTGCCACTGACAATTACTGTCTTACTGCTTATCTGGGATCTGTACCTATCTTTCTCACATTTAGATTACAATTTTTAAGGGCAGGAATTATCTTTTTATTCTGTCTTCATACAGAACAAAGCAGGTCATGTGTTTCTGCTATGTACTTAAGTGTATCACCATTCTTGCGCAACTAAGGAAAAAGATATTTCTCAGTTCACCTAAGACAAAAACAAAGAAAAAAACCTTCAAATATTAAAATAATTACATCAAAAATATTGAAGGAACTATTCTTACACTCTCACACAGACTCTATGTTGCAACTTCAGCAGTGACATGTTAAAAAGGGTGGAACTCAAACACATAGTGCCCCGTTATAGGTACCCACTGACAAAAACAAAGCCACAATGCAGAAAGTCTGAAGAAAAACAAGATAAGATGTTTAGAAACTGAATGTGAAGGAATTGATATAGTTAAAGCTAAGGAAGAAAAGCATAACAGAGTATATAAGATAATAATCTTCCACTGTATAAAACAGCTTTTAGTAGAGAAGATGACAGGAACAGTAAGAAATTCATTTTTCTTGTGCTGAAGTTGGCACAACTTTCTGACTGGGACAATAAAGCACCGGAGCCTAAGAATGCTATGAAATCTCCACTGGAGTAACTCAGAAAAGCTATCCAGATAGCTGACACACAACTTTCTGACTGGGACAATAAAGCACTGGAGCCTAAGAATGCTATGAAATCTCCACTGGAGTAACTCAGAAAAGCTATCCAGATGGTTGACGTGTATTTTAGTCTGGCAAAAAGGATCCCTTCTAACCTCTTACCCTTAGGCAACTCTGTAATGTCTAGGGGACTACACACTGAACTCCCAGTAATTTTTAGACCAGCTGATCTATTATTCAGCAAGTTAAATTTACACAAAATGATAAGTTGTCCATCTATAAGGAACCTTAGAGGGAAAGAAGGAGATGCAATTCAAGAAACAGCTTAGAGATGTACATTTAAGTAATCTATACATCTGTTTTCAGCATGTGCTGCAGATTCAAACCAGGACTTTAAGGTCAAATTAGTGAAACATCAGGAGGAGTGGGTAATCTACACTGAAAATGGTGGCAACTTTCCCATCTGCTGAGAGCTGTTAAGTAACAGATTCCAGCTAACTTCCAAGAAAACTTCAAGGCTATATAGGACTATATCGAGCCCTAGATTCCTACTGACACATATGGACTCTTAAGTGGCCCAACAAAACTGCTACATAGATCCTTTTACAGTATTCTACCCCCGTGGAAAGATAGAGGCTAGGGAGTTTTGGAAAGGGGAATCACGTTAATACATATTCCAATTCAGCATGCTATTGGGAATTTATTTAGCACTGATCTGAAATGTTCTGAATTACTTTGCTCAGTACTATACATTTCAAAGAGCAAAAAAGCAGTACCACAGGAGACCAAGTAATGGAAGACCAAGAAAAAGGAGCTACCAAAAATCACAACACTAAGAAGCAGTAATGATGCATCCAAATCCTCTTCAAACACAAAGAGCAAGAGGATAATTCTGTATAGGTCATCAGTGGATAGGCTCCTGTAGAAAAAAAACTTTGACAAATGTTCAAGACATAATTCTTTGCAGAAAATCATGGACAGGTCAGTAGTGAAAATGCAGGTTGCCGTGCCTTGAGACTGCATTATCTGCACTTTATTATTATTATTAACTTATTATTTATTTATTTCTTATTTCTTATTTTATTATTATTATTTTAGTATTTATTATTATATCTTCTTATTATTAATTTATTATCATATTAGTAACTTTAATTTTCAGTATGGAAATTTGATATAGATAACGAGGAAACGAGAAAGAAAAATAATTTAAGAAAGCATCTGTCTAATTAGAATATGTGCAAACCAAATATAAAGTTTTCTGTGAAGCTAGTTTAATGGCAAGTAGTTTACTTTCTTTCCAAGTATTCTGAGAAATAAGCCCACTGGCATGTTTGATGAAAGAGCAATGGTTGTGGAATACGTCATAGAAGAAGAACCGTTAAACACAAATGCTCTCTTATGCTGAAGTCTCATCTGATGTTGAAGAGACATTTGGTTTTTGTATCTTCGGAAAACTCCACAACACTATTCTCATTTTGAAAGTACTGTATTGTGGTGCAGAGACCACTTGATGGTGGTGTTGCGCAGCGCCCCTGGAAGCGCAGCCCCTGAGGAACTGCACCAGCTCTCATCCTTTGCAGCCAGGACAATCAGCGCGAATGCAACCAGCCTCAGGGCTCCTTCAGCTCATGGCTAGTGTTGCCCGCTAACGAATATATTGACCAACCCATGTGCTACAGACCCCTCTGGAACCAGAAATAATTTAGGCTCAGTTTGAAGTCATTTAAACAAATCCATACCTAGCATGAATAAAGCACCTCTGCAATATCTTCCAATTTTCCAAAGAGAACTAAATTTTTCAGACTCTCCACAAAACAGTTCAAGCTAAAATGCAGCTATGGGGTCATCCTATTAATGATTTCTTTTCATGTTGCCAGAGATTTATGATCTTCTTCCCTTAGCTTAACTTCTCTCTTCCTCTGGTTGATATCCATTTAAGCGTCGGACAGGTCACAGCTGGGATAAGGAGCGCAACCTGGCAGAACGAGAAGTCATGGCAGTCTTAGCACTAATGTCCGAGTGGGATAAATCAGCCAGGCCTAAGCATGCTGTTGCAACTAACGTGTCTAAGGTAATGTGAGTTAGCTAGTTTAAATGAGCTTGGCTGCTTTCCCTTTACACTGGGGCACTGATGTACCCTCAGCCTATCGTGCTCCCCCTCCCTGTGACAAAATCACTTCTGTTTTTCACAGTGGGTAGATAGCTATATTGCTGGCAGGGCTGTTTTAAGGTGGCCCTGGACATTGCATGAACAGCGGTGCACAGACTGTCGTCGAGAGTGGGAGACGTTACTCATGCAATCCGGGGCAGCTGGACATGGCTTCGAATTAGGACAACTGCCTGGGACCTGGGTGTTTCAGGTATCATAGTGCATTGGTAGCTGGTGCTTAAAAATACACAGCTCCTGAGAGCTGCATGTCCCGTAAAATCTCACTGGAAAATGCTTCATCAGTATGTCTACTGTGCCAGCTGACAAGTTCCATCACCTTTCTAAGCCACCTGCACCCCCCCATGTTTTTTTGTGATGAAACAGGTGAGGAAAGATTTAAAGTAAAACACACAGGTACCCAACCAGCCAGCTCTGGTGCTTTGGATAACGTCTATTAGATGGTCTTGTGTTGTAAGCCCGTTCTGCACACACACAGGTGTCTGTATGTCTGTGGATACCCTGTCTTCCACTGAACAGGTCTCTGTCTCCTCCTAGTGGATCTAACGCTAGATCTTGTGTGCTTCTGCTTTGTGCTGAAGGTAACTTCACCATCAGTTTAAGCCAATCTAGCTGCAAATTGCTCCTGAAATTAGAAGTTCTACCCTTGTTCTCTGCTGTGCGCTTGAGTGCAACCTGACAAGCAAAACGGGGCTTATTAACCCCGCAGTGTAGGTGAACTGTAGTTCAGTAGTTTGATAAAAAAGACTATTTGATAATCTGTTCTGGTGCATGCAGAAGCCTTTTTCTATATTCTCACAGAGGACTTTTCTATTCATGTCTTTTTCAGACAAGATGGCCTGAGAAGTCAGAGCACATCTCAAGTTACAGTGTTTGGGAAAATGGAAATGTTTCAGTGGATACCTTTCTAGATAAAACTACCACGAGAATGTGTTAAAAGTGGGGCATTTGGCCATCAGGCAGGGACACATGCTGACGCTTGGCAGAAGGTCTCCATAGGCAGATATCTGTGGTCCTGCGTTCAATGTTAACTACCAGCCTGTCAGCACTCAACTAGGCCAAAATGTTTTAACTATACCTAACGTGCTTATCAATTCACTGAAGCATCTTATAAAATACATGTTCTCATTCTCGGTCTTAAGTTGAAGAAAAGTGGTGAGAGGGTATAGGATGTCATATATGACAGGAAAAGCATGAGTCTCAAGCTTTACAGCAGAAATCTTATTTATAGAGACTGGGAATAAAAACCATTAATAGAACAGTGTATTTCTAAAGATACTATTTATAATCAAAACATGTTACCAAGTTCTTTGGAACATGTACATAGAACTCTGCCTAACACCAGTATATTGGTTTTGCAGTTGTAGCAAGGAGGAGCATTAGACACATTTACAATGACCAGCAGAAACAGCAGCTAAAGGCGTCGGAGTGTGGAGTTTACATGAACTCTGGACTAGTTCATTGGCCAGTGCTGTCTGGCAGCAGATTGATCTCAAGGTAGTTCACTTTGATCTGTAAGCACAATTAGTAATCAAACAGTAGACCAATTATCTAAATATGGAATTTAGTCAACATCCCCATCCAACATTTATTGGATTGGACTATAAAACTAGAAACCAGTTTCAATGCCTGTGAAGTTACTCTTAACTGGCATAAATCATGGCACTTCACTACTAATGTAGGCACTGAATGATTTTTTATTTTTTAAAAATTTATTTTTATTTCCCATCCTTAAGGATCACTGAGCAAGAACTGAAATGAAACAGTTGTGAATGTTTGCTAAGTGTCTGCGTTCATCAACAATTTTTCAAGATGCTTATGTATTTACGACAAAATGAGTCCCATGAAGGATGTTTCCTGGCATTCAGATGGGAAGATGAACGAACTACAAAGTAAATGATGAAATTGATGTTTATGACTTAATAGAAGAGCCTTTGACCAATCGTATCTGAACTGGCTGATACATTGATTTGTGCCAGTCATATTGGTCGTTATGAAATTAGATTAGGAGGCTGACCCTGTATGAACCTCTGTATTTTCCAAATGTTCTAATGTTCCAAAATAAAAATATTTTTTCCAGATTAGTAAATTAATATTGTCAGTGAAAAAAATGGAAGCATTTAAATTTTGGTTTAGCAACTTCTCAAGTCATCCTTACTTTGTAAATGACTATCAGAAAAAAGGTTATTGATTTACTTCACCAATTGTTCAGTTGCTAGCATGCTCCCCCTAACCAGAGCTGGAGATCTGACTATGCTCTTCTACATTTAATATCTAATTGATAATGAGGCCTAGACTGAGGTTGCCGGACTAAAGCTTAATCCAGATAAAATTGACATAATGTGAGATTGTGACAAGCTACTGGAAAATCTGGAAAGAACTTTTATGTTAATATGCATTGCAATACATTATTAGGATTTGCAGTCTGGGAATATTGTTGGATGCTTGGCCATTGTTAGATGGCCTTATGGCAAAAATTCATGTGAAGGTTTCTTTCTAACTTCATGGGTACTTTTGGAGTAAATTATACTCCATAATATGTTATAATTAAAGCAAACCTAAGAAATACTGTAGGCTGTTTGGTCAGAAAGTCTGTGATGTACTAAACTGGATCCTTTGTTTGAGGGAGCATTTAAATTGCCTTAAACGTTTTCCCATACCAAAAGCTGCGGTTGTGAGGTAGAGCTAGCACCAGATTTGTGTGCAGGTCAGACTTTTAACCTCCTTCTGCCCCAGCCCAACACAGAGTTTATACGCCCCATCGGTTTTAATCTGCAATTCCTACAGTCACATATGTTGTATAGTAGGTCTGTATTGTAAAACACAACTCTTGCGAATGGTACGGTTTACACTTTCAATCTTAAACTGCAGCCAGTTAAATTTTCACACATTGTCAAAAGAAGCCACCACAATGGAAATAAATTCCCAGCAGCAACACCCTATATGGCTGCCAGGGCCCTTGCTGCTATAAGCACAAACAAACTTCCATAGTAGATCTTTTAATTTACTGGAGTCCAATATCTAATTCTAGCAGCAGCCATTAGGAGATATTTCAAGGCATTAAGAAGCCCTTAGTCTGTGTGAATTACTGCAGGGAAAGAAAGTAAACTTCCAGCCCAAATTCTTTTAGAGACTTTCCCTCAGAGAATGCTTTATTGTCCACAGGGCAGTCAGGGAACTGCACAATCAAACTAAAAACCACAGAGCAACCAGGGCAGACAGAAAGGGAACACACCCTTTCTAACCCCGCTTCCCCTTTCTTTTACAATCTACCCCCAAACTGGTAGGACACAGCAGCTGGAGCCTATTAACCCCCTACTAATTGAATGCTCTTACCCACTATGCTGCCCAGAGAGGAAGTTTCTTTTTAATTTTTAAGGGTTTTTTTAAGTCATAAATTTTCCAGCTTTTGTATTATTCTATAATCTGATTTTGATGAAAATTAACTTTTAGTCTAGAGCTAATGAGCATAAAATTCTCATTTCCTCCGATTTCTTTCTGTTTACATCATTAAACTTTTTTTCAGGCTTGACTTGTTCCCACCTGACTCCCTCTCCACCTTTCCTTCAAACCCCTCCCTTACCAGGGCTTTGGAGTGAATACAGAAAATACGTAATTAATAATGAAAACTCACAGATCAGTTACTTAAGTGCTGAGTTTTACAGCTACTTTTGAGGAAAGGGTTATGTGTCCTACAAAGATTTATATTTGTACAGAAATATTTGCAACATAAACCACATTGGTGATTTTGCCAATTGCTGGAAAAAAGCAAACTAAAGCACAGCTTTTCTTTAATTTAACATAATTGCATATAGAATCTTTACTTGTTGTATACTCCAAAATAAGGAGTTTGGATTTAAAAAAATAAGAAAAAAAACCTGAAAATATGTAAAGCATTCTCAATTTATTGGCATAGTTTCAATTCATTATCTAGCTATATAAATACACCTAAACGTAAGCATATAAGTACATAGGCAGGAGTGCTTCTGTCCTTATGCTATAAAGTTTTCATTTTAGCTCTATTGCTATAAAATAGACTGAAATTCTTCTTATGGAAATAAACTTACAAATGTATGGATATTATCTAATAGTTACAATAAATGTAGTTTAATACCATAATAGTCAAATGCACCAACCACAGCCATCAAGATTATGTAATAAGTAAAAGGCTTCTTTCATGTTTTATGTTTTTTCATGCCATTGCCACTGGTTTAGCCTCTACCTGGGCTGCTAAGCGGATTTCTCCAGCTCTCCTTTGCTTTCTGCTATATTGGATTTTTCTCCTTTGCCCCCATCTCAGGCCGAAAAGCAGTCTCAGAAAAATGGGATGTTTTGCCCCAGGTTAGAGCTGCAGCTCTTGTCTACAGAAACAGAAATCCCTGCAAATTACACTGCTAGGAAACTTAAGTCATTATCAGTGCTGCTTTTTCATGCCCTCCAGACATATAACTTGCTGGTGGCTGTTTTCTCCAGCTACTGACTGGAGATTGCCCTCACCAGGGGTGAGGAGGAGCATGTAACACATTTACTATTCATCTGGCTTTGCTGATGGGTTTAGGTTTGGCCAAGAAACAGCTATTTACACTCCCTGCACTGTTTTGCTGATCAAATAAAGCTACTTTAAATGTTCCGGCTGCTGTGGTGAGCCAATCAATCAACCAGATGGCATCGTGACACGCTTGCAACCCTCTCTTCAGTCGGCAGTTGGCCACCTGCTTTTGGGTGGCGGGCATCTTAGCAGCATCAACTGCAGTTGCCCCGGTCCCCAGTCTCACCTAACTTTTAAACAACCTTGTGGCAACCATTTCCTTGGTTTCCTCACATCTACCATGTGCTTTACCTGGGGTGCACACAGCTCCTTACAGCCCCTGTGCTGTGGGCTGTGCAGGGAGAGTGAAGCTGTGTCCCCCAACAAGATGGCTGCCGCTCTGTGGTGAAGCCGTGTCCCCCAACAAGATGGCTGTCACTTTGTGGTGCACTGGCTCCAGCCACCTCGCTGTGCCACAGAGTACTAGCCATCTTGTCAGGGGACACAGTTTCACTCTCCCTCCAAAACAGAGGCAGTGGCAGCAGGCTTTGCTCACGGCGGTCTGGAATGGAGTAAGAAGGAGGCACGGAGAGGAAAGGGCAAATATCCACACATTTCAGCTCCTTCCAGAGGTACTGGGAGATGGCTGCAATTTTGTGTGAAGGAGTAAGTGTGTGATGGGGACCTTTCAGTCAGGTGGGAAATGGAACCAGATCTTGAGAGCTGCAACACATCCCCTCATGGTATCAGCCTCTGTGAGAAGTGTAGGTTGTTGTTGCCCCATAAATTCTTTACCAGGCAGTTGACTTAATAAGAAGTACACAGATACAGGCTGGGCAGAGTGGATTGAGAGCAGCCCTGAGGAGGAGAACCTAGGGGTGTTCATTGATGAGGAACTCAACATGAGCCAGCAATGCGCGCTCGCAGCCCAGAAAGCCAACGACATCCTGGGCTGCATCAAAAGAAGCATGGCCAGCAGGTCAAGGGAGGTGATTCTGCCCCTCTACTCCGCTCTGGTGGGACCCCACCTGGAGTACTGCATCCAGCTCTGGAGTCCTCAGGACAGGAAAGACATGGACCTGTTGGAGTGGGTCCTGAGGAGGGCCACAGTGATGATCAGAGGGCTGGAGCACCTCTCCTATGAAGATAGATAGGCTGAGAGAGTTGGGGTTGTTCAGCCCAGAGAAGAGAAGGCTTCAGGGAGACCTTATAGCAGCTTTCCAGTATCTGAAGGGCACCTACAAGAAAGCTGGAGAGGGGCTTTTTACAAGGTCATGTAGTGATAGGATGAAGGGGAATGGCTTCAAACTGGAAGAGGGTAGGTTTAGATCAAACATTAGGAAGAAATTTTTCACTATGGGGGTGGTGAGGCACTGGCACAGGTTCCCCAGGGAAGTTGTGGCTGCCCCATCCCTGGAGGTGTTCAAGGCCAGGCTGGATGGGGCTTTGAGCAACCTGGTCTGGTGGGAGGTGTCCCTGCCCATGGCAGGGGGGTTGGAACTCGATGATCTTTAATGTCCTTTCCAACCTAAACCATTCTATGGTTCTATGAAGTAAATAGCAGTAGTAGTAAGCCAAGTTTTCCTTCTCTGCAGGCCTCTAGTCAGGAAACTGTAATTTCTTTAATGAGAACCCTCTCACAGCAGCTTTACCTTTGTTACAATACATTGGTTTACTGTAACATACCTGAGGTGAGACTGTGCTTTAAATTAGCATTAAAAATCGAAGCCTAAGTGTACGCTGTGACCCACTTGCTAAAGGGGCAGTTTAGCTCTGAGTACGTGCCCTCTGGGGAGCCAGGGTTGCACCTCCCTTTCCAAAGGCTGTTTGAGGTGATGCTTTGGGCCTACTTTTGAAGCACAAAAAGGTAGATTTCAAGAAGTGTTTAGAGATGGTTTCATTTTATTACCAAAGGAAAAAAATCTAATGCTCCCATAAGGAAGGTTTACCACAGATTTCATGAGAAAGTACAGGCGGGTCAACAGCAAGTGCTTCTGAAAATCCTATAGTAAATATTTTGGTACCTGCTGTTTGTCCCTGAGCTGCACTATTAAGGTGATGCTCACACAGGGCTGCTGTTTCTGTAACAAAACCAAGAAATACTGGGAGCACCTGAACTATGGTGGTGCTGTGGTAAGGCATGGGGTATCATTACCATGTGCCTGAGATTTGTCAGCCATAATTGGGGTTGGGGGAAGATCTGGCATCCAATCACATACAATGAAATACAATGCTCTATATCGGAAAGCCTGGAGAAGCAGGATTTTCTTTGTATGTTTGCAACAGCTGGGTGGTTTTGTCCAAACTACCCTGGCATATAGAAAACGTTACTCAATATCTATGAGCAGGTAAGTCACACATATCCATTGCAGATACACCAGACCTTCTGGGTATGTACTTGATCTGTGTCTGTGCAGATTGTCTCAGCACCACGAACAGGGAGACTGACTGGATTAGTTCATTGCTGACTCAAGTGTCAGGAAGTAATTCTGCATCTGCTTCTCAACCGATGTGGATGAGATTTCTTTACACTATATGGAAACTCAACGGGCTCTCCAGATCTTCTGGGTACGCACAAACCACTGCCAAGCACTAGTGTTATGAACTATTATCTGCTGTTATATATTTCATCCTACCTGAATAAATGGCTTCCTCTGTGAGGCTTTCATAGGCTGGAGGTTTACAGATAGCAAAGTTCTAGAAATTAAAACACTATTTGTTAGGTTGTTGCTAGTTGGAGATGGGAGGGTCATGGAGGAGTTAATTTATTTTTTATTTTATTGTGGGAGCACAAATAATTTTAATTTACAGATGAGACTTCCACAGTCCTAGGTAGAGACTGGGGGGAAAAAAATAAAATACTAGGCTTTGCATTACAATGGCCCTGTCCTGCAATGCTTAGTCATGTATGCCTGAGCATATGCCTTCTCAGGTTTATTGAGCCCCGTTAAGTGTTATTGCTACTGCTGTCTGAAACTGAGCTTCACCTGTGGCCATCAACAGAGTGATATGGCAGCTGAACTGTCCTGCCGCCCCATCTTGCCTCTTTGGTAGCATTTTGTAGACCACAAGAGCTTTCTGGGTAAGAAAGTATACAAGATAAGTCATTCAGAGAATACCTGGACATTTAAGTTCCTTTCACTTTATGCAGAAAACTCGTTGTATCAAGAGGCTCACCCCAGTGGTGATGGCTGCAGTATAGCAAATAAGATACTGAACCCCAGAAAAAACTGAATAGGTTTCTACTGGTTTAGTTGTGTAATTGTCTGGCTGTAGAGTCAGAATAGAGATCTTGTGCTGCCCCACAGGAGCCTCTGGAAACACAAATTGGGTGGCTGGCCAAAGGCAGCCTCAGATAATACCACTTTACATTGTTCTAAGGGTGTTGAAATAATGAGTTAGTGCAAAGTAGTAAATATATTGAAATTCATAGCAAAGTTTGAATTCTGCCAACTTCCCTATGTAAAAAACTCCTGAGGTTATTATATATAAAGTTCAAAGAATAGGTCATCAAAAGTAAAAGCAATGAATACTCTTTGACTGGATTCTCTCATCTAGCTACATCATAAGTAGACAAAACTGTCCTGGTCTGTAATATCAGCTACAAAAAGCCCAAGTCAAACACACAAAAGGAAAACAAGAACGTTGTCTTTTTAAATACTGCTTTATTTTCTGTTCAGTCAACAGGAAGGACATGCAAACTTTTCACAAGTCTTGTAAATAGGAATGGTGAAAATGAGATAGGTAAACTCCCTGTGCTGTTACTGCCCCAGGCTGGGGGAGCAAAATGAAATGCTGTTGTGTGACCAGAGTGGCGGCAAGTCTCCCTTGTTTCTTGCTCCTAGGGATAGAGAGGAGTATTTCTGAGGAGTGACTATATAAATTGTCTCAGGTGCTTTGTTCAGTACCAGTTCTGGTAATTAACTAGTACTGTTGTTTCCATAAGTGATGTGAAAATGGAAAGTGTGTTTCTTCCTTCTAATGGAAACTTCTCTGCTGCTTTTACATCCATATAAAACTGGTGCTACTTTAAATTTTTGCGTTGACTGATAGGACCCTGGGCAAGAATCAGGTATTAGATGCATGTATGTGTGCCTGAAATTAGATACTCTGTGGGAACTTTGCAAATACGGTCACTTCTTTTGGCCAGAGGAGTCAAAAGCCATCTCTACCTTGGTAGAGAAGGGCTGAGTCAGAGAATAAGGCTATAACCTGTCACACATTTATGGTAGGTTTCCAGAAAGACACTACTGAAAGAAACAGGTTCACAGCTGCAGAAATTAACCCCACAATTCTCAGCAATTATATGCGTTCAAGTCCTTGAAATCTTTAAGTGATCAGCACTGCAAAGGAGGTACAATTATGCCAGCTGAGGGACTGAGGCAAAAAGACACAAACTGACTTTACTACTACCACCTGTAAAGTGAGAACTGCTTACAGATTAGCCCTTAGACTGCCATGCCCCACTGCGCTAGGCTGTCTGTACTATCAGCCTGTGGATTTTGTGCAAATCTGCTTCCAAATTTGTCATCTTCTTCATGGGAGGATTAAATAGTGGGCTAATAGCGGGGTAGAGAATAACAGGATCAGTATAGGGAAAAGACGATCCTTTCCTCCATTCTTTTATAATACAAGAGTGCAGCTGTAATCTCTCATTTTATCTTAGCTCTGCTGTATTTCCTTATATTCCCTTTTCTACTCAACTTGTGCAGTGATTTTTCCATTCTGCTAAAGCACTGTCCTTTCTCTGCTCATCCTCCTTTTTTCCTTATCAGTGCACCTGGTGTATTTCAGGGTATATTTCCAGGAGATCCCCATATGGCGTCTTCCAACTCCCAGGCCGACTGAACACACCATTTGTCTCGGGCCATTTTAACATGGCAGCTGTCTTTGGATATTCCTTCCCACAACTCTGAATCAGAAGCATGTCCCTGAAATGTTCTGTGTAATATAATAAATATACAAATGGCAAAATCAAAGTGAAATTGGAAAGTGAAAAGTGAATGTTCAGTGGTAAAAATGTTGTTCTGGTTTATAAGATTACCAAGGATTACTGATTTCATACATATCAAAACATTTCTTTGTGAAATTGAAAGACACTGCTAACCCTTATTTCTGTGCAACAGGATTCCCTGACAAAAGCCTTCATATGGCTTCATTTCTGATTGTTAATACTGAAGGAAAACTATATAATACTATTGCAAATCTACAATGGGAACACAGTCAAAGCAAACAGTGTAATTGGCCATTTCACAAATATGGGTATTTCACCAATGAGAGACTTATGAAGAGCCAGTCTAAGCTGTCTAACAGCACTCAGAAAAGTTGAAATCTAATGTTCTCACACTTACAACAGCAAATGAAAGAAACAAAGGGCATCTCTAGGACAGATGATCAAGTGTCTCATGATTAGATTGAGTTTAATGCACCAAAGGCTTTGGATCTTGGAAGAGTAAGAAAAAATTGTGAAAACAGATTGGTCTGAACCTCTTTTTTTCTGTATGCCAGTTTAATTCCATTGATTTTGATGAAGTTATTCCAGATTTGCACTAATGTAAAGTTAGAACATGGCCCATCAGTTCTTAGCCTACAGCTGTCTGGAAAATAGCCAGTCTTATAAAACCTCCCTGGTAACAACCACCTCCTTTTTTTTTTTTCCTTCTTCAGTATTCTGTTATGCAATCTGAAAAGACAGTGATTTAGCCTGGAAAGGACTGATTAGAAGTGTCTGTATCTCATATGAATGAGAGAGAATTAGGTAGAAACTTGAAATTGCTGACATCAGTAAAGTGTTGGTTAACTTCGATCTGTTCTAAGCACATACAATAGAAACAGTTTCAATATACAGGAAAATTCACCTCTGTAGGAGATGCACCACTTTGCTAGTAAAGGCTAGCCAAAACTGGATTTCAGCATAGCCACACTGGATGTTACAGTGTGGGGTTTTTAGAGATTGTCCAAGGAAGTGATGTCTACAGGTGGTCTAACCAAGAGCTGGGTTTTGTCACCAGATAACGCAGTCTTCTCTCTTCCTGCAATGCTATGGCAGCAGAAGACTTCCCTTACTGATTTCCCCTCTGTCTCCTTGGTCTGTCCCAGAGGGTTACATTTCTGCTGTGGAGAGAAAGCTGTCTCTGCAATAAAGCTGGAGAAAGTCCCGTGTCTCACAGCAGTACCCGGGCTTCCCTCTTCTCATCTTCTTTCCATCCACAGCCACAGCCAAATCTGTGTAGCGGGCCACTAGCAGAGCAGAAGGAAGAGTATGGCCACTTCGGCAGTATTCGTCGCTTGCTCTCCTTTAGGGAAATAGCAGCGGGCTGGATGGAAACATCTCTTCTGCGGGATTTTAACAGAGCTGTTAGCTGAATGTCACTAGCTTTATAAGGCATAGTAGTGTTAGATAGTTGGTGAGAAAATCATGCAATTCAGTAGATTTTGTTTTGTTTTGTTTTTAAAAACATAGTTAGGGACAGTGCTAGTGACATTGCATTCTTGGTTTTTATTAAATAGTTTCGTAGGATGCTGAATCTAGGACGTTGAGGTCAACTCTGTATGTAAAAGTTTTAGGTTCAATTCCTTCTTCTTTCTGAGAAGATCTGAACCTGATTTTTAAAAAAATCTTGGTTGTATATATCCAAAATAGCAGGGTACTGCAGTAAAATAGATTGGATGGGACAAATAGGAATATGCTCACTATCCCTTGGATTAGAAGTATTCCACTTCGAATACAGTAATACATTGGCCAGGGGGAGAGCATGACTCCATAGCTCACTGATGAGAGTGACTCTCAAAAGGATCAACAAACATGTGTGTTTTGTATTACATGTTCTTTGGAGATGATCTGCTGCTGGACAGATGAGTATTTTGGATACTAGACTACAAGGCGGTATTTCTTTCTAGTCTTTTCTTTCCCTATATTAATTATTCCATGCAAAGTGTAATTCAGCCTGCACAAGAGGCTCAGAGTGCCCCCTGTAGAATAATCCGTGCTGCAATTTGCCTGTGCCTGGGGATGCTGATGCAGGTTCAAATCCCTTTGCCATCCAGCCAGAGTGCTCTAACAATTGATTGAATGATTTAGTAGGGGAGCAGGGCAGAAGCACTGCCTCATCTGGCTGTACTTTGTGCAGGCTGTAATCTGATACGTGTAGCTAGAGAATGCCTAATTTGATCAGACTTTGCTGAAAAATGGCAGGGATCCTGTGCTCATGGATCCTGAGGGATTTGCCCTATTACTGGCTTCCATGTTATGACCTGGATCTTGGAACGCTTACAAGATGATTCAGTTTATGGGACTTTACTGTTGGGAATTAAGTATCTGTAAGTGGTTAGGCATTTCCAGGATTAGGCAGAAAAAGCTGAGCATGTGTTTGAAGATCTTTTCGTTTAAATTAGGTCTTTTTACGGGCAGTTGGACATGTAAAAGTGTCTTTGGATCTAGCCATGAGCATCTGATTGTACAAACCTTTCTGCAACCTAATGGGTTTCAATGAGATTTAACATGCACGTTTACAGGATTGAGGCCTAATTCCATAAAGTATCACATTTTTATATTTTTCTATTGGCTGAAACTACTTTTTAGTACTGGAAGTGTTGCAAGAGTGTAATAATTCACATACGTTATGGTAAAGAGATGTCTGGGACAAATATTGATTGAAATTATCTTATTTTGGGGGGACAAAACAGCTTATTTGAAGTACTTTTCTGTATACTACTCTGTAGAAAGACCTGGGCATCTTGTTATGACTGACTTTATCAAGTTCTGGCATTTATTTCCATTGAATATGTGGAATGACATATAAATGTTTAAATCCCACAGATTTTTAAAAAATCAAACTGTCTCTCTCATTCAATATGTACTCTTTCACAGTGTAACTACATGCTTTTTAAAAAAATGTGCACCCTTGAAATACATAACTACTTTTACATTAACTTTTTTCTTTCCTTGTTCCCAAGATCACAAATAAGAACAATGGTTTTCATAATTACAGGCAATAAAGCAAGGTTTGTATGCCAGTGCATTAATAGTTTTTACAAATATACATTTACTACGTAGAATTTCAAGGCCTTTTTTCTCTGTGGGAGCTATTTCTGTCTCCACAGGAACACTTTCTTGCTACACAGCATTTATTACTAACACTATACAAACACTTATTCCATAAAATACAAGAAGTAAACAAGCATATACAACTGCTATATTAAAATGGTACTGTTCAAAAATCTAAAGCCCATTGGAAGTGGCTAACAAAAGCATTCATCCAGTTTCATCCTACAGCAAATGTCTTTAATATTAGTTGCAGCTGCTCAGCTTTTCAGCATGCCTCTCTCGGCCTGATGTATCCTTTAAGAGGCAATGGCACATATTGCTGCACATGTTCAGTTGCTCTACCTTTGTGCTGCAGTTCTTTACTCTGTAAAATGTTCTTCTCGGTACACAAAAGCAGCTGCTGAAGAAACCGCTTCAGACCGAGGGTGGGAGAACTGATGGCAGCACCACTAAGCAAACTCCAGTAGAGACTGCGAGGGCGAGACGGTGCAGAGACACCAAAGGACCTTCTGTGAGAAACAAAAATATCAGCATTATTGCCTGTCATCAGAATCCCAGGTGAGATTGAAAAGCCACTAGAGACTTTTCGGCTGTAGATCTGTGGACCTGTGTTATGCTTGGCTCGAAAGGGTTCACCTTAGATTATGAAATAGAATATTTTGCAGAAATGATGCCAGCAGCTTTTTCTTTTTCCTTTGCCTCACCAGTGATGATGATGATGATTTTTTGCAATAGCAACAAAATAATTCGGGGGGGAGTTATCTGTACCTTTTGGAAGTTTCATTGCTCATTGTTAAGTTAATTAATTAAAATCTCCAATGCACACAGACTTCAGAAATGTCTATAGCTGGCTAAGTTATCCACGCAATACATCAGTGCCTCCTGAAAGTGGTGGCGGAAAGCCAAACAGGCAAACCTGATGCTTGCTACTTAATTTTCAGACTTATATTTAAATATATTTTATTCTAATCATTTGTCGTGAGAGATTTACCCTGGAAGAGCCCCAAAAGCTTCATGTGAAACATGCACAGTTATTTCTGTTAGTGCTCAGGCTTTCTTTCAGGCAGGGTTTTTTTGCATTGCTCTAGCCATGCAGCGATCTGTAAAGGGAACCTACTCTGATACAGTTTGAAAAGTGCATTTTGTACTTGGCTCTCCCTTTGATCGAATTAATCTGGGCTTTTTTGTAGTTCTAAATGAGGCCTATGGGCTGACAATGTAGCTGTTTAAAGGGGATTTTAGGGGATAATAGCCAATGCAAATAGTGCCATGAGAATGGCAACTTGCTTTTGCACTTTCAATCACATAATAACAGCAAAGAAAGCTTTTAAAATGAATTGAAATTTTGTGGCATGCCATCTGGGATTATTTGGGGAAACAGTTCTGAATACTATGGTTGTGTAAAAGAATGGTACTATGGGGCACTCTTAAGCTGACATGTTTCAGATGGCACCCTTATGCTAACTGCTGCAAAGTTGGCTAGCATTTTTTTATTATTTTCTTTCTCCTGGATTATCTGCAAAAAATTCTCTTTGCTGGTATTTGGGCCTGAAAAAGTTTTCTATTGTTAAAGAATTCAATTCAAACCCCTTGCAGCTGCTGATCCCTTTATTGTTCCAAACGTTATGTATACGCGTCTCAGATGAATGTAGCCAAGCCTTTTAGTGCCTTAATAGGTGTCTGTGTAAAGGTCATTTATTCTGCAGTACTTGTTTTAACAAAAGTTTATACACAAACAACAACTACAGCTAAAACATTCACATTAATCAATGCTCCTTGTGGTGTAAAATGCAGAGGGGAAAAAGCCTAACCGGAGAAAGTATGTCCAAACATGAGAACTCTTTCTGTGTTTAACTGTGAAGCAGCACATATTTTAGACTCCATCATCAAAAGCTGCATGAAAAATCATTTCAAAGCTGTTCTGAGCAAGGACTGATGATTCCAGACTTTTCAGGACAAGCGCAGTTTTGATGAGGTCACTGAAAGGTTTAATACACAGGAATCAGTGGAGATGTAGAAAAAATATAAATCTGAGCTCCCCTTTCCAATTAGTTTTGGAACTGAGCTTTAGGCTAGCCAGCACCTTGACATTTCAGTTGACATAGCTGCCTTCTTTTCTTTTCCCTTTCCTTTTGTCTTAGCTCCAACTGGCTGCCCTTATAAACACTCCTTGAGGAATTAGGGTGCATGTCAGATATCTTAGATGAGAAAAACTGAGTACACTTCTCTGGCACGCAAGATTTTGCTTTTTATAGAAGTATTAAAATACCATCTGTAAGCTTTAGAAATGTAGGTCATGTCCACGGAGAGTTTGAATTTGAGGTTATGACAGATGTTGGGTGGTGAATTAAGAATTTGGCTCCAAGTCTGTAAATCTAACTTGGTTCCATTGACTTCCCTGGAGTTAGTTCTGCTGACACACATGTAATGAGATCAGATTCTGACTATCTAAGTACTCAATTGAGCTCAGCCTAAATCCATCAGTGAAATGAGGGATGAGGCTTGTCAGGAAAATAGTGTGCGAGCTACAGTGGGGACACACGAGGAGCAGGGCCAAAGAAGCCCAACTACTTGATCTCTGATAGAAGAATATGCAGAGAAACCTGTGCTTCCTTGTTTGCTGCTTAGTATTTTTCATCATTCTTGAGAAAAACAGGTTGTGCTCAGATCTCTAAATATTGTGTGATTTTTAAATATGTAACAATGAAACTATTACTGCTGCTAGGAGCGTTTCTATACACCACTCTACCAGCCTGCATCAAGCTGTATATATGGATCACAACTGCTCTGTACAAAAAGCTTAAAAATCAGTTGTTACAGCAGAGGTCTGAGAAAAATGGATGTGTCTTCCACTGTGTTGATCATTTGACCAACAGCTGTGGGCTCTGCCAGATAGGTGAGGACGTTGTTCTGTCGAGGATCGCAATGAGAATACCCTGTCCCTCCAGCCTCAGATTCTTAGCTAGCACCGCTCGGTTGCTCTGAAATGCTACCTGTGGGACAGGCGGGCTCCCTGCGGCTGCCTCGCACAGGGCTTCACGGAGCGCCGACACTTCCACTGCAGCCGTATGCAAATAGGTGGAAAGCGCAGTGTTTGGAAAGTTGATGGACTATGTGCCCCACAGCTGACGCTGTTAATCTCATGGGCAGCCACATACTGCTCTAGCTGTAGCTTCCAGGTGGTCTGCAAAACTAGCTACATGTATAATGTATTGTAATAATCCCATTTGGCAACGGCGTGGACACAGCTAACTGTGACTAGGTCCTCATCCAAGCGAAATGACTGCAATTTTACCTGAGAAGATAAGGTGCCAACGTACTTGACTGGTAAGACAACTGGTAAAAATCCCAAATCCTTCTTGCTTTGGCAGGTAAATCCGGTTGCTATAAATATTCTAAATATTTAATAACAACAGTATAGTGGTTCTGTGGGAGAGATGCAGAGCAGCCATGGTGTGGCGCTGCTGAGAACACTACAAAATAGCGGGAGGGGATGGGGAATGTCCTTATGCGAAGTGGAGGGAAAAGGTTTCCTCCTTCCGGTAATATCCAGCACTACTGAGACTAACAGAACATAAGGGAGTAATACAAAAAAATCCCCCAAACTATCAGAACAGAACACGCTGCCAAACGTGGACGCATGTTTCCTAGAATTTCACAGCTTCTGCCGAACTCGTTCCACCTTGAAAGGTGTGATGCAGTCGGCAGCGTCCATTACAGAAGCAAGATACCACTAAGTAGCTGCTTGGTGGTGTTTCGCTGCACTGAAAAGTGGTGGCTCTTGTCCAGCTTACCTGGCACCAGGTTCTTGAAGACATTCTGGATAAGGTTGTTTTGCCTCAGAACAGGAGGTACGATTGTGGTTTTTATCGGAAAAGGGCTGTTACTGCAGCTTGTGCCACATCCCTTGACTTTGATCTGTGCCACACTACGCATATAGATATGGAAACACAAAGCAAAGGAGAAACTTCTCAAGATGTACATGAGAGATGAAGTCATGGGGTATTTAGGGTGTTCCATAAAGATTTTACATACTGCTGTTACTTAACTTAGGGTGTATTTAGTTTAAAACTGGAGGAAGGTTTTTAACAGCATCCGTGTATATCATGCCAAGGGAAAGACATTTATGGAGAAAAGGAAATATGCACCATCAAGAAGCAGGAATTCTTCCTTCGTTCAGCATTCTGGCTACAGTGCAGCAGGGCAGGGGTTAGGGGAACTGCTACTGTCACAGAAGCTGCTGAAATTTCTGCTGCTGCCACTGAGGGAGCAATAGCTATGTCTGGAAACAAATGGATCCACCAGTCATGGTCCGCCACTGAATTTGGACTCTGGAAACCTTACCTTCTTTCTGGTCCTCCCTATTCTCTCCTCTGGCTCATGATATGAAACTGTTTTAATTCTGTTGGAAAGGGCTGGTCCTCCTGTCAATAGTGTGTCTCATGCAGAAGGTCAGAAGCTGCCCACACACAGTATTGGAGATGTTTTACTGTAAAAAGAGGCTATGCTCTCCCTGCTTTATTTGAATTTAGTCCTTTTCAATTCATTAAGACTAATATAATACAGTAGTGAAGGTGAGATTTGTTCACTGAAACTTTCTTTTATCTTGCTCTTCAGACTGCAAACCTGATTTCATTGCCCTGATTTCTACAATATCCATGACTATAAAGTATGTGCAAAGTAGATACTTGCATCAAATTTATTTTTAATATTGCACAATTCAGCAGGTCTAAGTGCAAAATGCATCTCTGTTATCCCCGAGGGACACCCACACACCTTCAACTTGCTTCATCACTAAATCAGCTGTAAGTGGCTTTATAGCAACAACAACAAAACAATATTGACATTTAATATTATATTCTGAAATAATGATTCCGACTCAAAAGCTGGAGTGATCAGTAACAAAAAACCAACATGGAGCATGAAGAAGACTGGTCATCTGATCAAAATTTTAAAATAAGTAAAGTTAATAACACCACCAAATGCTCAGCAACACAATTTTACTGATTGGTGGCAGGCAACTTTTTAATTTTCTGGAGGACGTGGTTTTAAGAAAGTTGCATTCTTGTGTATCTACTCACCCAAAATTATTAGTCTTTGAGAACACTGTATTCTTCCTGATGCAGCAAAGCTAGTAATTATAATATATAAAAATAGCTAAATACCAGAATATATATAATTATTTTGTCACTCACAAGTCAATTATTTTAGTTCATCGTGAACTATGCTTTTTGCCCTTAATTCAGTACCTGCATAATTCCTTTATTAAAAAAACAACTACCCCAAATCCAAAACCTGGTGGCAGTAAAATGTTGTAAGAACTGTTATGCAAAAGATGATTGACACTGAATTGTTTGTAGTGTATTGGAGGGAGTTGGCAGGCTGTGCAGGAACTGCAGAAGTGTTAGAATTTAATATTTTCGCTGGTTTAATCTCCAGATTCCCTGATTTGCAGACAAATTAGATTTGCAGACAAATTATGATTGTAGCTGTTTCACAAACATGTAGTAACACATGGTCCCTACACTGATGAGCGTAAAAATTTGCTAACATTGTCAGGGTATTTGAGGGTGTTTTCTCAGCAAACAGTCCCCAGGTACTCTTCATGGGAGATGTTACAAGTTGGGTGGAGGTTTTTTTTGTCTTCTCTTTTCCCAGTTTCATTTGAAATGTTTATTCTGCTGTGAATAAAAGGGACATAGCAATGGTTCCTTAGGCAGAGGCATCTAGGACAGACTGTAAGATCTCAGCATGGAGTTGCCACAGAACAGTTTGGAGAGGGTGTAGGCTGCTTTTAATCTTTTCTTGGTCTGTGTCAGAAAGAAAGTTAACCTCTCAAAAAGAGGCAAATGTGAAACAAATGCAACGAGACTGTTCCTGGCTCACGCCTCTGCCCCGTATTGGTGCAAGAGCTGTATGAAGTCCCAAGAAACATTTGTCTGTTCATAGATGTTGTTGAAGCTTATGTAAAGGGTCTTATACTCACAATCTTGCATGGGGGTGAATAGGATCTCAGGGTAAACAGAGATGGTAGAGAGATGGTAGCGTCTGTCTGTGTAACGCCATGGGGATTTTGGGGAGCAAAGTACTCTCTTGGAAACTGCTCTGACTTGTCATTGCAGTCCTTGCAGTAGATCTGGAGGGCATAACAGGGTCGTAGAGTCCTCTTTACCTCCTGACATTTTATGCTACACTTTTCCATTATGTGACACAGTGCATGCATTTTTTTCTTTCACTGAGCAAGGAGAGAATAACAGGTTTAAAGTTACTGACTCCTGTGATTTGGTGTAGGAATGCCACATTCCCTTGTGACTCTCAGCCCACTGGGTCCATATTAACAAGAATATATTTACTGGAGAGAAAGTAAAAATAAAAGTGGTTACATCATTTCTTTTTCACGATTCTGTCTAACAAAGTTCAGTATTTTCATTGTCTGGTATTACACTCCAGAACTGTGAAACAGGCTGAAAAACAACAAAGAAAATCTTGTTTGAAGTCTTGACTACCTTGCATTTGGGTGAATCTTATCCATTTTGTACTTTGCATCTCAGATACAAACGACTGGCACAGGCAATTTCCCCTGTGTAAATCATTACGTAGCTGGGGTGTATAGCCCTCTAGGACTATCAGGTTTAGGTCCTATTCTGAACGCAGTTCAGTTTGACTAATCATAGTCTGCCAGTCTAACTTGCTTTCTGCAGATTTGAATATCTAGGCTGATCCTATCCCTCATTTCCTTTGCTGTAAATGCCGGCACCACAGTAGTGCATAATGCACAGCTAAGAGTTAGTACCGTGGTGAGAAGATGTGGTAACATCCTTTGGTCAAGAGACCGTTCCTCTGAGGGAAGGAGGGCAAACAGGTTGCAGGGAGATCACTGGAGCCCATACACGACATGAATTGGGAACTGGAGGGTTTTTTGAACTCTCATTTACCTTGGAAGAGGAATTGTTTTTTAATGTGCTAAAGGCTGAATTAATTATTGAAGTGTTGAAAAGGAGGCTACCAATCACCAGACAAGTGAAGACAAGACTATTCTGTGACCTTGAATGACTACAGGATTTGCTGCCAGTTCAATTTAGCGTTCAATTTGTTGCTGATGTTGCTTCTTTTCAGAAATATTGGAGTCATGCAGTAGAAAACACAGGGCACATACTGAAACATCGCTTCTTAGGTCAGCAAGAGTTTAGATGGCTGTTACTAACGTAACTCTTTGCTTTGCTAAATACACTGTGGAACAGGGTCATGAGAGTTGGCTTTGTCATTAGGTGCTGAACTTGGAAAGCTTCAGTTCTCAAATCACACATCTTTGATCTGGAGGGTAATTACAGTAGCTGATTATAGCAGTAGGTCTTTATCTTCTGTGAGGAGAGCCAGAAGGAGAGTAGAGGAGCTTGTTGTTATGCTAAAAAGCAAGCAGATCCAGTTGCCTCTTTGTTTGTTTGTTTGTTTTTCTGTAGAGCTTACCTCCTCATTTAGCACTTCCTCATGAAAAAGCTCATGTGGAGGCACAGACCGCTGCTACAAAAGGAGGAATGCCATAGTGCAGCTTCACTCTTTTATGGTTCTGATCAAACTCGTCTCACTTTTTTGCAGAAAGGGAGCAATCAAAAAGATATCACATTGCTAGTTCATTCTTAAACAGCTTTCATCTAAGTTGTTGTTGTCCTGAAGATTGGTATTCCATTTCCAGGTTCCATCTTACCCTTAGAGCGACCTAAATGGAAAAGCTTTTGTGACTAAATTATGATATGTATTTCAGTGTTTTGCAGGATATATTGCTTACTGTGGTTGATGTGCTGATGTCAGGAACACTGAAACAGTCTCTAGACATGCAATATGTGCTGGTGTACACTGATTTGTTCTAACTGTTGTTAGAACTCAGATGCATACAGATATTGGCAGATATGGATCTCTACTTCTGGAAGGACTGAGGATCAAGTCTTCAGGTTTTTGTTCCACATTTTGTTCTTCATATCTGAGTGACTTACACGTGGAGATGGATGTGTATTAATTTAGCCTGAGCTCTTGGGTCTTCTGAAAACACAGAATTGTAAAGAAGCTGCTATAGTTTGGCACACTTCTTACCAACAGGCGTCAGTGTTGTAGTGCATTTTTATTGTTCAGGGTCTGCTCCTGTTCTGCTTTGCTAGACACCTTTGCTTCAGATGACTAAGTTAACACACCACACACACAGACACACACACATAGCTTTAACACATCCCATCCTGAAGAACTGCCACAAAGAGAAGTACCTTTTTCCTGGTCTTTATAATGAAGGCGATTAGGAGAATATTTCATACTGCAGATTGCTAAATTAAATAAAGCTCATCTAGTGATACAGTATTAGATAATGACAGTGCCTGGTAAGTGAAAGGAAGAATATAAAGCACTGTAAGTCTAGCTGATGGCAAGGAAACTTGCAGTACTGGCAGTTACCCTCTTCTTAAATAAGGGCTAGACTTCTTGTCTATAATTTATTGGCTTGATCCTTCAAAGAAAAATGGTTAAGTATGTCACTTTTTAGATGTTTATGGAAAAACCACTTCATCCCTATTTTCTGTACAGCAATAAGTAAACTTCTAATTTTTTATTTCATTGATAGTGACAACAAGTAACTGTTGACAGTGACTTTTAAGTCTAATACAATACAGATAGCAAGACTAAGATTCACTAAATCAGTTTAAAACATCAAAGCCAAAATATTTTAACAGTGGTGTCTAAACTTAATATCTACATTCATAGTTAAGCCCATAAATAACAGATTTACAAGGAAACTTCATATCTTCCTCACAAGTATTTGCCTTATTGAGTCTTCATATACCTCATACAAGCTATGATTTGTAGCAAAAACCTGGTTTGGTATCTACATTTCTAACAGATAAGAGTAGATGAACTGCCGTCTTAGCTGAGCAGAACAGCTCAGCATCTGTATCTGTCCAGAGACCTTCAAAATTCACAAATTAGGTATCTTTATGTCTAAATCCTCGATCAGCCCTGCCTGGCAGGCGTGATCTGAGCATATCTAGCTCACAGTGGCATCACTGAATTCAGTTAAAGGCACAAAGCAAAACATAAGGACGTCTCCATTCCGCATATTTCATGTATGCAACAACAAAGACATTCTTGTTTTATCTTTTTATTTTTCAGGGATAAAAGAAGGGACAATTCCCCTTACTTTGACATTGTATTGAGACACCGTTCCCTATTTTTAATCCCACCTGCGGTGACCTAGCAGGCAATTAACAACCTTCCGTCTGGATGAATCAGAGTACTATTAATTTTTCAAGTTTTATCACTTCCTGGGGGTACCATTCTGCAAAAAAAAAATAAATGAGGACAGGTCCCTTTAAGGTAGTCAGGACTGACTTTGGAAAATCCTAGGTGGGGGTAAAAAAGGGAAGTTTAACTGAGTATTCTGTATCAAGGCAATGCTTTGGTAGCACTATACTTCTGTTAACCTAGGCAGTGTGAAAGCTACATCTAAGAAAGCATCTGACTCAAAAAAAAAAAAAAAAGTTTAGATAAAATTGATTATAACCTGTGAAATGATGCGTTTGTCACTGAGTCTTCCTTATTTATGCGGTTGTGTGATGCAGGACTGTACTGACAGTCTCAGTTGTTCAAAAACTAGAAGTTGAGCCCTCAAAGCCTTGCCTTAAAACCATGATTTAAAAGATAATGGGTTATACTTTCTAACTTATTGAAACTTTACTTTGTCATTTTGAAAAGCATGCTCAAAACAACACAGTGCAAAGCAGAAAAGATGCCTTATTTCCCACAAGAAGTGGATAATGACACAACAGTAAGATGTTAGTCGTCTACTTAAAATTGCCTTCTTCAGTAAAACTGTTGTATCTGGGAACTAAGTAATCACTGCTGCATATCAGTTACCTGCTGCAGTGTGCTGCCTTGATGCTGTATACAATGGTTACGAGGAAGTAAAAAACAACTGATACTTAAATGTCGCAAAATATGTAAATGCACTGCATAGTGCTCTATTGCATTGGCACCATGAAGGGGAGAGATAGACAGCCTGTTGCGTGTGTATAAATTAAATGAACAAATATTCTCCGATTCAGTGCTACAGAACATTATGAAAAAGCTGAACTTGACAACAGAAGTTAACAGCAAAGGACTTTTATTGCATTGCTTAGTGTAGATGTTTGTGAAGAAATATGTGAAATAAGCATATTTATATTGCTGCTGCTGATGCAGAGCATATTTGCATTACATGCATTAAAGAAACAATTCAACAGAAGTTAACTCATGAGAGTATAACACTCACGGTTGCTAAGATTAACAAGAAATTAGTCATATAAATCTTGACTCTGTGACACACCTGCAAGCGTCTTACTGAGCATATATACTGGCAGCTATTGCTATATTATGTTACTGATAGAAATAATCCCAGGGCTGAACTGAAGCCCAGTATCAGAGTTGCTCTGGCTTAGGTGGAAATCATAAAGCTTATGTGATGGGTTGACCCTGGCCAGCAACCGAGAACCCACCCAGATACTTGCTCACTCCCCTTTCCCCTGGTATGGGGAGAAAATAGAAAGAAAATAAAAAGACTCATGGATTGAGATAAAGACAGTTTAATAGGTGAAGCAAAAGCTGCACATGCAAGGAAAGCAAAAGAAGGCATTTATTCTCTACTTTCCCCTCCCTGGAAAGCGGGGCCTCAGCATGTGTAACGGTTAGTTGGGAAGACAAATGCCAAAAACACAAGTGTCTCCCCTTCTTCCACCTTGCCTTGAGCTTTTACTGCTGAGCACAACATCATATGGTCAGTGACATGGACAGTGGAATTGAGTGCATCCCCAGGAAGTTTGCCAACACCACCAAGCTGTGTGGTGTGGTCAACATGCTGGAGGCAAGGGATGCCACCCTGAGGGACCTGAACAGGCTGGAGATGTGGGCCTGTGCAAACCTCATGAAATTCATCCAGGACAAATGCAATGTCCTGCACTTGGGTCACAGAAATCCCAAGCACAAACACAGGCTGGGTGGAGAATGGATTGAGAATGGCCCTGAGTAGAAGGACTTGGGGGTGCTGGTGGATGAGAAACTCAACATGAGCCAGCAATGTGCACTTGCAGCCCAGAACCCCAACCGTATCCTGGGCTGCATCAAAAGAAGAATGGCCAGCAGCTCAAGGGAGGTGATTCTGCCCCTCTACTCCGCTCTCGTGAGACCCCACCTGGAGTACTGCATCCAGCTCTGGGGTCCCCAACATAAGAAGGACATGGACCTGTTGGAGTGTGTCCAGAGGAGGGCCACAAAGATGATCCGAGGGCTGGAGCACCTCTCCTATGAGGAGAGGCTGAGAGAGTTCGGGTTGTTCAGCCTGGAGAAGAGAAGGCTCCAGGGACACCTTATAGTGGCCTTTCAGTACCTAAAGGGAGCCTACAGGAATGCTGGGGAAGGACTTTTTACAAGGGCATGTAGTGATAGGATGAGAGGGAATGGCTTCAAACTGGAAGAGGCTAGATTTAGAATAGATATTAGGAAGAAATTTTTCACTATGAGGGTGGTAAGGCACTGGACCAGGATCCCCAGGGACTTTGTGGAAGCCCCATCCCTGGAGGTGTTCAAGGCCAGGCTGGATGGGGCTTTGAGCAACCTGGTCTGGTGGGAGGTGTCCCTGCCCATGACGGGGGGGGGTTGGAACTCAATGATCTTTAAGGTCCCTTCCAACCCAAACCGTTCTATGATTCTAAGAAAAGCCCTTTGGCCAATTCAGGTCAGCTGTCCTGGCTTTGTCCCCTCACAGTTGCTTGCCTACCAGTAGCCTACTCCCTGTGCAAGCACTGCTCAGCCATAGGCAAAGCACTGGTGTGTTATCGACACTGGTTTAGATTGTGCACTGTGCAGGCTGCTATGAAGACAGATAACTCTATCTGAGCCAGACTCAATACAGCTCATCGGGACAGAAGGTGTAGGGCATGAAGGATTCATTCAAAATTTGCCCCATCACCCCCCCTCGCCCTTTCTGTCTGCTGCTTGAAAAAGCAGTGCTCTTGATAAGCGAAGGCATAGTCCTCATCTATATCTGTCACTTCTCTGACAGAAAATGAGTGACGGTTGTATACTGGTTTGTTGTGGCAAGACATCCTGTCTGCAGTCATCTGAATCCTTTCTGCAATATCAGATGTCACATCTCTTCTTCTGAAGAATGGTAATTCCATAGGACATGCTGAAGCAAATTGAGCAGGAGTGTAGGTTCAACTTTAATAAAAAAAGATGGTAACAGTACTTGCGATGTGTCACAGTTTTATCTGATGTATGAAAGAAAATCAAATGCCGTATATAAACTCAGCCTTATTCATGTCTGTAGAAGTTACCTATACAAAGCTGCAAATGCTCAGCAAAAGTAAAATGCTCCAGAGTTACTTTATTGTATTAGTATAAAAGATGATTGGCATAGTATAAATGATTAGTATAGATGATTAGTATTAATAGAAAAGATAAAGCGTAAGTTCTATGATTTAACAGTGGGTTTTTTGTTTATTTTAGGGTTCTTAGTACTATCTAAGTACTCACACAGTCTATTGGGGAATATGCACTTCATGTCTATATTGCCATATCTGAGTGTAAATACAGAAATAGCTTTAGTATCATGAGCATTTTACATAGGACTAGTTTTTAGATCACTCTGCTGGGAAATGAAATATGATAGTATTACCAACATAAGGTGAATTTCCCTTCGTAGAGCTGGCTGCCCCACCCAGAGTTGCCCCAGTGGCACAGTATTCACAGAATCACAGAGTGGTCAGGGTTGGAAGGGACCTCTGGAGATCATCTAGTCCAACCCCCCTGCCACAGCAGGGACACCTACAGCAGTTGCACAGGACGGCGTCCAAGCGGGTTTTGAATGTCTCCAGTGTGGGAGACTCCACAACCTCTCTGGGCAGCCTGTGCCAGTGCTCGCCACCCTCAAAGTAAAGTTCCTCCTTATGTTTAGATGGAACTTCCTATGTTCAAGTTTGTGCCCGTTACCTCTTGTCCTATCACTGGGCACCACTGAAAAAAAACTGTTCCCACCCTCCTGGCACCCTCCCTTTAAGTATTTATAAGCATTAATAAGATTCCCTCTCAGTCGTCTTTTTTCTAGACTAAAAAGCCCCAAGTCCCTCAGCCTTTCCTCATAAGAAAGATGTTCCAATCCCCTAATCATTTTAGTAGCTCTTTGCTGGACCCTCTCCAGTAGTTCCCTGTCCTTCTTGACCCAGGGAGCCCAGAACTGGACACAATACTCCAGATGCAGCCTCACCAGGGCAGAGTAGAGGGGGAGGATGACCTCCCTCGACCTGCTGGCCACACTCTTCTTGATGCACCCCAGGATGCCATTGGCCTTCTTGGCCACCAGGGCACATTGCTGCCTCATGGTCATCCTGTTGTCCACCAGGACTCCCAGGTCCCTTTCCACAGAGCTGCTCTCCAGGAGGTCAGCCCCCAACCTGTACCGATGCATGGGGTTATTCCTCCCCAGATGCAGTACCCTACACTTGCTCTTGTTGAACTTCATAAGGTTTCTCTCTGCTCAGTTCTCCAGCCTGTCCAGGTCACGCTGAATGGTTGCACAGCCTTCCGGGTTCAAGCTGTTCACCATAGCCTTGCCCAGTTCCTAGAGTTATCATTGGGCATTCCGGGTATACATTCCTCTAAGGTTTTGAAATGCATCCTCCAAATGGAAATGAAACTTCAAGCTGGTTTAGCCTGGTTTCCAATGGAAATCAGACATATGTGCTTGCTTTTCTACCAGTACTCTGCAAATAATGCTGACAACTCACCAATTTTAGTTACAATTGACAGGGGTGTAGGGGTCTCTGGGATAATTAAGTTTACATCTTTCAAAAGTCACCAGCTGGGCAGGAAAGAGATGTATTTAATCTGGCACTGAAAGAGCAGTTGCAGTTACCTGCTTTGCTTAGCCTGTTAGCTGCCCAGTCAGAGCTGACACACAGATTGATTCATATGACCAACATATTAATAGTTTCACGCCATTGAAAGTGGTTGAGTTCTTCCTGCCCAGCTAGCAGGAGAAGACATTGGAGTGAGCAGGGGCTTACTGTCGAACAGGAGAGCGAAAGAGAGGAGCTTCTGGCACCACATTGGAACTGAGATTGCAGAGAATATGTAGAGTTAAGATTTGGGTTTGTTACTGCAGAATGAATGGTAAAGGGATGCTGAAAACATCTGCAGGAAATCATGGTTCATTAGTTTTGTGTTCTCGGTTAGGCTGGTTTCTTCTTCCTTTCCTTCCTTACCTGAACAGCTCTATTCTCTTCAGTCTGCCTGACCACCCTCTTCTATCCTCTATATCTGGGTCCTTCAGATTGTGCACCTAAGAATCCTCTGACGGCTTGTAAACCCTTTAAGACCATTTACAATCTGAAGCATTTCTGAAACAATGGAGCATATACCTTTGTCCTCCTTTTACTTTCACTCATTTTTACCGTAATTAGCACAGTACGTGAAAAACAGAATACATTTATTCCTCAAAATACACTGGTTTGGGTTGGTTTTTTTTTTAGATTTTTCTTAATAGATGAAGCAAGGCAAGAGTTTTCTAATAAAGATGAAAGAAAAATGTAATGTTATTTTCCCTACAGTATCTTTCAAATATATTGTGCTTGTAATTTAAATAAGCAAGGATCATTAATTCTTCTAGCAAGTTTTTATTTACTTTTTATTGCTTACCCTAAAATGTAAATGCAATATGAGGAATTCAGCTTATTATTTGTCAGTTTTTAACTGTTTTATTTTCTTTAAGTCATACGCCTCTTTGATTACTTTGTACAAAACTTGATTATTTCAACTGTTTTTACTCTATTAATGCAAATTTGATTCACATTTTTCTAATGTTGAAGTCAAGATTAAATTAAAACATTAAGATGTACAAATGAAAAAGCAAGGAAAAATTACCCTGTAAGCCAAACCAAAATATTAACAAAACATTTTAAAATGATGAATGTCTGCTGTAGAAAATTTTATGGAGTACAATCACTATCTTGAGACAAATTATATATTTTGTTGTATTCTTGGAGCAGTTTATTCACACTAACCAGAAGAAATGTACCGCAACACATTTTTACTTGTCAAATTAACAGAAGTTTTTGGTTTGGGGTCCTGTTATTCTCTAGCTTTCTTAAATATATAGCTAATCATATACCAAAAAAAAGCTTCACAATAACTTTTTTGTAAAAGCTCTAGAAGTTTTTAATTTACCTTGACAACACTTAAAATTACCTAAAAAAGGTCAAATGAACTGTATCCTTACTTACTAAATATCAATTTTTCATAATATTACCTCATATGCAAGTATGACCATTTGTAAATCACCAGTTTGTAAAATATGCACAGGAAAATGTATGAAGGATGACCTTCTAAGGTAAAGTCAGTCATACAAATTGTATAGGCAAACGCTACAGGACAGTGTTCCCTCAGCCTCTCCCTAAAGGTTCCCACCACTGAAGTAAACAGTAAGATGCTTCAGAAATGCAGCAACATATTTGCAGCTTCGCACAGGCACTACTTTGGAAATGGAAATATATTGCTCCATTCAAGGAGTGGTGGCTGGGCCTGACCGTATGTTAGAGACTGGCTTTCTGTCAGCAGAAATTCCCCTGAAGTCAGGTGGAAAAGGGAACCAGTCCCTTGCATTTAACCCTGCTTGACCACAACAGCTGGTCCAAATTGCTGTTTGGTCACTACGTGACCAAGATATTGGCTGAACCCCTCTTTGGAGATTTGTTTGTATTTGTTCCTAATAGCAATATGTTTTCTGACCTTTCAAGTGCTTGAAAATATAAGCGAGATATGTCCAATTTATTTTTGCATAGCCCATTCCCTGTCTTTCTCTGTCTTTAATTAACATAGAAGACAGGATTTAATGATTTATTTTAAATGTATATAGAAAGCAAAAAATTAAGGAAACTACATAAGCATCTTTTTTTAGGCCACAAAGTCATCTACACAAAACTTATGAAAGGCCATAATTAGAGCTGCCACAAAAAACTTACTTTGATCCACTGTATGGCCATCTGCTGCATTAAACCAGATCGGTTTCTGTGTAAAAAATGAACTGTAGAATGACATTAATTAGCAGCAGGACATCCACAGAAGGTGACCACTGGCAGACAGTTGGGAGACCCTGCTATAGTCTGCTTCTCCTCCATAGCAGGGGAACACCACTGCCTTGCATGAAGTTTTCTGGAAAAGAGCTGACCCTCTGAAATTCACATGCTAGAAAACATTTTCCTTCCTTTCTCAAATCAGCGATTAAATGAATTGATTGAAATTCACAGGAAGACACAAGACGATGCTTCTCAAAAAGGCAAATTGCTGACTGATGGTCCCTTGTCTGTTGTAAAGTAGATTCCTAGCCCCCGACTTCGGCCAGGTTTCAAATTTATAGTGAGGTCTGTAAGATGTTGCTTCTTAAAGCAGGGATCACCTTGCTGGCAATAACCCGCATCTGTGTAAAGCAGTGTCTCCTGAAGCCAGAACTCTCTGGAAACTGGTAGCCAGGAGCTTTGGGCTCTGACAGATACCTCCCCCGAGGTGCTGCCCCCCAGAGCTAGGCTGGTTCTGCGTGTATTTGCCTTTGGGATCAGTGGGGTACATTGCTGACTCCTGTTCTGCCGTGTCCATGTGCTGGCCTTGAATCATGCCAAGTAGAAAGCCTGATCTGTCTCGTCCATTCGGTTTTGTTTGAAAAGCTCCCAGGTAGGACCAAGTGACAGCATTGTTTCTGGTCAGCAATCTGTTAATGTGGACTAATTTGATTATTCTTTTTTTTTATTATGCTACCTTAAAAAGGCTGTAATCAGCTCCCTTTATCAGGTAAAAATTAAATGAAGCATCAAGGTGAGAAAGAGATCAAAGGCAATAAGAAACTGGCTGTGGAGAAATACAGGAAAAAAAGCAAGAAATTAACTTAAAATTTCAGTGATACCCTGAAATTAAGGTTTTAAAATTTGTCAGGGTAACAGCTTAATTAACCAAGTTGCTAGTGAGGGCCAGAAGGCAGTTGCATAGCGTATAACCACAGCACTGGGCGCGTAAACCAGAGATCACTTGCAGAGTCTACCTCACTTCCAGCCCCCAAAGCCTCCAGCAACAACTTTTCCCTGCCCTTATGTGCTGGCTTTGAATCTGAGTATTATTAATAGTGAGGCAGCTAAAAAATGCAGTGTCAGTAGCTGTCCTCCAAAGGCAATACTGCACATGCAGCTCTCAAAACAAGCAGAGCTCACCTGCTAATGGAAAGAATGCAAAAGGTCATAGGATGTGGGTGATATGAAGAAGAGTGATGTGAATCATGAAGTCGAGGTGCAAGGAAATGAACTATATACTGAACAGGCTATAATGAGAATTGTACCTGCACAAATACAAGCAGTAGAGTTAATGCAATCCAAGGAATTACTGTTCATTCTCCAGTAAGTTACTCCCCTTCATAATTCACTGACCAGGAGCTCTTAGTCTATTACAGTGGCAAGTAAAATGGTTTATTTAAGCTTAAATGCAGTCTTTATAGATTAAACTGTCACCTGAATAGGTCACAGCCTTAGGATACTTTCCATCAGATGAGATATATTTAAAAGATTAATGTTCTTGCTGAAAGAAGGTAACGGTAATACTGTTTTTTAAACCTATTTATAATTGAGAAGCTTTTTTTCCTATGTATCTTGGTTAATATAATTTTCTTGACAAGTCTTTTCATCTTGGCTATTTTTAGAGCATATAATCCTCCATAAGTGATACAATAAGTTTTTTTTCATGGCTACAGATTGTGACATGACAAACTTGATACTGTGGTCTATTAATGTCAATAATCTGAAGAAACATATGCTTTGAAGCACACAGCTGCTAATAAAAAATGCATAATACACAAAATAAATTCACCAGATAACTAAAAATGTTCTTCACTTAGAAAGAAATAAAAGAAATTCTTTTCTAAAACAATCAAATGTTTTTCAAAAGGAGAAAAGCAACCAGACAAGATGCAAGAGATAACAATTTGCCAGCTGAAAAGTGCTAAGGCTTGCAAGATGTCATCACAGCTTTTCGTGAGACTTGCATTTCTTTTCCTGATGGAACTGGAAGCTGGAATTCTCCCTTTAATTTTGTTGGGGATGTATTTTAGCTTAAAGAACAGAGTCTGAAGGGAAATCAACCTTGTAGTATGGAAAAGATAAAATATAAAATACGTAAAGAGGAAAGGAATAAAGCATCTTCCATATCCACTGGAGACTGGACAAGAAATAGCCATAAATACGAGCAAGGGAAATTTGGATTTAACATTGAGGATTTTTTTTAGCAGTCAGAATACATAAACCCCAAGAAAATTTGCCAAAGGCAAATTGTATTAGGGATTTTTAAGTACAGCTTAGATGAGAGGTTTAAGGAAGGTAGACAAGATTTTTAAAAAGAGGTTAAACAACCGTGAGAAATTATTTAGATACAGTTGATTCTGCTGAAAGAAGGTTAGGTTGGTTAGGTGGCCTATTTGGGTCTCAAATTATTTCTTGAAAACACTTCCAGACAGACCTGTTCCGTCTGTTGCTGTCCTCTTCCTGGATAAGACTTAATGAAATGCTCCTTCTCTCCGGGTTCAGGACTGGCCCTGGAAATCCCAGTCTCCCTAAATGGAAAGGAAAATGGGGGCATTTTTCTACTATGTCTTTGACCCAGTAAGCTAAGCAAAATGTAATCCAGGATATGAAACATTCCAAAGGTCTCTACCAGAGTTAGAAAGAAATATGTTTAATTTATAATGTATTATTTCTTTGACTCTGAGAATTTGCTTTGTAGGAAAGAAAATGGCCTCTGTCCCCCACCTTTCATTCTGCATGGCAAAAATGCACAAGTTTGGTTTATTGATAAATAGATTCAACCATAATGTAGAACTTTTCAGCATCGTAATTTTGCTTCACTTTTTCGTTGCTATTGTTTCTAGAGAAATTAATTTGAGATCTTGGGGCCTGATAGCTTGAGAGCCAAATATCTGCTTTTTCTCTGAGCTTCTGCGTACTGAAGGTGAGGAATGGAAAGTTCAGTGAGATAAAATTCCTGTCTGCAGTCCCTCTGAGAGTATTTTTTGAGTAAGGGGAGATAAAAGTTACAGTAACGTGAATGTTCATTGACTTAAGCGACTTTCTCTTCTCCAGGCTTAGATTTGCTGTTTGTGTGTTTACTCTTCCTGGGCAGATGGTGTGAGTGTATGGAGCCGCGGAAACTATACCGCAGTTGTGTTAACACCGTTTTCATCTTTCCTTTGATGTTGCCAACTGTTTCATTTTAGTAAGGCTCTTGCCACTGGTGCATGATTTAGTTCAAAACACGTTTCCAGACATTTTCTGGAGAATAATACTGCAGTGAGGTAGAATCTACTTTTTGTCTATCTTTTATTTTTGGTCTCCTTGGAGAGGCTGACCCTTCATTCCATGTTTACTTGATGCTGAATTTCTTATTTTTCCTTCTTAATGGCGTTATCCTAGATATTACCTCTACTCTTACCAAACATGGATTATTCTGAATCATGGAAAAGGACAAATGAGAATAAAATGCACCTGTATTTTACATTACCTCACAGATTAGGGATTTTTTCTTATCATATTATAACAATAATATTAGGTCTGGTTCCTTTCTTGGGCTTCATCTACATTTCTGATCTGCTCTGATGCAGACATAAGATCTGACTCACATAAAGAAGGAAAGATCTGCAGATTTTAACTTCAAATATTAAACTTTGAAAATAATGCAGCCTTAAAAAATACACATTTCCCTGCTTTCAGCAATTTTCCAAATTAAACATAAGGTACACCACGTAGTCTTGAAGAAAATGGCATCTGACAGCTTCAAAAAAAATGTGTAGGAGGGAAAAATATATCATTTTAATTGTCAAAGCAGTGCATTTGAGTGCTTCAGGGTTTAACTGTGTCTACAGCATGCAGATAATGAGTGCAGCGAAAATACATCATTCCTCAGATATTTTCAAATTATCTTTATGCTTTGTTTTACTTAAAATTTAGCATTTGATCTCAACAAATATTTCAACTTTAGTCCATAAATATATGGTGAAACTAGAAAGTGAAAAAATAAGAGAAATTCCTGTTGCTGGTGCTTTGGGATTATTCTCTGCAGTATTTCATGAAGGCAGGAATGTTCACAAAAATGTTAACTTTGAAGTGCAAAATGTTGGAGAATATTTGATCAATCTGTGTTTTGAATTTGTAAGTAAATCTTCATGTCTTATTCTGGATTCTAAGAGCAATACTCATACTGGCAGGAGTCAGATCCAATAGTATGTGACCCACACAAGGAATGAAATCTAACTGAAACTTTTCAGATTGCAGATGTTGGTATGAACTGCTTGCTTGTGAACACCCTTCAGAGCGGAACTCGTTCATCTAATTATCCACTGGGTAACTCTGAATAACAAATATAATTGAGCAAACTGTATGCTACTCTTCAGCAGCTCTTGAACAGAAAGATGCTTGTTCCGTCCAATTATTCACGATCTATTTTTTTAAGCTGTAATAGCAGCGATATCTGCAGAGGTTCCCTCTGGCAAATTCTATCACTACTAATATGATGGCCTTCTAAGTTTATTTGCGTAAAACTCCTCCTAACCTCTCCTAATGTCTGGAGAATGTTGAAGCGCAGGCTGGGGGTTAAGGTGTCGTGACTGTGATGGAGAGCTGCAGACACGCTTGCAACCTCCATTGCTGCACAGCTTTTTGTGCTCATGAATACAAATGCCGTTTGGTGTTCAGTGACAGCCTATCAGGCTTTTCTACAGCTGGTGCCTCACCCTTACAACGATTACAAAGGTTCTTCTCCTTGCAATATTTCCCTTTTTTATTTTTATTATTTTTTTTTAAATTATGGTATACCTTTAGCACAGACATATCAGAAGTTCCTGTGCTTTTCACAGGTGATGTGTGAGAGACGAGTCCACTCTCTAAGACCCTCACGCCCAGATGTCATACACGGCGTGCTTACGCCCGTGCAGATCCACTGGTAGGATGTTTCATTCATGGTTCCTGCCTGTTGTTCTAGGTTGTTCTAAACTCCAAATGACGGTGTTTGGTATAGGCACTATCGACGTTCTGCTGGCTTCCATCACATCAGAAATGTACTTCATGCTCTCATATTTCACTCTAATGGTGTTGATTCTGATTGATAAATGCTTAGATCATCTTATAATTTCAAGACAAGGTACATCAACCTGTTTTCTCATTACTTTCCTTTGTTATCTTGTCTGGCATCATGATCTGAAGCCTGGTATTTCCATCTTTTATTATTCGTGCCCTTTAATTCTCTAACAGTTTTCATCACGCTATCACCTGAATAAAAGCTGTATTCCCTTGAGAAGGCAAGGCAGCTACTCACGTTGGCAGCAGAAGAGATTACTAATTCTCAAAACTGTAAGTTTTGAATGTAACATGCTGTTTGGGTGTCCCTGCCCAGGCAGGGGCAGCGGGGGCTGCGGGGCAGCCGCTGTGAGGAGAGGCCGGGGCTGCCCCGTGCCGGACACAGATGGTTCCAGCCAGATCCAACCCACCACCCCAGGGCACGGCTGAGCCCCTCGGCCACCATGGCGGCGCCTCGGGGAAAAGAGATTTAGGAAGGGGCAAAACAATGCACGGCAGTGAGGAGTGAGGGAATATGTGTAAGAAACAGCCCTGTGACACCACGGTGAGAGGAGGAAGAGGGGAGGAGGAGGCGATTCAGGTGCCAGAGCAGAGACTGCTCTGCAGCCCACGGAGGACCGTGCTGGAGCAGGCGGATATTTCCTGAAGGACTGCAGCCTGTGGAGAGCCCACACTGGAGAAGGCACTGATGAAGGACTGCAGCCCCTGGGAAGGGCTCTCGCTGGAGCAGGGAAAAGCATGAGGAGGCAGGATCGGCCGGGAGAGCTGTTCTGGACTGACCACAGCCCCCATTCCCCATCCCCCGTGCCACCTGAAGGTTGGGGTGGGTGGAAGAGCCGTGAATGAAGGAGTGAAGTTGAGCCTGGGAAAAAGGTGTGGGTGGGGGGGGAGGCATTGTTTTAATTTGTCTTTTTTTCTCACTATTCAAATCTATTTTATTTGGCAATAAACTAAATTTTCCCCGAGTTGAGTGTGTTGTGCCTGTGGTGGTAATTGGTAAGTGACCTCCCTGTCTTTGACGCACGAGATAACCATAACCTAGAGGTCGATGGATCGAAACCATCCTTAAATTAAATTTATTTTTTTATAAAAACTTGGAGACATTCAAAACCCGCCTGGACGCCGTCCTGTGCAACTGCTGTAGGTGACCCTGCTGTGGCAGGGGGGTTGGACTAGATGATCTCCAGAGGTCCCTTCCGACCGTGACCATTCTGCGATTCTGTGACTTTTTTTTTTCCCCACCTTATTTCCCCACCCCTTGCCCTACTGAGGAGGACGAGTATGAGTGTGGCTGGGTGGGTGTCTGGCAGCTGGCCAAAGTCAACCCACCACACACGTAACCTCATGAAGTCAAAAGTGCTTTCAATTAACAAGTCTTTTGCTTTAAGTAACATCGAAAGTAAATTTATGACTGCTATTTACGAAATATGAAGAAAATCCACGTACATCTAAGATCTAGTGTGGTTTGGATGGATCTTCCATGTTTTCCAGCAGGTGGGTACTTTCCACCATATTCTCCCTTTTGAGTTATCAGACTTCTTCAAGTTTATAATGCTATTGGTGCAAGAACTGCAAGTGACCAGAAAATCTGAAAAATGATTACTGTGTGAATCCCTCCTCACTCGGACCTGTCAAATGACTATTTGAAGTCCGTCCTTCAAAGAAAAAAATAAATGGCAAACAAGGAAATGCCTTTCCACTATAGAATCATAGAATGGTTTAGGTTGGAAGGGACCTTGAAGATCATCGAGTTCCAACCCCCCCCGCCATGGGCAGGGACACCTCCCACTAGACCAGGTTGCCCAAGGCCACGTCCAGCCTGGCCTTGAACACCTCCAGGGACGGGGCTTCAACAACCTCTCTGGGCAACCTGTTCCAGTGCTTTACCACCCTTAAAGTGAAAAACTTCTTCCTAATGTTTAATCTAAACCTGCCTTCTTCCAGTTTGAAGCCATTCCCTCTCATCCTATCATTACATGCCCTAGTAAAAGTCCTTCCCCAGCTCTCCTGTAGGCCCCCTTTAGGTACTGGAAGGCCGCAATAAGATCTCCCCGGAGCCTTCTGTTCTCCAGGCTGAACATCCCCAACTCTTTCAGCCTCTCCTCATAGGAGAGGTGCTCCAGCCCTCGGATCATCCTCGTGGCTCTCCTCTGGACACACTCCAGCAGGTCCATGTCCTTCTTATGTTGGGGACTCCACAGCTGGATGCAGTACTCCAGGTGGGGTCTCACCAGAGCAGAGTAGAGGGGCAGAATCACCTCCCTTGACCTGCTGGCCACACTTCTTTTGATGCAGCCCAGGATACAGTTGGCCTTCTGGGCTGCGATCGCACATTGCTGGCTCATGTCGAGCTTCTCATCAATCAGCACCCCCAGGTCCTTCTCCACAGGGCTGCTCTCCAGCCATTCCCCGCCGAGCCTGTATTTGTGCTTGGGATTGCCCCGACCCAGATGTAGGACCTTGCACTTGGCCCTGTTGAACTGCATGAGGTTGGCTTGGGCCCACCTCTCCAGCCTGTCCAGGTCCCTCTGGATGGCATCCCTCCCCTCCAGCGTGTCTGCCTCGCCAAACAGCTTGGTATCATCAGCAAACTTGCTGAGGGTGCACTCTACCCCCACTGTCCATGTCGCTAACAAAGATGTTGAACAGTACGGGTCCCAGTACCGACCCCTGAGGAACGCCACTCGTCACTGCTCTCCACTTGGACACCAAGCCGTTGACCGCAACTCTCTGAGTGCGACCGCCCAGCCAGTTCTTTATCCACCGAGTGGTCCATTTATCGAATCCATGTCTCTTCAATTTAGAGACCAGGATATCGTGTGGGACAGTGTCAAACGCTTTGCACAAGTCCAGGTAGATGACATCAGCAGATCTTCCCTTGTCCACTGCCACTGTAACCCCTTCATAGAAGGCCACCAAATTTGTCAGGCATGACTTGCCCTTGGTGAAGCCATGTTGGCTCTCGCCAATCACCTCCTTGTTTTCTGTGTGCCTCAGCAGAGTTTCCAGGAGGATCTGCTCCATGATCTTGCCAGGCACAGAGGTGAGACTGACTGGCCTGTAGTTCCCCGGGTCTTCCTTGTTTCCCTTTTTGAAAATAGGGGTTATGTTTCCCCTTTTCCAGTCGGCAGGAATCTCGCCAGACTGCCACGACTTCTCAAATATGATGGCTAGTGGCTTCGCGACTTGATCTGCCAGTTCCCTCTGGACCCGCGGATGTATCTCATCAGGTCCCATGGACTTGTGCACCTTCAGGTTCCTCAGGTGGTCTCTCACTTTATCTTCATCTACAGTGGGTGGTGCTCCGTTTTCCCAATCCTCTCCTTTGCAATCTGCGTCTTGGGCAGTGCAGCTGCTGTCATTGTCCATGAAGACTATAAAATCTATATGATTTTTCACCATTGGATGTTACAATACGGGGTTTGGTGTAGTCTACTGAGAAGAAATTTTCCATGTTGAATATCCCCATATGATGTCAACGAAAGCAAGAACTGTGAAGAAAGATTTACTTTCCCGGTGCACAGAAGAAAGCGAGAACAAGAGACCAGGTCCTTTAACCCTGAATACTGACTCTAGGCTGTTTTAAGAACAACCGCTGTAGGGCTGATTCATGAGGTAGGTGGTCCATTTTTTAATCTGTATGAGATTTTATTTTTTAATGTTTGTAATTCTTGATTTCTATTTCTGTTTCTCTTTTTAGACACCTTCTATAATAAAGAAGGAAGGAATGGGAAAGCAAGGAGATGCAGGACTGCCCTGTGAAGGACACATTTGGGAAGGGAGGAAAAGAAGTCCTGAGCCTTCTGGAGACATAAACACATATAAGATGAATATGTACTTACACAGCAACCTCATATGAAATACACCATCTAAGTAGCAACTAATAATATACTGTCTTTCTATAGTGAAAAGCTTGATGAACTGGCCAAATGCACCTCTCTGAAACATCATAGACTTTTAAAAGAAAGATTATGCTACAGGGCTAACATAGCTAGAAATAGATAACTTTGTACAGTCTTCTGAAAGACTGATTTTAACAACAGTTTTACAGACCTGTTATTCCACTAGTATAAGTAGTATTTATACCTGGTATTCCAGGTATAAACAAAGCAAGTGTGGGCCTTAAAACTTTTATGTCCAAGCCTTATTGTCCTTTTGGATATGGAATTTTCATAAAAAAAAAATAAATCCTACCTGTCTGACTTCTTTACTGATGCGCCAAGGCCTTTTTATGCTGATAGAATTAAAAATGATGCTGGATTATCAGTGTGGTTTATTAATTAAAGGGCTGGAGGATATTTGACAAAAGACTTGCTTAATAAAAGAACCAATTGTTTGTATCCATAGATACAAACTTCGCTATTGATTGTATGCTGAGGCAAAGCTTACTGCCTGAAATGCAAAGTATTACCAAATCTTTCTTTCCCTCTGGATTTTGAAAAATGTTAAGGTTTGATCAAAAAACTCAACATTTGAGTAGGTGGAATACAGGGTCTTAATTAAGAGCTTACAAATAACGTATTCTGCTTTTTCACTCAGCCTGACAGCTCCTTACTGCGTCACTTGGCTTTGTCCATATAAAACCAAATCCATTTATACCTTAAGGAAGAATTCTTACCTCTGGTGAAGTGCTGTAAACACTTCATCCTACTGAAGCTAGTGAAATTGGCCCGAATTGCACACACGGTTTATCTAGCCCTTAGTCTGTAACTTTCCAAGCCAAAACATTTAGTTTGGTATTTACACCTGCAAGTGGTTTTAAAGCTTCGTAAATGGTTAAGCAAATGAGTATTACTAAAAAAAAATTTTAAAAAATGCTTATCCTTTGGAAGAGAGCATATTCTAAAAAATACTCATTTTTTTTAAAATACAGTTCTTGGACAAGAATTTGGGGAGTTATTGAGGAACTCCCACCTTTCTGGGACTGGATAGTAACACAGAATCTCTTTGGTCACCTAGGTTCAGGAAACAGGTTGGACTCTTGAGTGGCATCACACTCCCTAGATTTGCAATGCTTATCATCAGCACCAGTGAGGCAGGAGACTGATAGCTCGTGTCAAAACAGCCAAGTGATGTTGCAGCTATAGCTTTTGTAGTGTTGTATAAATAACCAGGATGACAATATATGTGCGCACTGCAGTATCTACTACAGATGTTGTCTGTGCACGTCTGAAAAGTAATCATAATGAATACAGATGTTCATTGGCATTTAATGTCCCTGCTATTTCCCTATTGGCCCCTCTTTCTGTTTTAGTAGGGGAATGCATCATTCAGCCCTTTGTTGCTAAAGCACACAGGATGCAGAATATCTTAGCTGCAGTGACTTTAGTTACAGATGTGCTCTCTAAAGCTATCAGCTCCCCCCGTTTTTTAAAAAAAATATGTTCCATAATGCAAGAGCAAATGGAACTTAATGATGGGAATGTCTCACACGCTTTAAACAAATTAAAGGAATTTATCTTCATTCAGGATATGGGATAGCAATTTGGATAGTGTGCGGGATTCATTTCTGTAAATCTATTGCAGTAGTGGCTTTTAAAAGGATGTTGACATTTTTTAAAAACTAAAGATAATACAATCCAAGACAGGAGACCTAAGGCTTTATGAAACCTTTCTTACTTGGGTGTTGATTGGGAGCCATCCTAGACTGGGAACCCAACTGTGAAATCTATATTGTCTGCCTTACAACATATGATAAACATCTTTAGGAGCAGCATGTTTTTCAGAAATACAGCAGCAAATCAGCAAATGGTCTTAAAAGAATTGTGTCTGACTCTCATAAAAATACACGATGATTTTATACGTATGGCTGGCTCAAATTCAGCTGGGAAGCTAAATAGGAGAAATAAACATTAACTCCACCAGGATTCAGCATAAGAACACATTGCATAATTTTAAAGAACCCGAAGAGAGCTATACTATCATCTGTCTTTCAAAATACTACTGTTCCTTTTGCACAGAAGGACAGAGCTTTCTGATATTTCTGTATGCTTCTTTTTTCGCACATGGCTTTTTGGGAATAATTATTCTGATCTTAAAAATTAGACAGGAATATCTGCAGATATTCCTGAGATGTGAGGTGCTAGTAACTCACAAGACTATACTGCTGAGAATAGCCCTTTTGGATTTTTCATAGGTAAAATCAGTAAAGCAAAGCAGCGTTTCAGTAAAACAATACTAAGAAAAGCCTTTAAAGACTAAAATTTAAAAGATGCTAAAGTCATTTTCTGAGATGACAGCAGCAGCCATGGAATACATCAAGATCTGGTTCCAGGCAATGCTAAGTGTAAGAGTTTATGCCCCATAAATTTCAAATTATGCTTAACTTCGTAGTCCTGATTCATGTATTCTAACAGAAAATGTTCTTTTGGCTCCCACCACAGAATGAGTTTGACTCCTGCAGAGGATATGCACAAAAATGTGGCCAGCTGGCCTGGAGTCATGTTGTGTCTAGTATTGTCTGAGCCCTGCACATTGCACTTTGTAGTAGAGGAAAAGAGGCTGCTTGTAGGCAGAAACAATCAGAGGATTGTCTTGAACTCCGGGCCCTTTCTTGCAGAATGGAAAACATTTTTTGATTCTCATTTCATTCAGAAAGTATTGAAGGAACTCAGCACCTCATACGGTGGGCTATGGGTAATTCGGAGAGATTTTTGAATAGATGAAAGCAATAAAGCAGAAGTTATCATGGAAGCATATTAGAAGTGAACATGCAGAATACTTCTTGGGTACCTCCCAGGACTAACCTTGTCTCTTTCTGCTTGTCTCAAGGGTTGTCTGGATTCCAGGTTCTTCTCTCTATTGAAGCAATTGGCAGGAGCCATCCAGACCCACCCATATTCCCCCTTGCACACCTTTCTGACAGTTTGGTTCCTCCACTGTCCTTGTACAAATCAGGCTAGCGGAGAGGTCTGTGGCAATATCCCTGCTCCAACCTAGGAAATACCAGGGTCTAAATAAATCCCTCAGACTGTGGTTATATATTAATGGACCAGTTTTAGGAAAAGATAACAACTGTTATTAGATCAACGGATATAGCTGGAAAAGAAATGAGCTTTCGGATGTTTAAATTCTCCTTTAGATGTGAAATACAAACTGCTCGGAAATGTGCAGGCACTTTTTCAAAACCAGAGAAGGATATTTCTTCAACCTATGCCTTAGGGATTCATTTTTGCCTTCAGGATGTCACAACTGCTTCTGCTTCTTACTGCTTCTGCTTCTTGCTGCTTCTGCTTACTGCTATCATGTCTTTTACACATGAAATACTCCTGACAGAACCTGTTTACGATCTAGACTCAATTTTGAGAGATTACGTAGGATTCAAATGATACATATATGCTGTGCTACTTCTTTATATCAGGTAAAATTAATCAGATATATTAACTACATTTGTTTGAAAACAACAAGAGAGTCTAAAAACAGCCACAGAGGGGCAGCAGACCTTTACACTCAAATGATATGATGCTTGTATGATTTCCTCACCAGTTCTGTTTTCTTTTTGATGAAAAAAAACACAACAACCCTGGAAAATAGTCAAGCTAGTCTTGTCCTTTGGGAAGCACAATCTCCTCTTCACTTCCTTCCTGAAAATGTCGTAAAAAATGTACGGTAAAAATGCATACTTACAGGCAAAAAACTTCCACTTTTTTATGATGAGTATTTTTTTCAACCATCTTTTTCAAGAAGGTCTGGTACCTAATATTGAAGTTTAGGCCTATTATATTACCCCTATAGCTTTTGATTTTCAGAGATAATGTTAAAAGAACACACAGAAAATTACTCATCCTCACTGGCATAGAAATTGCTGGCTTTTGTTGTTTCTGCACTAAAGGTATCAAACAAAAGCTCTGAAAACTCCTTGAACAAGTAATTTCCTGTATAGTAGATATTTTTTACTACTGATAAGAAGTAAAGATTGAATGTCAGTTCCAGTATAAACCTTCTACAGCATAAGCGAAACAAAAAAATCTCATTTGCAAACATCTTTGCCTGTTTGTTGGTTTTCAGGACAGAAACTTGAAGATATCTTGGTAAAGATCTTGCATATGGATGTTGTTAAAATTTAATTTTTATTATGTGTTTTCTTTCGTTTACATTGTGATTTCCTTGTTCTGCTGTATAAATTACTGTTTGCAATATTGGACATGTAACTAGGAGGTGATTATTTGATATGATTTCAGATAATTGTGACTCCATTTAAAGACAGTAGCTTACGTACACTTGCATATGTAAGTATCAGTAGTTTAACTTGAGTAGGATCTTACCATAAGCTTCAAGTAACGTACAAGCTTACGTACCTTTCCCTGAAACAGGACTACTTAAAATAGCTGATATGCGACGTTTCATTTTCTGCATGTGATTTATTGCGATGTTTGTGTTGCAGTTACAGACCTTTAAAAAAAAAACGTCCTGGATTTTTACTCTTTAATTTTCAGCAATTTCATTCTCCCAGAATGTGACTACATAAGCTGAAAATTCTTGTTTGTTCACTCAGATGTGAACATTTCTCGAAAGTTAAATGGAAATCCATTCAGTTCATTTTTAATGATCTGAATATCATGAGAACCCTGTTGTTTTCATACTTTCAGAAAATTGCTCAGTTGTTATTTCTTCTCAGATAGCTCAGAAATCTGTTGAATGTAATACTTCAAACTTGGCACGAACAAAATTGCAAAGTTGAAATATGAGGTTTACTAAATTTAAATTGAGATGACAAAAAACTTCAAGCTCTGCGTATACAGGTCCTGCATATAACATACTCCATATACTCAGTATGTAGTTTTCTACTAATATCTTCAAATTTTGATTCTGCAGGCACTGATACCCACATATCGATGCAAGACAGAGTCATAACTGTGCACAAAGAGGCAAATAATAAGCTTATTACTGTGCCTGAGCAGCTAGGCTAACAAAGTTCACGCAAGGAGGTATCACTCTTCTCTTAGCTATATTACAGCAATAAAATCACACCACAGGTGTTTCCCCAGTCCAATGGCTTAAACTGTCCCTGTCCATGTGCTATTCATGTGCACTCTGTTCCAGCTGGAAGAAAAATACAGTGTTATTCCTTTTTAAGGGGGACTTTCACCCTGTTTAAACCCTGAGGATGCTGACAAAGATGCTGCTAAGAGGAAGCAAAGATTCCTCTTCCAATATAAAGAAAAGTTGACTGAACTGAAGATACAACTTGTCTCTGTCTCTTTCCCCTCTATTTTTTATGATTTGCAAAAAATCATATTACTCTCTAAATGTCACATTGTACCACAAATGAAAAGACAGGTGAAAAATCAAGTGATGCATTTCCTATGACCTGCTTCAGAAGGTTTGTTTTAAGGTTTATCCATACCGAAACAGTCAGTTCAGAGAAATTTGAGTTAACTTTCTTCCAGCCAGCTTAACCTACCCTGACTAAAAAGCAGTGACCTACACCAGCCTTGCTAAAGTGAGAGTGACCACACTTTGTGATGATACAGCTCCAAAGAGTGATTTAACAGCTCAGAATCTTAGCATTTGGATTAAACTAACCCTTGACGGCACAACCTCAGTACCTATATCTGCACGGACTTAGTATGCACCTATTCCTCTACAGTATATCCATGTCATGATTTCCAATCCCTTGTTGGTTCTTCACTCATGCTTGACCCTTTTCTTTGGGTTCTTATGGTAAACCAGATCAGTGTACTGAATAGCCATTCTTCTTGCCAAATTGTATTTCAGTTGCACCAGTGAAATGGTCCAGTTTTCCACGCAGCCTTACAAACCATTGGGTCAGCACAACTAAGACTGCAGTAAATTAATGTCTAATGCTGGTGAAGATGATTACTTAAGGCCTTATTGCTGCCAAGAAAAGGTGTATGGGGTCACACCCTAAATGAACATTAGGAACATTCAAAAGCTTCAGCCAAATCCCATCAAGGTTATGGCACTAATGGACGCATGAACAATGGCTTGATGTATAAAACTGGAGCAAATCACACTTGTGACAGCTGCTTACAATAAAGTAAGCTGTGCATCTGAAAGCATGAGAAATAAACAGGCTGTGTACCGAAAGGCATACAATTAAAATGTGACAAAATTGCCTCTGATTCATCCAAGGGTAAATTTGTCACTGCTAGAGCAGGGCCATATTGTTTCTAGAGGTTGAATCGTGTTTGTGGCTTTTAAAAACTTGGACAGCTTAAAATACTAGTTAACCCATTCATGTATCCATGGCTTCTGCTGGATCTGTGGATGCTGCATTCACTGTGCAAATCCTAAGCTACTGTTAAGGTAGCTAGCCCAGGTACTTCCCCTTATCTGGGCAATCACCCAGGAATTCTGTGAAAGCCATCCACTTAAATGCTTATCCAGCAATTTCAGCTATTGTTAATATTTGCAGCAGCATCAAACAAAGGGAAAACATTATTACAGCCAAAAGTAAAAGTGTGAGAAGAAGCCCATAGAAATGGCGGGATGGCAGAAAATGTTATAGAAAATTACGCAGAAAGCACATGCATCTCTACACAGTATGACTTGGTAAAGAGCATTAATACTCACTTGAAGGACTCCCACCAAAGAAATTCAGTCCAAAGTAATTTGGATGTCTTTTATGCACCAACAGTCAGAATGACAAGAACCAGAAGTGAGGTTTGCAGTGACAGAAAAATAGTGGTAGCAGAGCGGCTCACAGGCCTATAAAGGTTTCTGGTAAGAACAGGAGCACCTTTTCCACAAATGCACATTGGTCATGAGTAGGGCACACAAGTGCGTTCACTGGCCTGAGGATCTCTGCTGAACCAGAAGTGGTAAAAACTGCTATTGTAGATGATGTGCATTTGTTCCTGAGTCACTTGCAATATCCTTTCAATTAATATATAGGTGTTGTTTACCAAATGGCTTAGATGAGCAGATTTTATTCTAGCTTGTTAATAACCTACTCAAACATCTGCTGTTAATTGTTTCATGGTTGTGAAATACAAGTTTTTGCGTTACTGTGCCTGTGCCACAAGATAATTGTAACTGCCTACTTTTATGTTAGAGTATCAATTACTGAACAAACTTGTTTGCCTATAACAGTATCTTATGAAGAACAGCAATTTCTCAAACATCGCAATGAACAAAACTCCCTTAGCATAAATGCCAAGAAACAGTTAATAACAAGGGGCACTAAAAGCATCACAAAATCCAAATGTTTGGAATTCAGACGAAGGCTCATGAATACTGCCTTACTAAATGCCATGCCACATTTATGACTTCAGGGCAAAATATATGAACACCAGACAATGTGAACATATTAATTAATGCTAATTACATCTCTCAGTACAGATGGGCTCTATTCTCTTGACATGAGTATGTAATATATTTGGCATAAATGTCAGTTAATGCATTTATGCAGAAAAAAATTCTGTAGTTTGCAAATACACAATCAGCTGTCTTTTATTTGTGAAGATGTTATGTGCTACAGCCCATACACGTTGACCTGCAACGTGAATGGTGCAGATTTGCACCACCATATTTACTCGGTTACAATGACTCCCAGGGATCCTTAAACTTTTTGCTGTTCCTGCTGTGTGGCTATTAGTACAGCACAGATGCAGACGCAGACTGGGCAGGGGCTGCATAGTCTTCTCTGTGTCACATATCTAAGGATTGAGGGGAGGAAAGATTTTCCCCTTCAAAATCCACTCTCTGAAATCCACCCCTGATACAGGTACTAAGCCTAACTCAGATACATCTGCACTACTTCCACTGTTTCCAGTGCATATTCCTATGCTGTACGCATTCCTCTTTGTGCCAGCTGGTTATACTCAGCGGTGTGGACAGGAGTTAGGATTTCTGTCTTCCTGCATCTTCATCCCTTTGGAGTTCTGAGCATCAGCATTACTGATCTCCAATAAGTAGTCTGTTCATAGAATCATAGAATCACAGAATGGTTTGGATTGGAAGGAATCCTTAAGGGTCATATAGTCCAACCCTCCGTTCTTCATCTTCAACTAGATCATGTGGCTAAAAACCCTGCCTAACCTGACCTTGAATGTTTCCAGGGATGGGGCAACAACCTCTCTCAGCAACCTGTTCCAATGTTTCACCACCCTCACTGTAAAAAAATTCTTCCTTCTGCCTAGTCAAAATCTACCCTCTTTTCGTTTAAAACCATTACCCCTTGTCTTATGGCTACAGATCTTACCAAAAAGTCTGTCC